>OZ026502.1:11199602-11702102 GCA_964019985.1 Aurelia sp. 4 Dawson et al 2005
GTATCAATTTCCCTGTTATTGTACGTAGAGGAATGTTAAAAATATGACACTAATTTATCAATATCGTCTTGAAGAAGCATTTCATCTCGCCTTGCTTTGATGACTAGACTGTCCTTGACCTTATTTCAGTTGATCTGTGTAAAAGATTACTATCCATGCATTGTTTCTGCTGCAGCTTAATAGAATCCATGTATGGATAACTAACTGTTTTACTTATCCAACCTTGGAACAGGGAATGCTTTCTCGCATTATATACTGCTGCAGTCAGTATTTTGAAATTGGTCACACTCAGAGAAAATCGTATTTTTGCTAATAACAGATTTTCTGTGAGTTGCAAAGCAATTTAACTGTTTTCAGTATTTGCAGGCGGCAGAAAGTAACGCATTTTATCATTATTTTCACGAAAAAATCGTAAGGTGTAATTTCTGCTGCGTAAAAACTCATTTTTGATAAAAAATGTGCCATTATTGAACTTGTTTTCACAGTGCTGAATGGCAACCAAATTTTCAGCTGATATGGAGCTGAGAACCAATTCTAACATGGATTATACTGAATTTTACTTGAAGTAGCCCTAAATAGGCATATGAGTCTCTAGTACGAAGTAGGCGCTGCCAAAAGGATAGGAAAATTTTGTCCGTCCGACAGTGTCCGTCCGACAGACGGACTGCATGCACTTAATGTATGATCATGCTATGTAAATAATCATTTTAAGAAAAGAGATGGATCGAAATGCAATCCCGAAGAGTTGAGCTATACATAGATACCAAAACTTCACAGGAAAATACTGTTTAGCAGCAACGACATGAAAAATTCGCTTTCTATCTAGTCCGTCCGACAGACGGGCAAAACCTGGATTTTCACAGGACAGAGAAGGTAGCATGCAGGTCCATAAGGTTAATTTTGTAGACCACCAGATGTCTTAAACGGGATTACAGCTCAAGCAGCCGTGCACATTAAGGTTTGGGCAGTCGGTAGCTCCAAAGTATCAAATGTCCATCCGACAGATTTTTGAATTAAAAAATAGGCCCTGCATCGGTGGAAGAAGATCGGCCATTTTTCATCGCATTTTCATACTTTCTCTAATTTTTTCTGGACTTATTACATGGTATGTTATGCATCAAAGTATATTGGCACATGGTACATGTTGTTCAACTCATTTTACTATAGAGAATTTGTAATGAGTCTGCAGGTAATAATTTATGCAAAACAAAATGGCGCCCAAATGGCCACTTTTGCGGCAACCGGTACCAGGGCCGACATCGATGACCTTATGACCTGAGATGTCGGGCCTGGGAACGAGATTGCTGATTTCTGATATTTTCTGCGAGTGAGTTCCAAATTTTAGTTGCACTTGGTGTAAATGAGAACCTAAATGTGTCTGATTTACAGTACGGTACATGGAATATCATATAACTATAACTACGACGTCCGTGGAGGTTTACTGGTTTGAAAAGATTTTTAGGAATATCAATTAAGATGTTATCAATCTTCTAATAATAATATGATATAATGAGGGATAAGGAGGCCATTGGCCTATTAAACCCTTTAGCGTCATTTTCAAGCGTATTCATAATTGCACTTCTCGTTACCGCAAAAATTGTCATATAATCTCTCAAACTCTATGACCGACTTCGCATTGACTATTGTTGCTGGCAAGTTGTTCCATTCGTTTATTACTCTGTTAGAGAAATAGTTCTTCCTCAGGCTCGACGATGAAGCAAACTTGAAAAGCTTCAGATTGTGTCCTCTTGTAAATGAAGTACTTCATTCAAAAAATATTTTACTATCAGTGTCGATTATGCCGTGTAGAATTTTGAAGGTTGTAATCATATCTCCACGTCTTCTTCTATAGTTTAGTGTTGGGAGATTTAGGGAAAGTAAGCGTTCCTTGCACGATTTGTTTTTAAGTTCCTTTACCAACTTTGTTGCTCGTCTTTGCACCTATTCTAATGCTTTAATTTGTTTTACTTTGCATGGATTCCAAACTGGGGCACAGTATTCAAGGATTGGCCTAACTAGGCTTTTGTAAAGAGCATTGAAGGTATCTTTGTTGATTAATTTCATGGTTCTTTTAATAGATGCCAAAACATCGCTTGCTTTTTTTGCGATTTCTGCGATGTGTTTGTCAAATTTGAATTTGGTGTCAGCTATAATTCCAAGGTCCCAAATTGATTCTTCTGACTTAATCATCGTATCTCTTTGTGTTAAATCATCTAGCATATGATATCCATTTCTTTGATTGGAGCTACCCAAGTGAAATACAGTGCACTAATCACTGTTAAACGGTAGCTGCCATGTTTTTGACCAATTTTTGAGCGATTCAATATCATTTTGAATATGCCGCGCTTGAAAGTTAGAAGGAGAATACATTTTCGTATCGTCCGCAAAGATCTTGACTTGACAGTATTTTACGTTGTCAGGTAAATCGTTTATATACAACAAGAATAACAGTGGACCAAGTACACTTCCCTGAGGTCTATCTATCTAAGTGCCATGTCAACCGACGTTGACAATCATGGTAGTCCAACTATCTCTATCCTTTGTACTTTGTATAATTTTATTCTCTGTCCAAGATTGTTCCATTCTTCTTTTCATGCTAGCAACATAACCTTGTCTTTGCCTGCCCCGTGCTCTTTTCCCTTCAAACTTCCCTGTGCTGACTAAATATTCTAGTTTCTCTTTTCTACATACATGACCAAAAAATGACATTTGTCGCTTTGTAATTGTTGTAACTAAAGTTTTGTGTGTTTCTGCCCTTTCTAATATTGTTTGATTACTTAGTTTATCCATCCATGATACTCTTAGCATTCGCCTGTAAAACCACATTACCACAGACGACAATACAATCTTTCTTCCATGTTTCTACTTATATTCCATGTTTCGCACCCGTATAATAGAACTGACCACACATAAGACTTCAGTATCCGTTTCCTGGTATCAAAACTGATCTTTCTGTTTGCTAAAATATTGCTCAGGTTTTTAAATGATTTCTTCGCGATTCCTATTCTTCGTTTGATTTCTGTCTCACATCTGCCATCACTTGTCAGCATACTACCTAGATAATTAAATTGTTCTACTTGCTTGATGACTACACCAGCTGATTTCAAATGACACCTGGGAGTTTCTTTCTTCTTTGATATAACCATGCAGTACGTTTTCTTTACATTTAATGATAATCCTAGTTTTTGTTCTTCTCAGAATCTGCAATGAGTGCTGTATCGTCTGCATATCTAACATTAGTGATATTTTCTCCATTTACCTTGATACCATCCATGTCTTTCACCTCTCTTACAATCATTTCACTGTATAAAGAAAATAGATCTGGAGATAATACGCATCCCTGCCTGACTCCTCGTTTGATCTCAACGTATTTACTTAAATCATTATCTATTCTAATTGCTGCCTGCTGTCTCCAGTATAGATCTTGTATCAGTCGTAAGTCTTTGCCATCAAGATCTAGATTGTTTAGTATCTGCATCAAATTCTTGTGTCTTACTTTATCGAAAGCCTTTGTGTAATCTATGAAACAAACATATAAGTCTCTTTGCATTTCGATTGCCCTTTCAGCTATTGATCTCATCATAAATATAGCATTCCGAGTCCCTCTGTCTTCCATAAAGCCATACTGCTCCTCTGATATCTCTGGTCTAACCTTGCTCCTTGCTCTTATTAAAATAACTCTAAGAAGAATCTTTGTAATATGACTCATTAAACTAATTGTGCGGTGTAACTCACATTCCGTAGCTCCTGTCTTTTTTGGTAGTGCAATGAAAATTGATTTTGATAATTCCTCTGGAAACGTCCCTGCATCATAAACTTTGTTTGCAAAATTTGTTAATTTCTCAACACCAAATTCTTTAAGTGCAATAATCATTTCAACTGCTATTTGGTCAGCTCTGGTAGCTTTTCATCGTTTCATTCGGTTAATTGCATGTTCGACTTCACTTGGTAGGATTGGTGGTCCGTCCATGTTTTTCCTTATTTCAACTTTCACCCCTCTTTCCTCATCATCATATGATTCACTTATGTACTCTTCCCATCTATTGAGTATTTTTTCTTTATCCATAATAATGCTGCCATCTTTTCCTTTAATACACCCACTAGAAGTACACTTTTTAGGTTTTGATAAATTTTTCACTTTCTCATGTATAAGCTGTGGGTTCTTCTGTGCTAACAACTCTATTTCCTCGCATTTGTCGTTAAACCACTTCTCCTTTGCCACTATGCATTTTTTCCGTATCATTCGATCTTTTTCTTTGTATCTTTCTGAGTCTTGACATTGTTTGGCTATTCTCCTGTCATCCATAAGGTCTACAATTTCCGCTGTCATCCATTTCTGTTTAGCTTTTAGTTCTTTTGTAGGAATGATTTCTTTTGCAGATTCTGTTATTATATCACTAATTTGTTGCCAATAGATATTTATATCTTCTGCTTCTTGCAAACCTTCGAATCTGTTCCTAACAACTACATTGTAATTTTCTTGAATCTCTTTATTGTTAGCTAATATTTCAAACTGATATTTCGGTATCTTTGTGCTCTTTTTTTAATTCTTTAATTTCACTTTCATCCATAAAGCTAAGAGAGAGTGATCACTGCCACAGTCTGCTCCTGGATAACATTTAACCTGTGTGACAGCATTCCTATGCCTTTTATTAATTGTGACATAGTCAATTTGATTCTTCACATTCCCTGCTGGGCTCTTCCAGGTCCATAATCGCCTGGGATGATGCTGAAACCAAGTATTCAATATTATTTGATCATTTTCTTTGCACCATTCGATCCACTTGTCACCTCTTTCATTCCTTTCACCAAGGCCATGTGGTCCTACCATATCTTCGAATCTTCCTTGACCAACTTTGGTATTAAGGTCGCCCATAACAATCAAAATTTCCTGTGATTTACATTGTTTCTTTGCCTGATGTAATTGCTCATAAAAAACTTCAACGTCTTGTTCTGAACATTCTGTTGTTGGTGCATAAAGTTGTATGATACATATATTGAAAGGTCTTCCTTGTATCTTGGCAACTAAAATTCTATCAGATATTGCCCAGTAACCAATCAAAGCTCTAGCTACTTCTTTGCTTAAAACTAAACCTACACCTCTTGAATGGCAATCCCTTCCTGCGTAAATAAAAGTAAGTACTTCACTAATAACTGTTGTCCACTCTGATTTGAAGCCGTTTAATACGACTCTCTGTTTCCTACCAGTTAAAAAGCTCTTTATCCAGTTGTATATGTTTCCTTCAATATCATACGACTTGATTTTGGTAAAAAGGCGTTTATGCGGTACGGAATCAAAGGCTTTGGCAAAGTCGAAATTAACAATGTCAACGGGAATGCTATCATCTAATAGCGACGTCCATAGCACTTCTAATTGTTGCGACAAGCACGATCGAAAATCTCTAAACCATACTGATCTGGTGTAAATAATTTGTTTTCAAGTAGATGATCAGTTAGCACATTTTTTATCAATCGTTCTATTATTCTGCAAACAACCGAAGTTAAACTCATTGGCCTATAGTTTTCTTTTTATCTTTTTTGCTTTCTTTATACTGGAGTTACATGAGCAATTTTCCAAGTATCTGGAATTAGTCCAGTTTGGAAACTTTCTCTAAACATAATACATAACGGATTTGTAATTTGTGCAGCAATTTCACGTAAGACTTTCGGGTGCAGGCCGTCGGGACCTGGCGACTTTGAGGGTTTCAACGATCGTAATGTTTCTGGTACCATTTGTTCTGTAATCCATCCAAATCTATTAGTACTGAGCCTGAAAATTGTTTATTGATCAGTGGGACAGAAGCCTCATCTTCTTTTGTGAATATCGAACTAACAAATTCATTGAGGATATCAACTTTTTCTTGTTCAGTTTCTGTGTAGGTCCCAATTTCCATTTTTAGATCCGGTACTTTAGTATTGACTTGAGCTTGGAATGAGCATATTTCCAATACTTTTTGCTGTTTGTTGTTAATTGTTCTGCAATTTTCTTTTCAAATGTTTGTACACGTTTTCTCAGCGTAGATTTAACTTTATTACTCTTTCTTTTGTATCTTTCGTATTCTTTATTCTAAAAAGAGATTTTCTTACACAGCTCTAAAGGCTTGGAACGAGATTTCTATGAATATTAGGGAGCTCCCTACCTTGTATCAATATAAAAAACAGTTAAAAAGTCATTTGATGAGCTGAAAACCAATACAAACACGGCCCCCTGGAAGATCAGCAGTAGTTTTTTTTCTGTTTTAAAAATGATTGTAATTAGATTTATGTTTTTTTAGCTAAAGTTACTTGCTGCTGAAGGGTCTCGGTGTATAAAGAATTAGAAATAGAAAATAGAATTCGTAATCCTTTCCTTTTTTGGTTAATAACCACCTTTTGTACGCATTATGTTTCTTCTTAATTATCTTCATTATGCTGTCATTCATCCATAATGGAACTGTATTCTCAAGGTTGATTTGATATTGGGGTATACACTCTTCCATTGTAGTGTAAATCTTAGATTCAATAAAAAGCATCATCAAATTTGCATCTAGACCTTGTAATTCAACTTCCCAGTCAACTTCCTGTAGCATCTTGCGCATCTTATCATAATCCCCGCGATCATAAGAAAAGCGCTTTGCATTGGTGCTATGAGTATGTACTTTTTGGCATGAGCAACATACTGCATTTCGAGTGTTAAATGATCACTATTGCCTAGTGGTTCCTTAAACTGCAGCCTAGAGATATCATGATCCTTAGCGGTCAGTATCAAATCTAGGCAATTTGGAGTTTGATCCTGCCTATGTCTGGTTGGTTGATCAACGTGCTGTGTCAAGTAACTGTTGTTGTTGTTGTTGTTGTTGTTGTTGCTGTTGTCGACTTATTTTACTTCGAATGAATAAATAGCTTCTAATTATATGTAACATATAAAAAGAAACTAATCAAATTCGAAGAAAGACTAAAACTAAATAAATACACTAAGTTCGATATGGAAGCACCAAGGAAAAGAAATTCTTTTTCAAATTTGGAGGAAGAAAGTTGCAGTCCCATCGGAAGGTCGTTGAAAGGACCAATTCGATGATCGTAAAAGAAGACAAGTAATCTTTGATACAAGTGCAAGAGGGTCAAGCAAGCAGGATACCCAGCACACGGACGGACAACCGCGCCACAACAAGCAGGCCCGCCACCCCGATAGAAGGGAGCACCAAGCCATAGGCGCAGCCATCCAACCGAACACCGGATACCCCACCGGCCAACCATCCGCACCTGTGTTCATTAGGATTCTGTGTGCCTGCAGACGTTGCAGCCGCATTTGATACCCTCCCATTCTTTAATTAAACGTTTAAAAGCAGCGAAGTAATCAGCCGATTTGATCTCATTTGGCAAACTGTTCCAAACTTTTAGTGCCAATGTTCTAAGGCTATTGGAGCCGTAAGTTACCTGATTAGGCCTATGGTGCAGTAGGTCATAAGGATTTCTTTGAGAACGAGTTGGATTTGTTGCTGATTTGAATTCGAAAAGATCCTTCATGAAAGTGGGATTCAAATCTTTCATAGTCTTGTAAATTTCGATGCAGAGGGATCTTAGCCTAAAAACATGCATGTAGCATCTGCCCGACTGCACTAGCAAGGCATCATACGAGCTAGTGTGATCATTGTATAGAAATCTCAATGCCCTTTCCTGTATCTTTTCAACTTTTTGCAAGGACTTTGCTGATGAAAAATTCCAGACCAACGGACAGTAATTAAAATTCGAGTATACAAAACTTTGAATCAGCACTTTTCGTTCTTCAAAGCCGATAAAAGACTTTAGCCTTTTCAGGACATTAAGCTGAGTTGCAGCTTTATGGCAAAGATCAGAAATATGCGAATCAAAGTTGAGCTTGTTGTCAAGTTTTATGCCTAAGAGCTTCACGTTATCTTCGATTTTATACTCTTGCCCTGGATACTGATATCAACCCCACTGGTGTCAGACTGATCTTTTCTGATCAAAAGTGCTTGAAATTTCTCAGGATTTGCAATCATATCATCATTCTTAAGCCATTCTAAAGAAATATTTGCTTCGCCCTCCAAAACATCTATAAGATCGGATATTGCTTTAGAAGAGTGAAAAAGGGTGTTATCATTGGCGTAGTTATAAACCGATGCTTTTTTGACGAACAAAATCAGGTCGTTTATGAAAAAGTTAAACAGAATAGGGCCTAGTGCGGAGCCTTGGGGGACACCCGATAGAATGAGTTGAAACTTGCTATAAGTATTATTCATCCTGACACACTGCTCTCGTCTTTTAAGGTAGGAATAGATATATACTAAAGAGTTTTCATCAAGCCCATATGCAGCCAGTTTTGCTATCAAAAGGTCATGAGGGATACAGTCGAATGCCTTTGAAAGGTCCATAAGATACCTCCTACCACGTAATCGTTATCTAACCTTACTCTCCATTCTTCGATTAGTCTTATCAAGAGGTGTTGGGTGCTATAGCGCTCTCTATAGGCCGCAATAAACATGGAAAGAGACTTATCGAGATGAGGAATCAATTGATTTTTGATAACTTTTTCGTATATTTTGGAGAATGCGTTTAGAACACTCACAGGTCGAAAGTTTCTCTCAACTGTTTTATCTTGCTCTCCCTTGTCTAAAGGACAGACAGATGCACGTTTTCCTCTCTCTGGAAACTGAGAGTTACAGATACTGCTGTTAATAGCGTTGTTCAGCGGAGCTGTGAGTTCAACCGAAGCAAGAGAAACTAGTTTTGGGAGAATATTATCTTCGCCAGTTGATTTCCTACCGTCCACCTCCTTTAATAGTCGTAAAACTGCAGAGTTTTCCACTTCTTTGAAAGAAAAAGGCTCGAAGTTATTATTTGGGTTTTGAATGATTGCTAGAACGCTTGGATGATTTTTGTATGTTGCAAGAACAACACAAAAATCAATCATTAACAATCATTAACTGTATTCAAGAATGAATTGGAAGGGTGCGTAGAAACATTGATTCAACAGAATGGTCAATGCAGTTAAAAATAACTTCTCTTGCTGACAGACTGTTATTGAGATATATTCCAACTCCTCTTCCACCTGTTTCTTCAATATTTGAGGACAGAGTATATCCGTCAATTTTAATGTTCTGGTTAGTCATCTTCGTTGATAGGTTTTTTGGTTTAATTTCTGTTATAGCACATATCTCAATATTTAAATTGTTGAGTCTAACTTCTAATTCAGAATGCTTGTTTAGCAGGCTGTCGCAGTTTGCATACAGGTATTTGAAACTTTTGCTCTTTAGGCTTGAACATACATTTGATTTGGTTGTTGTTGTGGCGCTGTCTGCCATGGAATCACTCTTTGTGGCTCTGCTATTGTTACCAGTTGATAGGCCGTTGGTTGGTAGCTCTGACAGGGCTGTGGCTGGCTTGTTTGGTTTGTTATCTAGCTGCTCAGAAGCTTTCTGCCAAGTTCCTCTAAAAAAGAATTTTTCATAGCCATGTTGTCATTATCATTTGGTGCACTTTGCATGTCGTCTCGTGGTTTCACATCATGGGCATTGGCATGGAGGGTATTTTATTATACATCATGATGATCTTGGATTTCTTTCTTCTTTTAAGCCAAGCTTTGCCACCCTAAACTTTTTATCATGCCTCTAGGGCTGGCAGTTCTGCGGTGGTTGCTATAGACAAATCTTGCAATCCTGCGTTGAACCATTTCAAGATTGTTAACGTTTTTTGACGTATGAGGATCCCAAACAGTACATGAATGTTCAAGAATTGGCCTGACAAGCGTTTCATAGCATGCATCTTTCACATCTCGAGGGCAGCCGCTCATATTTCTTCTGAGGAGGCCCAACATGTTGTTTGCTTTAGAGCAGACTTTTTATGTTTGACCATTCCAGCTGAGATTTTTGTGGAGAATAATCCCAAGATGCTTTTTGTTGGAAACTTCTGCTAGACTATGAACTTCTATCGTGAACGTGGACTCTAAAGGTTTTCTCTTCTTTATTACTTGCAGGACTTCACTTTCTCGCGGTGAAAGAACATGGTCCAGTCATCGCACCATTTCTGTAGACTTTCAAGATCGTTTTGAAGAGCGGGAGCATCACTTTGGTGTTTGATCTTTCTGTACAGAATGCAGTCATCCGCAAAAAGGCGTGCTTGTGATTTTACTTCTATTGGCAAGTCATTGATGTAGGCTGAAATTAGGATTGGGCCTAACACCGAGCCTTTGGGGACCCCTGATGTAATATTCTCTTGATTAGATTGTTCACCTCCAATGACTACTCTCTAGTGCGATTTGAAAGGAATGAGCAGACCCAAATATTCAAATCACCTTGGATCCCATAGTGATCTAATTTTGCCAGCAGTCGTTTGTGAGGCACTTTATCAAACGCTTTCTGGAAGTCAAGTAGTATGACATCTCTTTGTTCTCTTTGATCAGGTGCTTGGGCAATTCGTGGATGGTTATTATCAGCTGCGATTCACAGGATCTCTTTGGTATGAATCCATGTTGGGCATCAGAAAGGATGTTAAATTTGTTGAAATGATCCATAACTTGGGAGCTGATGATATGTTCTAATATCTTGCAGCAGATAAATGTTAACGATATTGGTCTATAATTTTCTGGGTTCGCATTATCTCTCTTTTCTGAAGATTGGTGTGACATTGGCTTTCCTCTAATCATTTGGGATGACTGATTGATTTAGCGATGCTTGGTACATAACAGTTAAGATGGCGCTAACTGCCTTGCATAGCCTTTGAGCATGAAAGTTGGAATTTCGACAGGACCTGTAGATTTGTGTGGATCTTAATTTAATAGAAGTTTCAAGACTCCCTTTTCTCTTATTTCGATATTGGGTATGCTAGGAATCATGCTGGGACTTAAATCAGGAGCATGTTGGTCAGCCTCGATATTAATTATCGATTTGAATGTTCCATGTAAGATATCTGACTTTGCCTTGTCATCTGAATGTGTGATTCCATTTGCTGCTCTTATTGGAGATACACCAACTGCATCATGTCTTTTACTCTTGATAACTTTTTTGGTTTTGCTCTCAAGTCTGGGGCTACCATGTTGCTAACGTATGAATTATATGTACTCCTGCAGACTTTTTTCTGATACTTTTGCAATGCTTTGAATCTAGCCCAGTCACTCTCTTTACCGGATTTACGAGCTCGCTTCCACTGACGACGTTTCTTCTGTGACAGACTTTTTACTGTCTTGTTGATCCATGGCTGATTAAATCTGGTGGATGATAATTTGCTTGGGGCATGGCCATTGATCATTTTGTGACAAACTTTTTTAAAGGAGTCCCACGTATCTTGCACTGCACTGTATCTTTGTATCTTTCAAACTCAAATCTCTTCATATCATTATTGTGATGCCTTTATCTTAGCATAACTTATATGAAAATACACCTTTGTTTCTAATTAAAACTAAATTTTGCAAGATTTTTCGAGATTATTCATTATTTTTTACAGATTTGTTAAGAGATTTGTTGGGAATTTGTACCATTGTTGGGAGTGATTTTTAGAATTTCTCTGCTTTTCCGAGATTTTTACAACTTCTTGGGGATTTGTAGGATTTTGCAAAGATTTTTACAATTATCAAGATCTTTTGAGATTTTGATATTTTTTTAGAGTTTTTTATAATTGTTTATGAAAGGGTGCAGGGTGTCTCAAAAAATCGTTTGACGTTTTGATTAAATATTGAAAAACAATGATAACATGAACAGACTCATGGGAAGATAACCCTGTCCCTAGGATTTTGAAATAATTTCAGAAACTAGAACCTTGCAAATCGGCTGAAAATTCACTGAGTTGCGAGCTTTCAAAGATCAAAAATATGCGATGGTTGAAACCAGAGACCCCCAGATTACTTGTAATGCAAGAAACCTTGAAGACCGAGGTAAATGAAGCTTGTCTAATGTCATACCTCTTGTGGATATCAGAGCAAACCAGATAGGATTTCCAAAGAAATTTAATCCTTGTGATCATTGCCAAAAATTGCTTAACATTGCATATGTCCAATAACAGTGGTTCAAAAACATAATCGATGAGAGACTTAATCTGTCTCCTCAAAGCATCCAGATGCTTGAAAGTAAGGTTATTGAAAACCTGTTAAAATCCCATTTGGTTCACCCTGAAACAACTGAGAAATAGCAGAAACGATGGTGTATGAGATCGTTACCATAAATGCCATTTCGAGGCCTCTGGTTTCAGTTTTCACACAAATTTGAACTTCAAAGGATTGTAACTCCATGAATTTTCAGTGCATTTGCAAGATTCTTGTATCAAAAATTGATTTAGAATATCAGGAAAAGGTTTACTTGACTAAGTGTTAATTCAGCATATCATTATATTTTAGTATGTAAACAAACGTCAAACACTTTTTTGAGACACCCTGTACTGGATAGATTTTGGACTGATTTGCCCCTCGCCTAATAAAATTAGAATGCGCATCACTCTGTAGAGAGCTTCTACACCTCTGGCAAAAATCCTTTTGTTTCCAAGAATAATTTGTAAAATTCCCAATAAATCCTCTTATTTTGTTCTAAAAAATCTCTTACACCTGTCCGAAGAGTGTTACACCATCATAGTTTACATTTTTCGCCTGAAGACCTGATCTCTAAATATAAAACGTTAGGAATGTATGGTTATGATCTGATTGTGGATGATTTTAGATCGCTTCGGGTTGTTATAATCTGGTTTTGGGTCGTTTTGGATCGCTTTGGGTCGCTTTGGGCGGTTGTGGCTCGTTTTGCGTGGTTCCTCATTGATTACATAAACCAACTTTGTAATCTAAGAGGGGGCCCCAGGTAATTAAGAAAGTAAGAAAGTAAGTCAGTCATGCTTGTTAATGCAATTGATTGCCATTTTATCTCCTGCTAATTGGTAGTGAAATAAAGACTTATCTGTCTAGATGAGGATTGAAGTCTTTAATTTCTCTGCAACAATAAGCCAATCAGGAAGTCCTAAATCAAAGATCCTTAATGATTTGATAGTTATAATCAAATTTTTACAAAAGATAATCCTGCAGGATGTAACATAACTTAGACTGAAGAGTTATTTCTTTGACCTACTGTTTTTTCTTGAGAGACCATTTTCTCTTGCAGCAATTCAACTTATTGTCTTTTCCAATACTTATACATTTGTACAAGAAACTAAGAACTTGGGCCAGCGCTGAAAATCATCAGATTTTGAGTCCTTAGAGTTCCTTACAAGTTTCTTAAAGGTTCCATAACAATATTCTTGTTCACTACCTGCTCAACCTGTTCCCTCGTGAACAGTTCAAAACGATGTTTTTTGAAGCCATTTCAATGTTGTGAGCGTGTGTCCGAGTGGTTGAGGCGTCTGACTCGTAAGCCAAAGGTCAGAACAGCCGTAGGTTCAAATCCCACGCTGGACAGTTTGGTCGCTGTCCTAAACACTAGCCCGGGTTGACCAGAGCCATGTGAAGGAAATCTGGTAGCTGTGGCGGGTAGCTGCAGCGGACTGATGGTAAAACATCTGTGGCCCCTGCCGAAAATAAGTCTCTCAGACTTTCGTGGGCTAGCCACATTAAATATAAATACCTACCTACCTACCTACCTGTTTATACATTACTCAAGTACCTTACGATTTATTCAATACAGCAGACAAATGCAAATAAACTTTGTTAAGGATTGCTTTTATCAAAATAAATAGTTTCTTAAGTTACATTTTCCAGATACTAGAGTTTCTTTATTTTCTTGGCGATCGGAGAGTTTCTTGTGAACAGTTTCTTATGAAAAAATACTGGTACACAAAGAACCATTTGATAACTTGGTGTCTTCTTTTAAATGAGGTTCAGCACGCATTTTCACCAAAACGAGAAAGCGCGACAGATTTTCTGCTGGCCTGGCTCTTCATGAAAAACAGGAGAATACTAGAAGTATTGTCTTGGCTAATTTTAATGGGGCATTTTACAAAGTTTGGCCTGTAGAAGGACAGATGTGAAAATTCACAGACGTTGAAGATGTGGGACAAAAATCTTCAAGATATCGAAAATCCTGAGAGTTTGAGTTAACCCCATATGCCCAAGAAAAACAAATGAGTAAGAAGTGTGACAGATCTCTTGACAGAATACTTAATTTCAACACTGGAATGAACAAGGCTAGTTATCTCCAATATTAGTAGGCTAGAGATATCCATAAAATATTTCACAAGATTTCCAAAGGCTGAGGTTTCAAGAGATGATCTTATGCTCTAATCAAAAAGTTGTAGAATAATATGGTACATTTTGCTCCCAATTTCTACAATGTTCCTGAAATCTTTGAGTTTTCTTCCTTCCTTAACAACACTGTAGGTAATGTCAAAACTCTGAAGCACAGAGAATTTGCCTTATCAAGCGCTTTGTTGGAATATTGAAACATCTATCCCTGCTTTAAATTGATAACAGAGTGTTTTGTGCTCCTTTTATCTTCGTTATCCATGATTACAGTTTATTCGAAATGAAAAAAATGTTTTGAACAATCAAACACTTTTCTTTCAACAGTGAAGGATGGGAATAACTTTGCATTAGTAAAACTAGTCAAGTAAAACTCCAGTTGACATATCTTCAATGTTGATTTGCAACTGCACTCCATCACACGCCTAAAATGGACCAGGAGTGCGATCTGCCACTCCCCTACCGAAATATTCCCAGTAAGGCCTGATAAGTACCTTCCATACTGGGCAAGTTGATTTACATATCATGCATGCGCATATGCAAGCAAAATCTAATGCAAAAGCATGCACGCAAGCAAAAACAAGCCTTTAATGTGAATGCAGCCTTATGCTTCCTTAGGGCTAACGGTATTCGGCGAAATAACGAAATAGCGAAATAACGAAATAGCGAAATAACGAAATAGCGAAATAACGAAATAGCGAAATAACGAAATACCGAAAAAGTGGCCTAACCAAAATATTATGATTCTGAAACAAATAGGACAAATATGGGCCCACATCATTATCAAAGGTCTTTGGGCATCAAATCGATGACAACACGGCTGAGAGTGGACAACAATGTGTTCATTTTGAACAGTAGAAACGGGCCAAACAGGAAAAATTTGCAAGATGTTGCAGATGTTGCAGTTCTTCGAGATTAGTCAACCTCTGTAATCCAAAGTTCAGGTATTTTTCATAAGAAACCCCTAAGATTACCAAAATATTGTATTGGTAAGTATTACCTTTGGCATTAGAGGACTTGTTTATTTTGTCTAGGAACACAAGGGTACTTTCGCTTGCTCGTTTTGCTTCATGATGCGGATTTTGAGCACTCGGAGTTTCCTATGAGTTTTTTTAAATGTTACGTAAAACTCTTCATGTTTACTTCCTGCTGCCCTGGAACATTTCGAAGCAATGTTTTGTGAGTCTTTTCCAATGTTTAGACATTATTCAAGTACCTTCCAAGTAATATGATACAGAAAAGAAATGAAAATGAATTAAATTTCTTTTGTCAAAACAAATAGTTTCTAAAGTTGCATTTTCCCATTACTGGAGTTTCTTCATCTTTGGCAATCTGAGAGTTGAGTTTCTTATAAGCAGTTTCTTAAAAAAAATTCATGTATCTGACATAAAGAACTTTATACTACCATTTTAAAAATCTTTCTAGTCCAAGCACTTCAAAACATTTTAAAGAGGTGAGCAAACTTTTATCAACTTTAGGGGCAAAGAACTAGGTGGCTGAAATGGGCCACCGCAAAACTTTTTCAAAGCCGAAAAAAGTTTCCATAATCAAGAAAAAAGTTTTGAAAAAGTGAAAAGGATCGAGTGCCCCCTTCAAGGAAGTGTGTCACCCTTTATTGAGGGCATCAATAGGATAATAATCCTCATACAATTTTCCAAACATTTCATTAGATTATAGCAAAACTTGCACGCAGCAGTACCCTTGTGTCTTAGGGGTTTCTTATGCAAAATAACTGCACTTGGAATGACGGAGGATGACTGATCTGAAAGAACTGCAACGTCTTGCAATATTCTGCAAAGTTTTCCTGTTTGGCCTAAATTTGTCGTATTTGGCTGTTTCACAATCATAATATTTTCGTAAGGCCACTTTTACCTTAATTCGCTATTTCGTTATTTCGCTATTTCGTTATTTCGCTATTTCGATATTTCGCTATTTCGTTATTTCGCTATTTCGTTATTTCGCCGAATACCGTTAGCCCTTCCTTAGCCCAAGACGAACTTTGTAATCATCCAAAATGATTTTATGTTTTTAGTGAGTACGCAATTTTTGAGTTTGCCTGCTTTGCTACCATAGACAGGTCTTACGAATTGATATGAAACTGAAACTGGATAAATAAAGGCCCAAATCGACTCAGAATGAGCAAAGATTTGTATAAAAAAACTCAAAATTACTCTCAGCTGCATTCTCTGGTACGTCAGCCATTTGGAATTGACTTGAAAACTTGGGAACTCGCCAATCCACTCCAGTCAAAACTTCAGTGGTAAATGAGGCACTACAACCCTGCAACCCTTCTGCTCGTCTCATTGAATTGAATTGTATGATGTTGTTGTTGTCCAACCTGGGCTTTCACTCCCAGAAATCTCCGTACACCTTCGACGGCAACACCCACTTGTTTTCAAAGAAATCCATCAGAAATCATGAGGTGCAACATCATGAGGTCTGGGCTCCAGGGCCGCGGAGAGAATTTGTGGGCCCCAGGTTGGAATGCAGCCCTTACCAAATGGGTTGCGAAAGTTACGCCGAAGGTGTACTCGTGCACCAGAGGCGCCCCCCCTAGGGGGTGCGGGGGCATGCTCCCCCGGGAAAATTTTTGAAATTAAGGTTGCTACGATCGCTCTGGTCACTATTTCCGCTTCTAGATACAATCGTAAAATCATATAACAAGCTAGTCATGATGCATAAGAATCATTATATAATTAACAGTTGGTAAACAATCATCTGTATGGGCATCTTTTTTGGTGGGGGTCGTAGGGGCTGACGGTTTGCGGTTTCTAGCTGTTTTTGCAACGCTTTAATGGTTTTTGGCCGTAAAAATGACGGTTTTACGGTTCCTATCTTCCTCAACGGTTTCCAGATTTCTTTACAAAATATGAATCGAGAAGTCGAATTATCGCAGAATTGACAATAAAAGCTACAAATCAATATCCAGTACGATATAATTTTGTGTCAATTCTACTAATTTTCACCTTTACCAGCGAATTTCATGCATTGGAAGTCATAAAAATGATAACGAGGCAATCGTCTGCAGCAAAGAACCGAGGAGGTACGTGGAAAGCACGAAATGATGTGAAAACGGTTTTAGCTGAATTTTGAGGCGGTTTTACGGTTTTTCTGAAATATTTTGGCGGTTTCACGGTTTTCGTTGACCCCCTACGACCCCAACTTTTTGGGATTCTTCAAATTTTTCAAACATGGAAAGCTGAAAAATATTGAATTTATTTAATTTCAACCCATATTTCAATTATGTTAGAATGAAAAACGTTTTGATAAAAGCATTTGATAGAAAAGTGGAAAGTCTAGAAGCCTAAATCTCAAAAGGTCACCTTTCAATTTCGAGAATTATTAGCACTGGCAATGGTCTCTCGACCGGCATTTGAGCCTTATTTTGAAAAAAGTCAGTTATTAGTTATGGGCCCCTGATGGCTATGGGCCCGGGTTTCTGACCCCCTAACCCCCCTCCTCGGCCCTGCTGGGCTCTACTTAGATCCTTGGACGGAAAAAAATTCTACCAGTGAAGATCAAATTCCGCCAGAACTAGTACATATGGCTGCAGATGAGCTTATGCTGAAGATGAACAACAGGTTTCCAGATAGAGGAAAGTGTGCAGCAGTTTGCCTTTTGGACGCTCAGAATGACAGAGGACTGCAGTTTGTCGATAGAGATCAAGCTGTACGAAATTTCAGAAGAAAAACTGGGAGAAGTAGAATTTCCATTTCGCAAAAGTACTTCTGGACAAAATTGCCTATCTTACCTCCGGCCAAAAATATGGAATAGTCTTCCATCTGACTTAAAAATCAGCTAACAATTCGAATACATTCAAACATAAGATCAAAGAATATTTTTCCAAAAAAAATACAAAAAGGGGAGGATGACATATACGTCTTCTACTAAGACCCTTCCTCATCTCTCCCAACCATGTTTCCGCAGCCTGAGTGCAGACTCTTGATGAAAATTGATTAGAGTCTGCACACAGGCTATGTTTCCGTCGCACAAACCGTGTTTTGTACTGATAACAACTACAGTAGGGTAAGCCAGGGTAACTTGGGACAATTTCGTCATTTTTGAGGCATAACTGCTTCATTGCATACCTAAGTGAGACAAATTCAGCTTTTTATATACATTAGAGTGCCAAATAATTGATAATGAGAAAAAGATTCTCGCAATATGTTTTTGCTTACATATTTGCATATAAATGATGCTGTCCCAAATTACCCCACACGGGGTAATTTGGGACAGCAATGAGTTCCATCTGCAAATGAAGCACAATCATAACCTAGAGCCAAATTTGAATAAGAATATAATGTATCTGCCACAATTCACTGGAATTTCATCGAAAATGGCCTCTTTTATAAACTTACAGTAAAGCTGTCTTTATCAAATCAATACGTCAAAATGTCAAAAAAGTACTTGACATAAATGCCAATGGTAGAAACCTTGCTTAAAAGAATAAATGATTGCAATGAGTCATCATTATGCAATTTTAAGCAATGTCCCAAATCACTCCAAGGGTGTCCCAAATTTCTCCTGTCCCAAATTACCCCGGTTTACCTTACTTTTCTGTTTTTTTCTTGTTGAACCAGCACCTCTATGGGGACCATTATGGAAATAAGGTCAGCTTGACCCTTTAATGCTATCCTTGCCACTGTAATTAGGGGTGTTTTCCGTTTACGTTTTTAAACCTGAAAGTATTGTATTGTATCTATTTCTTATATTTATTATAATAACTTGTATATATTTTTATGCGGCAAATGATACATACATACATAAATACATACATAAGTCGCAACATATTTGAAAATTGAAGGAATCGAAGGCAAATCAAGAATTTTCATAATCAGAAAAATTCGACAAGAAGTTGAGAAGGCCTTGGTAGTTCTCGAATGAAGAGAAGCAGACAGACAAGAAACTATTCAATACCCGATAAAAGACGTACTGGCATTCGTTATGGGGAAACCCCGACGTTTGGAAGAAAATGTCAGTGAAGATTCGAATGAAAATGGCGTAGACGAAGAGGAGAATTTTTCAGAAGCAAAACGAGAGTATGAAGAAATGCATGCGGAATTGGTGGAGTTGTTAAGCCTACAGGAGAAAAAGTTGCAAGCAGTAAAGGAAAGGTTTGAAGTACTACAAACCACTTTCAGTTTCAGTTTCATATATATTTTAAATTCTCTACATACAACTTATTCTGATTAATTTACAAACAGGTAACTAATACATCAAATACATACTACTATACAACATTAAAGAACAGGATAAATTGCATGGAGGGAATTACTTCAAGGAGGAGCTCTCTCAGTAGTTAAACTAATCGAGGAGAGAGCACCCCCTGTTTCAAGATTTCTCAGATAAATTTGATTCAATTACAAAAACTTTGGGCAGATGTTGACTTTCTATCTCAGTATTTCTACAAGCAACTTTTGCAGTGCTTTTGAAAGAGGAAGGCTTTTAGTTTTTGACGAAAAATATTAGCAGAGGGTGATCTTTTTATATCCACTGGAATGTCATTCCAGCATTTAGCTCCGCAATAGCGCACTGACCTAATACCATATTGCAGGGTATTTTTCCGCGTTAGGAAAATATCATTTTTGGTGACTTGCCGTGTACCATATTGATGAACAGATTCAACTAAATCAAAGAAAGAATGAAAACAAGAAGGAGAAGTCCTATTTACACAATCATAAACAAAGCTAAGCAGTTTCAACTGGAAGAGATCATGTAGTTTTAAAATCTTCAAGTCAGAAAAGATAGGTGAAGAAGGTGCATTAAAATGTGCAAATGAAATTGCTCTAACAACCCTTTTCTGCAACAAGAATACTGGATTGATGTATGTCTCATAGGTGAGACCCCAAACCAAAATTCCATATTGCAGGAAAGGTGAAAAAAGAGAATTGTATAAACAGATCAAAACATTAATTGGTAAGAAATGTCTTACATTGAAAAACATACCACAAGTTCGCCAGCCAGTTTTTTTGACAACTCGGTTAAGTGATATTTCCATGACAGATTTTCATCTAAGAGAACACCAAGAAATTTGACAGAACAAGTCTGTTTCACAGGACGGCTTCCGATTTTAATGCTAACAGATTCAGGAGAAGAATGTTGAGGGGACTTAAAGATTATAAAATTGGTTTTATCAATATTGAGTGACAGCTTGTTAACATCAAGCCACATCTTCACTTTTTTCAATTCCTTGTTAACCACACTCTGCAATTCAGCAAGACTCCCAGCTTCATAATAGATGTTAGCATCATCAGCAAACAAGTAGAAGGCTAGTTTTGAGGATGCACGAGGTAAATCATTAATGTAAATTAAGAAAAGGAGAGGACCAAGAACAGAACCCTGTGGAACTCCACAGGTAACATTGAGATAACTGGAATTTGATCCATTTATTGAAACATGTTGCTTCCTGCCCGAAAGATATGATTTAAACCAATCTTGAGCAGTTCCTCTAATTCCATAATGCTCGAGTTTCATCAGAAGTATATCATGATTCACTGTGTCAAAAGCCTTTTGTAAATCAATAAAAATTCCACAACCGAATTTTCTATTGTCTAAGGAGCTTTTTATTGCTTCTGTTAAGCTAACCAGGGCATGGTTAATGGAATGGATGGCACGAAAACCAAATTGCAGTGTATATAAGATTTCATGTTTTTCCAGGAATTTATAGAGACGTTCATACATGACCTTTTCTATGATTTTGCTGAAAACAGAGAGAAGAGAAATATGTCTATAATTTGATGCTGTTAGTGGACAGCCTTTCTTAAAAATTGGGATTACTTTGGCCAATTTCATCTTGTCTGGGAACATTCCAGACTGAAATGATTCATTTATGACTTGAGAAAGTGGGGAAGAGATCAAAGGAGAAAGACATTTTAAAACTTTCATAGGAATGCTGTTTGGTCCAAGGGACTTTCCAGATTTTAGGGCAGAGATTATATCAGATAGTTCAAAGGGAACTGAAGGTGTTGTGAAAAAGGAACTACCAATTTTATCACTCAAGAAATCCACAGGTGACTTGTTGGATCTTGGTATATTTTTGGTGACATCATGAGAAACATTAACAAAGAACTTATTAAATATGTTTGCAATAACCACTGGATCTGATGTAACATTACCATTTGAGTCCTTAAGCTTACTTATTATATTTACATTGCTTGATTTTCTAACATCAATCACTGATTTAATTCCTGACCATAATTGTTTCATGTTGTTACTATTCTTTTGAAAGTAGTTGTAGAAGTAACTAGCTTTACTTTCATTCAAGGAGACTGAAACCCGATTTCTAAACTTTTTGTAAAGGTCAATAAGAGCTTGATTGCTGTTCTTTTTAAGCTTTTTAAGAATCCTATCTCTGATGCGCATCATTTTTTGAATTTTGCCATTAATCCATGGTTTATTTCTGAACTTGATATCTCTTTTTGTAAGTTTTCTCAAGGGAGCATGAGTTTTGACCACTTCATCAAGGTTAGATAGGAATCTGATGAACTTAGCATTTACATCTACAGCGCTATCATTTAAGTATGAAAGGTCAAAGTTAGAAAAGTCATTTAAAAGATTTTCTTCATTGAAGTGAGAAAAATCATGTTGGAAATATGACAAATTCTTGTAGGTGATGCCTCCATGTTTGACAATTAAAAATTGTGGGAAATGATCTGTTATTTGAGTCAAAATGTTACCACTTATGGTTTCATTATCTGTGATATTAGAAAAGATGTTGTCAATAAGGGTAGAAGAATGTGCAGATACCCTAGATGGATGAATGATATATGGCAGAAATTGCTATGAGAAAAGAAAATTAACATAATTTGCGATAGCTGTACTAGAGTTATAATTCAGAAGATTGATATTGAAATCTCCTAGGATAAAGACATTTTTATTGAACACAGCTGGGTTGGGCAGAACCTCTTGCAGATATTCATTGAAGGTATCAAAAGTTGAAGTTGGATGACGATAAACACAACAGAAAAGATAGTTTTTACCCTGTTTATTATCAACTTCAACCCAGACTGACTCAAAATCAGTGCTATCCATGCATAAATCTGGTCTAGGAATTGGAGTAAATCCTGATTTCACATAAAGTGCAACACCGCCATTTTGGGTATGTGACTGGGAAGGAAAGTAACTATAACCAGGAATCTCCACATTTGTTTTTGTAGGATTATCAAAAGAATTACAAGTTTCAGACACACCAATAACATCAAAATTTATTTTCAAGTTTGAAAGAGTTGAAAGAAGCTCATCAAAATGAAAGGAGAGACTCCTAATATTTGTATGAAATAATAAAAGATCATTTGTTGAAGTATCAAGTGTAAAGTCTTGGGGAGTGTGATAACTTGAATTGACATTAGAAGGCAAATGTTCATCAATATCATAATCTTCTAAGTTAGGCAAGTTTGTAAGACCAGAAGTTATTTCAAAGGATGGCATTGAATCTAGAAAAGATGGAAAGTCAAATTCATACAGGTTAGATAATTCTTCATTATCCAATGAACCAAAGGGAAACATAACTGCTGTACATTTCAAACAAAACCAAGGTACATCATCAGGCTCTTTTTGCAGCTCTTCATACTCAGAATTAGAGATATTATTGCATCTTATATGGACCCAAAGATTGCAATGATTACAGAATACTGACTTACCACGGGCAGGTATCTTTTTGTGGCAAATGCCACAAGGAAATGTATCACTTATAACCATTATGTTCCAAGCACAAAACTGATTTTGTATTTTTGATATGCTTCATAAATAGCCCACCTTTTATTTGGTTTTTTATCACAACTGTTTGGAGTGTTTAGACGCCTGAACTGATAATAAGAAGAATAACAAAAATTTGAATAAAGAAAACACAAAATGAATGCTGCCATCCAGTCACTTCAACATTAAGTTCACGATGTGGTAGAGTCACCCTCATTTGTACCTGTAGCATCAGTAATATCTGCAGAGCTCTGATTTCCATTGTCAGGTGGTTTATCTTTAACAACAAGCCTTTCCATCACAAAATATGCAATTTTGCCATTAGCTCTTGCATCACGTAGTTGAGGCTTCAACTCTTCTCTTCTTGCCAATGTACTTCTTGCAAAATCTGCAACGAACTTCACACCTTCAGGTTTCACAGTTCTTGCTTTCTTCAGAACAAATTCCTTATCTTTCCAGTTAGAAAACTTTGCCACTATTGGCCTCGGCTGAGATGCATATCTGCTGTTTCCTGTTGCATGGTTAACGCGATGACAACGCTCAATTGGGAGATCTGCTTGAATACCCAATTTCTCTCTCAAAGCTGATTTCACCACCTTTTCAGTATCACTCCAGGTTTTCTCCTCAAATCTGTTCTCATTGATGCCAAAAAATTTGATATTATTTCTTCTGCTTTGATTCTCAAGATACTCTAATTTTCCCTCGATTCTATCTGCAAAGTCATTGATATCATTGAGATTGTTTGCATGGTGTGTGACTGTTTTTCCCAGAGTTACTGAATCAAGTTGACTTTCCTCCATTTTGGCCTGAGTAAACTGCAAACTAACGGTCAAGTCTTTTACCTCATTCCTTAGCGTTCTCACTTCTTCTTTCACATCCTTAACAACTATTTCCATTGCTGCTTTGAAAGCATTTGCTTGCGACTCCAGCAAAGTTTTGACGACTGCAAGTGTTACAAAGTCTTCAGGCATCTTCGAAATATTGAGAGACTTCGTGCGACCTCGTACGGTGAACGGCCTAAGGGGCCTAACCTGAAATTACCAATCCTTTCTGCGATAGAAAACTGAACATTTTTATTAAAAACTGTAATAACCAATTGAATTGTAACTGTAAATACCAACCAAATCACTGCAGCTCTTTCTCGCAGCCCAAAAATTTTAAAAATTTCAATCGTGTTGGCCTGAACATCGCTGCTCTTCGAGACATCCGCTCTTCAGCAGCACAAAGGTCAAAAAAGAAGAATGTTGAGGGGACTTAAAGATTATAAAATTGGTTTTATCAATATTGAGTGACAGCTTGTTAAGATCAAGCCACATCTTCACTTTTTTCAATTCCTTGTTAACCACACTCTGCAATTCAGCAAGACTCCCAGCTTCATAATAGATGTTAGTATCATCAGCAAACAAGTAGAAGGCTAGTTTTGAGGATGCACGAGGTAAATCATTAATGTAAATTAAGAAAAGGAGAGGACCAAGAACAGAACCCTGTGGAACTCCACAGGTAACATTGAGATAACTGGAATTTGATCCACTGGTAAAAAGTCTCCTTCACAGTCCAGATTACAATCTAAACCAGAAATTAAATTTGTGCAACCGTCAAATGAGGTTATAACAACGAACCAGCTGTTTAGGCTTAAAGATCTAAAAATTCAGGGCACCATCTCTAATGAAAAAAATTGCATTTCGTATACGAGCTTAAATAAACAAATCGAAAGTGCCCTCGACAAGGGTTACTCAGAAAGGGAAATTTTAGATGCCATAATTAATACTGATTCTCCAAGCGTACATATTCGATCTTGGGCAAAATGGCACGTCCCCGTCAGATGATAGGTCGAGATATCCCCCCGAGTTCTGCATTCAAACGATTAGAAACCATGCTATGGCCTGATCCAAGTTTCTTATAAAAAACGTCTATTCGTAATGACTTCACCCGCCTTTCATCATGGCAGCAGTTCGTTCCCGCCTTTTATTGACGTTGTTGTTGTTGTTGGCTGCGTTCAGCCCACCATCACTTTTACCCCCATGCGTTCAAAATCTTGCTAGGTCGTTCGCCAAAAATATACCCGGGCAGTATTCCGAATATGGGCAAAGGCAAGCTACGCTTGTGGTTGTTATCATCGTTGCTGTTGTTGTTGCGATGTCTGGGACTATGTTGTGAGGCTACTTGAGAAATGTGACATTATGGCAAACAACCACAACAACGATTCAACTAAACTAACTGTTGGGAAAACGTTGAAAGGAAGCAATGGCGGAGACAAGAATGACTCTTCTACGAGTGGAAGTTAAAACACAAGAAAAGGCACCAAGGTAAGCATTCTAATTGCTTCAAAACATAGAATTAGTAAGTATAATGGTACCCAGGGTATTCGCGTGTCAGAATCGCCTATGATTTTACGCCCGATAACACCAAGCCTAAGGTCTGACGTCACTTCCGGCCTCTTTTGCAAGAAAGCTGTGGCTCGAAAGTAAAATTTTTTGTGATAAATGGCGTTAGCAGGCGTCCCAAGTGTCGCAAAGTGAAATATTGAGATATAATGCAATAGCTGTATCTTCGCTCTTTCAACTTCTTTCAGAGTTTTGGACTCAAAGCTTCTTGGTTTTGGGAACTTCTCAAAGACCGTGAACAACTCTGTTTGCAAACTTCGGATGCAGCACAGCAGGTGAGCAAACTTTTTTGCAAATTTAACGTTTATCTTTGGTTTCATTGTCATTTCGTTGAAATTTTGGATTCCTCGATATTTGTTTGACCTAGGATGCCACACTTTACGAAATGTTGACCAGATATAGTTATATTTTTTCCTCTTGCACTTGGCCTGGCTGTTTCAAGAAAATCAACTTTTCTTAGCCTAAATTTACCCAAATTTTTTTCAAAGTGCCATATCTTCTAAACTGAGACAGAAATCCTCAATACGGAGATATAGCTAAATAGTTGTACGCATCTAGTTTCTAAAAATGTTCGTGGTTTTGCTGTAGCCTTTGCCATTTTCCCATAGTTTTCAAAGGCAATTGTTTCTCAAGAGCCATGACCGTTTAATCTTCGTTAACTTTACGGGCTTCCTTTCGCGAACTTG
Organism: Aurelia sp. 4 Dawson et al 2005; assembly: GCA_964019985.1. NCBI lineage: Eukaryota > Metazoa > Cnidaria > Scyphozoa > Semaeostomeae > Ulmaridae > Aurelia > Aurelia sp. 4 Dawson et al 2005. The sequence continues at coordinate 11,225,513 of OZ026502.1, forward strand.
TTTGATTTTTAGTCGCAAAACAAATGTTTACCCATCCTAAATTTACTACATTCAAAATTCATTTGAAGTTTATGGAAACAGAATTATTTTGCAGTACTTTGCTAGCCTTTTCGGCACAAAGGCAAGAAGAATAATAACAACACTTTGACTTCGTGTTCTGAGAACCTCCTTTGGGTTCGGCCTAAATGTAAAAAATCACAAAGTTTCTTCGTTGCTGAAGAACCTCGAACCAATCGGGAGTTCTGGCTTAGAAATGGAGGCTTACATATGGAATAATGATTATAAAGACTGTCTTCTGTACGAAGACTGTACGAAAAACTCAATAACTTTTATCATCTTGCCTATAAATGCAAAGCTTACTGCAACTAGACTCATGTTATTGCTCTTGATCAGTTTCTCTTGCATATGAAATTCCATATGAAACTGGATAAGATTTGTTGTGCAGCACAGACATTTGTAGGACATTTTCGTCTGTTCCATTTTAGGATTCTCAAAAAGAGCAAGTTTATCGTTATCAAGCACGACCCTGAAGTAGCATAATAAATGACAACGCCGAAGACAGGAATGCTTGTTGTCACAACGCCTGAAGATTGATGCAATTCTGATGGAAAATTACTGTTGCAAATTTATCATTGAATCAAGAAACAATTACAACATACAAGAAGAAACTTTTACTGTGCTGTTGCAATTGATACTGATGATTTTGTTTGTGATGTGATGATGTTAACATAACAGCAATTGAATAATCACAAAATTGAAATTTCAATTCTTTTAAATTCTGAGGCAACCTGAAACTTTTTCTAAATTTAGTCTGCAAAGGTTGGAAGTTTGGAAACGTTGATGATGCACGAAAATGAACAAGAATAACTACACGCCTAACCACAAAAAATTTTCTTTGACCAAAGCTGCTTGATATCTCTTTCTAGTAATTTTGAAGGTTGATACCAAATAATGCCATTTCTAGTGACATCAAAGGATAAAGTCAAAGAAAACATTGCAAAGACTTCTCTTTCCAAGAGCTGCATTTCATTAAGAACATGCTTAAGTGAATTTTCAATATGAAACTGAAACTGAAAAACTGAAAAAACATGCGAATTTTCGCCCTTCAAAGCTGTGGCCTAAACAAGCGGATGTTTGCTTCTTTCTTTCTTTTGAGTCTTTCTTTCTGGCCTGCTTGTTGCAAAAACATGAACGCATCTCGAACAAGAAACCCAGATACTGTCCTTCACTAGTCGTAAAATGGATCATTAGTGCTCTGTGTAGTGATTTATTGCTTCGTTCAAAACTAAAAAGTTTCTTCAAGCAAGCAGCACGAAGACCACTACGCTTTTCTACGCTCTACTGTATTTTCTAAGTGTCATGGTCTTCGAGGTGCTGCCTCCATCATGAAAGACAATGAGTTCGAATGATTATGCTCAAAGACAATGGAAACTCTCTCAAAATAAGACCACCACTCTTGTCCAAATTTGTGGAGCTTACCAAGGAGCTTAAATCAAAGCAAATTTGATTTTAAATATTTCTTAAATAAATACGATATCTTTTAGAACTGAATTGACACGGAAAAGTAACATCTCGTTCCCGCAAGAAACGTTCAAAGTCGTGAAACATATTCACTTCCTGTCATCTTCCTATAAATTTGTATAGGGACATCAAAACGAGGCAAAACTCCTCGAGAAAGGTGTTGTGTTGTCGGGCGTAGCGGTATATCAGTTAGGCAAATAGTGAAACTACGACTCAGGATAAGTCTAGGGCGTGGAGTTCGTTGCTCTACCTCTACTCTGGAATACAAGAGGCCGTTCAGCAATCTGATTGGATGTTCGCCATTTCGCGCGGCAACTCCATTTTGCGCGAGGTAAACGGCCGCAGCAGTTAGACCGAGGTAAACGGCCGAGGTAAACGGCCGCAGCTGTAAGAGCTACTAAAGAGAGTGAACACCATACCAGTAAGACGCTTATAGACCATTTCTCAACAAACAGAAATGAGTGGCCGAGTGGCTTATACAGTCAGCGCGGGGTGAGTGGCCGAGTGGCTTATACAGTCTTCGTCAGGTGACTGAAGTTAAGCTTGGTCGAGTGAGGTCAGATTTCGGATGGGTGACCACTGAGGCCTGACCTCGCAACTCACCTCGCCGTCCTTCGGAAGGGACGTTAAACTAGGGGTCCCGTGCCTGGATGCGGCATGCTTAGTGGGCCTAAATTAGCTTTCAGTAGCTAGAAATCCTGACAAGCCCACTCAAAACAAATTGAAAAAAAAAAAAAAAAACAAACCAAAGTATATTCTTAGTTCTGGAGTCATAAAATCGGGCATGGTAGACCATTTTATGATATATGCCATACGGAAAGTGAACGCGTGGAGGATTAGGTCTAAAAAATCAAAAATTCTTGAAACACGAAGTTTAAGAAATTACGATAAAGCAAAATTCTTAAACGACATAAAGGAAGTGAATTGGGAGCTAGTGCTATCTCCGTTCTCTGAAACACCAAATCTAATGGTTGATAAATTCCACGAGATCTTTGATGGCTTACTAGATGCACATGCACCAATTAGGAGAAAAAAGATTAGAAATCAACCTGCACCGTGGATTACACCACAAATAAAAAGCCTTATGGAAGAGAGGGATAGCGCCAAGAAAAACTCCATAAAAAGCCCCAAACTTCTCAAATCGTATAAATCTTTGCGAAACAAGGTGACAAACACTATTAGATCCTCTATAAGATTACACTACCAATCTTTGATTAATGAAAACAAGGACAATCCAAAAAACATGTGGAGAACCATAGATAAGGTGCTAGATAAGGCCCCTAATTCAACAACTATTATGCAAGTCAGGGATGGCAGCAAAACAGTTTCTGATTCAAAGCAAATTGCCAATGTCCTAAATGGCCACTTTGTTAATGTCGGTCCGAGGCTTGCTCATAGAATTGAAGTTAAACCGGGCGACGATCCTCTCTGTCATCTTAATAATCCTACAGAAGAAACAGTCTTCCAGTTCAAACAAGTAAATGAGAGAACAGTTCTGAAATATATCCAAAATCTAAAACAAGGAAAATCTGCTGGTCCTGACAAAATACCAACGGCAATTTTGAAAGACGCTGCTGAATTTCTTTGTAAACCACTAACGATGATCTTTAACAGCTCTTTAAGGCTAGGGACTTTCCGCGACCGTTGGAAAATAGCACGAATTACACCAATTTATAAATCAGGTGCCAAAGATGATACGAATAACTATAGGCCAATTTCAATTTTGTCAGTGCTATCTAAGTTATTTGAAAAGATTGCACATGACCAACTTATTGATTTCCTCCAATCTAACAAAAACCTAACGCAGAATCAGTTCGCTTTCCGTAAGCTTCATTCTACAATTACCTCACTGATTGGTGTCTCAGATCATTGGTATTCAAATATCGACAACAACAATGCTAACTTTGCTCTTTTTCTCGTCTTGAAAAAGGCATTTGATACTGTGGATCATGAGATACTCATCAGTAAATTAGCAAAATAGTGAATAACAGGTATTGAGAACAACTGGTTTAAATCCTATTTAACTAACAGAAGCCAGTACTGTTCCATTGATGGTCAAGTATCTAATATTATGGAAATAGATTGTGGGATTCCCCAAGGTTCATGCTTGGGACCGCTGCTCTTTATCATTTATTTAAATAATTTTGAGCACTGTCTCGAACACTCAAGAGCCAACATGTACGCAGATGATATTGAGATAACAATATCCTCAAACAACCAAGTAGAGCTTATAGAAAAAGCACAAGCTGAGTTATTAAACATCGCAGAATGGATGAGGATTAACAAACTCTGTCTCAAGCCCACCAAAACAGAATACATGATACTAGATCATCCTCGTAGAAGGGAAAATAGAGAATTATTACCGCAAGTATTCATAAATCGAGAAAAAATTAAGCAGGTTGACAAAACAAAATATCTTGGGGTAATAGTTGACGATACTTTGAGTTGGGAAGAACAGTATGAATCAGTTAAGAAAAAGGTTGCTGGGGGCCTTGCAGCAATGAAGAAACTTAAGGGCATCCCCCACAATCAATGCTTTTTCAAGTGTACAAAGCGCTTGTTGAGAGTCATCTTCGCTATGCTGACGTAGTATGGAGGAGCTTATCGGAAACTAAAATAACAGCCCTTCAGAGACTGCAAAATCGTCCATTTGAAATCATTCAAGGATCGAAAATAAAGGACTCTTTGATTCGACCCACATTTAGCATCGATCAGATGTTTCAATTTGACCGGTCGGTTCTGATGTATAAGATTAACAAGATATGTCCTGAGAGTCTGCACGATAAATTTGCTGAAAGATCCTCGATAAGCAAGTATGATACAAGAAATAAAACTGATCTCCAAATCCCAAGGCTAAATCTAGACTTCAGTAGAAAAAGTTTCAATTATACTGGTCTAAAAACCTGGAATTCTATTCCAACACACATAAGAGAGTCTGGCACACTCACCCGGTTTAAGAATGGGCTAAAAAGTCATTTTCTAAGCTGAGGAAAATATGTTTTCGCACGAATCCATGGAAGAACAGTACTGGCTTTTTTATCTATTATTAAGCATACTATTTTTTGTTATACTTTTTTATACTGAATGGATGTCGTGATTAAATAAGAAATAAGAAGAAGAAGAAGAAGCATGTCAAAATTCGACGTAAAACCATATTCTTTAAGGCTGATTTCCAGTCAGTGGAATTTTCCGAGCGGGCGGAAGCTCTATTGTTTGCGGGAGAAGATGTCGCACTGAAATTGAATAGATAGTCACGGCTTAGCAACTTTTTCTTGTCTAAAATTCCACCCGCTCTGAAAATTCCGCTGACTGGAAACTAGCCTTTACGCAGTCTTGTTCTTTTGTGTAGCTTTCTATCAAATTTCAGACAGAGTGTCTTACTTAATCGTAAAAATTCGGAATGGAAGATGGTTTCCTCAGGTTCAGTTCTCGGTCCTCTCTTTTTTCTTGTTTACATAAATGATCTTGCTGATAATGTCCACAGTGATATCAAATTGTTTGCAGACGACACATCGCATTTTTCTGTTGTGAAAGGTGAAAGAGAAACAGCCGAGGATCTGAATAGGGATCTGGAGGTGAAAGAGAAACAGCCGAGGATCTGAATAGGGATCTGGAAAGAGTTACACTATGGGCATGGCAATGGAAAATGCAATTCAATGCAGATAAAACTGAAGAGGTAATCTTCTCAACAAAAAGAAATAAACCAGATCACCTGGTACTAATGTTATGAAATGATGAAGTGTCAAGGAAGAACGAACATAAGCACCTCGGTATTATTCTTGGCGATAAATTAAACTTCCAAAGGCACATTAAGGAAGCTATTGCTAAGGATAGAAGGGGTATTGGTATCATTAAATACCTATCCAGGTACGTCAATAGAGAAGTGCTTAATCAAGTCTATAAGCTACATGTCAGACCTCACCTTGACTATGGTGATATCTTGTATCATAAGTACGATCCTGAAATGAGGCAAGTCTTCACTAAAAAACTAGAGCAAGTGCAATACTCTGCTGCGTTAGCGGTATCAGGAGCATGGAAGGGTACAAGTGGGCAAAGGATTCTTCAGGAACTGGGTTGGGAAACCCTTTGTCAAAGAAGATGGTATCGACGGCTGTGTCATTTTTTCAGCCTTCATGGAAGTATGTCCCCGGCTTACTTGTTCAATGAAATCCCTTCAGAGCGAGAAGTGCCATATCGTTTCAGGTCAAGTCATTCATATGCGCAACCTGTAAGCAGAACAGTTCGTTTTTCCAACACGTACTTTCAAAGTAATCCCTTTGAATGGAATCTGCTAGATGAAGATACCAGAAATTCGGTCTCGATTTGGGAGTTTAAACGCAAATTGCTTGTACAAATACGTCCTCCGTGTAGATCTGTTTACAATGTCCATAATATCACAGGTATAAGAAACCTGACAAGACTTAGAGTTGGATTTAGTCATCTTAATGAGCATCGATTTAGACATCACTTTGATTGTTTAAGTCCCTTGTGTGTCTGCGGTATTGGAAATGAAGATAATGAACATTTCCTCCTGCACTGCCCACTTTTTGCCAATGCTCGTAGAGATCTCTTTGGTCAGCTTAGAGACATTCCGCTATTGGACTTTTCACTTTTGGACAACGAGGCATTCAGTAACCTCTTGTTGTTTGGTGATGAAAAATTAAACATTGTCTCAAACAGAATGATTTTGGAAGCTACAATTTCCTTCATCGAAAAAACGAAGCGGCTCCATTAATATTCTCAGCATGCCAACATTTATCCTGTGTAGCATCTCGCTTTTTCGGCTTTTGTTTGTTACGTTATCTATGTCGTTTTCTTGTTGTGATCTTTTTTTCTCTCTCTGGTCTTTGTTTTGATCTTGTTTTCATTCTTCTTGTTTTCGTTTCGTGTTTTGTTTCTTTGTCATATTTTCTAGAACATTAACAGTTGAATTGTAAGTGTCATTCATGGTGGGGGCCAGATGACCTTGTGTCTTTCCCCGCCATGAATGACACATGTAAATAGTATTTCTTTCTTACTTATCTTTAGGTTTTGTTGTTATAGAAAAAAAAAGCCTTTACGCATTTCAATCATATTTGCTACTTATCTGCGAAATTCGGAGAATAACGAGCCATTTTTATTTTCGAAGCTGCTGCGGTAAAAGTTTCTCGAATTTGCAACTTAGGCCCATTTTCGCTCCAAGGAAACCGAGCTTATTTTCACATAAAACACACTTGCCAACTCCAGATTATTGTTCAAATACCTTCAAAAAGGGTTAAATAAGATCTTCAAAGTGTTTTTTTTAATTTCTCAATTTATCTCCAGCAGAATTAGCGCTAGAGCAACGGCCAATTTCCGTCGCTCAGCGTTGCCTAGCCAACCGCTAAATCCATAATGGCTGCTAATGCACCTAGATTCTGGGCGCATTTGATCAACTTGTACGAGGGTTTTCATTTGGCATCGTGATCAGCGTATGAGGTAAGAACACCCTGGGAACGATGTTGTTATTTTACCATTATACCACTCACTTTGCTAGCCTCCTTATCGCGCCTTCGCACACTCATACCAAATACGAAATGGCGACGATATTTGGCCTAACCTACGAAGATTCATCGTCCAATTTATGAAATTTGGGTGCATCAAAACTTGGAAAGAAATCACGATTGGTGTTCAGCCGTTGGTAAGGTTGCTTTTTAGCAATGATTTTATCAACCTCGGACTTGCCTTTAAACTATAAATGGGTTAAATGTGAATACTAAATTTCTTGTCATTCTGTTGGGCTTTTGTTTACAGCTGTTTACTCTTGAATTCTGTGGTTTTGGTTTGATTTAATGGATGTGCTTAACTAAAAATTTGGTAGTCTTAAAAAAGATTTGCATAAAAAGTTGTTTTATTTTATTTTGTGAACGTGACCAAAAATGGTCCATATTTATGAGTGACTTAATCCGACATTTTATTTCACATTATTGCCTTAGTGTGTAAAGTTATGTTTTGTCTGGTGTTGGGTTACACAAAGAAAAGCAAATCGTTGCTTGTAATTTTCACAGTACCCTTTACTTTACATTGATGTAAATGTTTTGAATCCACAGGGATCTGTCAAAAGCAAGATAGCTGCTTCATTATTATCAGATCTCATGTCAGTATGAATTTAGATGGCACTCATCTAGGGGAGAGAGGGGAGAGATTGTCTTTCAGTGAAGCAAAGCACTGGAACTAACTATAACGAACATTTCCCTTGAAATTTCCTTGTTTTTCAGATGCTACTTAACTGATCGCTAATAATGACAATTTATAATGCTAATATTTTTTCTAATCTTGTTTACTCTTTGATTCCTTGGTCTTTGCGTCTTTGGTCACTCTGAACTTCTCTGAAATGTCAATTTTGTCTTCACTACAGTAAGAACCGGCAAAATCAGGACCTTTCTGCGCGACAAAAACCAAAACTCTTTTCAGTCACCCTTAACTGGTTCTACTTTTGCTGAAGACTTTGGCATAGGAAATGAATGATTTATTACTGTTTTGGGACAAAGTTGAAGAAAAGCTTTGAGAGAATAACAGGCTTTTCTGGCAATGAAATAACGATCATCCCAAGTGTGAAGTTTACGCCTTTTGTTATGTGTAATGCTACTTTTCTATGATGTGCCTAACTGCTTTTTCACCCTATTTAGACGTAAATGCTTTGTGCCACACTTTGCATAAAAGAGCTCACCATTCAAAAATATCACTTTGAAAGAAAATTTAGACTAATTGAAGCTAAATGTCTTGGCTAGTGACTAATTTGGAGCTTTTTGCTTGACCAGTGACTATCAGTACCCTACTTTCAACGCTCTCCAAGGACCTAACTTAGGCTTTTGGCTGTAGAAGTTTGAACTTATTAGATGAGTTTGATGAATCGTCGAAAAGACAAACCGCCGTAGTGTAATTTCCGAACCACAAATTGCCGAGCCAGAATTTTCCTTGGAATTAAGTTTCATACTTCCCCGTCGTGTATTTTTAATCCCCGCTGTATTTTCAATGACTAGTGGGGTCATTAAAATGAAAGATTGATGAAAGATCTCAGGCTTCTTGAAGGAGTGAAATGCACCTTGTTTCAGTCCTCCCAACCCAGACCCCTTATGACCCAACGGCGAAGTCTCCTCACCCCAGAGTAATAATAATTTGAATGCAAAACAAGGACTCGTTTTCCAAGAGGCAGGTATGTACAAAACAGGACCTTGAGCTCTGGCTGTTACTTCCCAGAAAACAAACTGTCATGGGGTTGGCTATGATGTCATCTTTTGAATGTTGCAGTAACAAATAATAATGAAAATTGCTTAATCCTGCAATTTGATGTTGCTCGTATTTCGATGAAAAGGTAGTTGGCTTCCATGGTCTCCAAAATAACACCTATATGCACGCATTATTTCTCCAGCTACAAAATGAGATGGCACGTGTCGAATTTGTACCCAGGCTAGCGCTAGGTTAGCTTCAGAGCGTGAAGAGGAAGTCGCTTGACTACTCAGTTCCACGAAATAGTGTCACGAGACACATGGTATCATCAGTCACCAGTCCTTGTTGTTTCTGCGTAACACTGGAAGTGAGATTTCCATCAGTCAATATGAAGATGTGAACTCCTAACGGCCATTTTGGTCATTTCTTTCTATGAACTGATTTCCTTTGGTACTGTGCCATAGCATGAATAAAATGCTAGACACAAGGCTCGCCAAATTTCTTGTGGGTCCTGCTGAATAATTTCACTCTCCAGAGGAGGGGATACATGACTTGTGACGGACGGGCGTCTGCCATCCTACTTTTAGAAAGGTACCTCTTCTAATTACGAAACTTGTTTCTATACCCACTTTTAAGATTAATGTTGGCGGAAAACTATCCTCGTTCAGGGAAGTTTGCGCCCAAAAACCCACCCATATGGGCGGCCACATACCCATGCCCCCAACACGCTATGTAACCCCACCGGGTTTCACTCGTAGTTTCCTGAGCACTATCCGCATGCAAGCGAACTGCTTAGTTGTTTTTAAAGTAGTCTTTTGCCTTGGTCATTCAAAAGGTGTCGGAAAGATTTGGTTTGCATTTGACTGCAAAGGTCAAAACAACACAGTTACAGAATTTGTGGTCAAAACATCATATTTTATAACTTTGAAGCTACTTAACCAAGGACCGAGATACATGGGGGACAAAGGGGGGCCATGTCCCCCTAAAAATTCTCAGTAGTTGCTGCAGTATAAATCTTTATTCTCTACTATTCTAGTATTTCAGTATATCAGATAGGCACTCCAAGCTTTTATGTCGGGTATGCATCGTTCAATATATACCTTTCACTAGTCTAGGAAGCTCTTCTGGGGTAGCTAAAAAACTTGTTTCACACCTGGAACATGATGCTATTAACTCTACCGTGGCCTTTGGTAAATAAGGCTTTTTTAGTTTTTTAGGGGACATGTACATCCCAACGTAGATTTACCTGTAAAGTTAACTGAGGAATAAAAATTGGCGTTGTTTTAGCCACATCTGAAGAACGTGGTCTCAAATTTTCCAGGGGAGTACCTCCAAACCCCCTTCGAGGTTTTACCTGGCTTTGCTCGTCACCCGGTTTGCTCATGGCCCCTTAAGGTAAAAGACTGTATCTCGCTCCTTGCTCTTAACTTTGTCTGAGGCTTCCTCACCACTCATTGAGGATATCTGTCTGCAAAGTTTCGTGTATATCTAACAAAACAAAGACTCAATTCCTTGAAAGAAAGGCTCTCAAGCAACGTTCACTTTCAAAACGCTAAAGTCTGAAAACTTAATTCTGTCCCAAAACAGCTGTCTAACTATTTCTGGGTTAATCTAGGATGGAATTCCATCATTATGCTTCACTTTTACCCAAGTTCTAAGATGTTGTTTCACGCATGATTGCCTCTACAATATTTTTAAAAAAATTTGACCAACGACTTTCTTGCAGATTCACAAATACTTCCATTTAGAAAACTTATTTGCGTTCCAAACATGATCTCATTACGAATCGAAGTACATTTACAATCCAAGGATTGGAACGCTTTGTTTGAAATTTTCAAATTTATGCATATTTTTAAGTTTTTGTCTATGATGGGGAAGAACGTCTCCTCTATGGATACCTTTTTCGAGCCATCCATAGCCACGGTATAATGACAACTATGGCATGGCAAGGATTATTTAAGAGCTCAAGAATGTCAGAATGAGGATTTCAGAACATTGCAACAACTCAATAGCTTTGCAGAAGTGCTGTTGTTTTCGAAGAATGCTGATGATTTCGTAGAAATCCTTGAAAACGTTAGGGCGAAGCTAATCACACATTGAATTACGTAGGAAATCTTGAAACGAAAAATTCAAATAATTAACTAAAACCACACTTAAAATGATATATTTCATTTCACAGTTATTATGAAGATATTCACATACGGTTATTTGTTGAATAGAATATCCAGTATGTAACAAGCATCATTGCGACGGGAGAGCAAAGCGATTCTGGAAGCTTCTAAGAACCAGTGAAATTCTATTGAATTCAAGGAATTCTAAATCTGAAAAGCTGTGTGTGAACATTTCTAGATGTGTGAACACTCTATAATATTTTCATTCAATGAAGCAATTAAAAAGGAAGAGCAAGGATTATGAACTGAGAGCCATCTAAAGCGGGAAAGGAAAGACTCTAGAACTCTAGAACTGATTTGCCTCCAGTGACAACCTACAGAATCCCCCACTTGCTATACAATTCCTTGCTATATCCAACTTGCAAGTTGATCTAAATTCGAAAAGGATAGTCATTACAGTACGCCTTCAAATCTCTTGGAAGATTTTCAGTCACTTTGTTACTTGGCATTCTTTCCTGTATCTGGTTTATTCTGGTCCGACAAATATGTTTCAAAGAAAGGCATGACGTCCTGACAGGTCGAAGCAACTGCACCTGTACCTTCTTTTGTTTTGAAGACGAAAAAGTAAAGGTGTATCCAGTTCTGCATTTTTCCACATAATATTCGATCATTTTAACAACACTTTCGTAACCGTTGTCCCTTCCTCGATATTCACTGTCTATGCTAAACCTTCCCCTTGAAAATGCAGTCCTCACATGGTATACTCTCTTTTTGCTTCTAACGGAAATTGTAAATAGATGGTCTGTTGTTAAACTGTCTCTTATCAGAAAATCTCCAACATTTCTTCGTTCTAACATCACCTCTGCTTGCTTTCTTGACATGTTTTTCCAGTACATCCCACTCGTTTCTAACTCTTCAAGTATCAAACCAAATGGAGCCTCCGCTCGACAATTTATCAAAGATTCGACACCATTTTGAAGATCACTGACCATATTCCAATAATCATGGCTGCGAAAAGTCTTTGTAAAGTCTTTTGTCGCGGTTGCAAAGTCGTTGCAAGTAATAAAAACACTGACGAACATTTGCTCTAAACAGAATATCCTTCTCTATCTTATTACAATTCAGAACCAAAACAAAAACAGTTTGTTTTCGGCCTACTTGTTGACCTCAGGCCAATTAAACAATGCAACGACACGGCCCACCAAGTACGTGACTTTCACTAAAATAAGCAGCAACATTATGGTAGATATTAGGGTAAATTCCTTCACATATTCAGAATTTGTCGTTTCTTGGAAATCCTCATTTCTGTCACAGTGTCCTGTGTCAGTGACGCATCCGCCACGGGTTGTACCCTTTGTTTTCTGCATTTCTTGGAAGTCGCATCAACAGGAGGCCAGATAGGAACGGTGCTACATGCTACAAGTGCTACATACCCATGCGTGATGTTGTTGCTGCTGTCATCATTGATGTGTGGGAATGTAGTGTGGAAGTGTGGTGCCTTTTTGGCTGTAATAAGCGAAAGAAACGAAAATTAGAGCAGGAGGCTGAGGCTGGCAGAAGTGACAGTGAAGGCTCTGAAGATGAGGAATCACAAATAGAAAGAAAATATGTACGTACTTTTCTCTCGTAAGTAATACTAGCAGTGTATGTCATATCCATTCAGGAGAATTTATTTAGGCCCTACTGAAATCGAAGGAAATCGTTTGCTTCGTTTGCTTATTCCATAATTTCGCTTCTTCCACTTACATTAAAAAAATGCTAGAAATATCTGCTGATTGAATCCGATCATTTGAGCATTTTCTAAGGAAGACATCTAGCAAATTTGAGAGCTCACAAACGTTTAAATAAATGTTGTAACTGGCTTACGGCTATAATTTTACAGTGTCAATGATTATTATTATTATTATTATTTCATACTTTGCACACACAAATATTTGTATGGTCATATCGTTCTTGGTACTAAGTGGCAACAAGCCTCCTTAAGTTTCCAGAACCATTCGAAGAATTCGTGCAGAGTTCAGGATTGGAGTTTTCTGCATATCCGCCAAGTTCGTATCTATTCCAATATCTTTCAGTCTCTTCTCCATCTTCTTTGAAATTGCTCCCAGTGATCCAAAAACGATCGGTACAACTGTTACTTTCGTCTTCCGCAATCTTTTTAGTTCAATTGCAAGATCACAATATTTGTCAATCTTCTCCTTTTCTTTCAGTTCTTTTCTAATGTCATAGGAAACTGCAAAGTCTATTATTATACAAGTATTCTGTTCTTTATCCTGGATTATCATGTCTGGTCTTCTTGCCTTGATTTCATTATCAGTTTGAATTGTAAAATCCCATAGAAGCGTACATTGTCATTGTCCATTGTCGAGTACACTTACAGGTTCACGATTGTACCATTTTTCGCTTACATCGATGTTACATTTCCTGCATACTTCCCAGTTAATCCTACGACCTACCCAATCGTGCCTCTTTTTATAATCTTTTTGTGCTAACATTTTGCATTCGTTTAGTATATGATTTATACTTTCGTTGGAATCTCCGCACATCCTACATTTACTTTCCTGTTGCGATTTGTGTATCTTAGTCTTAGTCAAATCATGATTCAAGCAGTCAAAGGCTTTTGAAAGGTCCATAAACACGGCCCTGGCAGTGTTTCCGCTGTCTTGTGCCTTTCTGCAGTTTTTTAGGAATCGAAGTAGAGCAGGCTGTGTGCAATAATTCTCCTGAAAACTGCATAGCAGGGCATTTAGAAAACAGTGAGCATAGGCTTTCATTTTGAGATTCCATCAGTCTCTCATAGATAGACTGTGGGTGTAGCAGGCAAGATAGTGATTGGTCTATAATTTTTCTTTATGAAATTATCATCCTTTTTGTAGAGTGATGTGATGTCTCCTGCTTTCAATACTTCTGGAAAGACATTTTGTGAGATATTTGCGTTGAAATGGTTTTGGAGAGCTGGTGCAAAAATATCAGAATTTTCTGTTATATCCTCTGCAGTTATACTTCCAACTGGAGATGATTTCCCAAAGTTTAGTTTTTCTAGTTGGCAAGACACTTCTTTCCCAGTTAATTGTGTAATATTGAATGATTCTGAGTATGTAAAACACTCCTTAATCTTATTGATGCTTGGATGGTTTTTATAGTTTTTATATTTTTCAACAGCTTTATCTACAGGGTCTTCTTTGCCTATTGAAGGTAACAGATAAGCACCAGTTTCAGTGATTTCTAGGTCCTTTGTGATGTCAGCAAAGTAATTGTTGAAAATTTCAGCAATTTTGAGATCATTGGTAACCATTTCACCATTTTCAATGTGTGTGATAGATTGAGATACTTGTACCTTATCTGTGAAAACTGGCTTAACAGTTTTCCAAAACTTACGATTATCTGTGAGATTTTTTAAATCCAGGTTTTGGTAATAATTATATTTAGCTTTGCGCAGAATTTTCACACACATATTTCTTTGCCATTTGTAAGCCACGAGACTTTCGACTGTTTTGTCTTTGTTATATTTATTCAGAAATCTTTTGCGATGCATCATTTCTTTTCTAAGCTCTTTGGTCATGAAAGGGCCATCATTTGCACGAAGGTACTTTTTCTTTATTGGAGCGTGTTGGAGTAGCACATCTGTAACCATACCGTCAAAGGCCTTATAATTTCCATGATCCAACGAGACAGACCGAATATTGGCCATCAGGTAAGACCTGAAATCCAGGGTGCTATATGCGCTAAAGTCACGATAGGTAACTATCCTAGGGCCCCTCCTGCTAAATCCGCCTTTGAGCATGCTAACGATCATAGTGTGAAAGTCAGATAGCCATAAGGCCATTTGCAGTTTTGCTGCAAAGATTTCTTAGAGAGCTACAACCACTATTCATATTGCAAGTACTTCTTTGTTTCTTAGAAGGGCATTTTCAGTGATTTCATGGATAGATAGCATGTGAATCTCTATGCATACTGCTTTTTCAGAACTTTCATATAGACAGTTCTCTTCACTCTTCTCTGCATCTCCTTTGACTGAAAGATCAAAACATTTTAATTTTGAATATCAGTCACATATTTTTTATTCCATAGCCCGCCAGACACGTAAACTTTTTTTGACTCAACCGGTAGTGTCACTAAGAATTTGTATTAGAACACAGCACATCTTGGTAAAAACATAAAAAAACATTTTCCCGTCTAAGTCAGCCTTTGGCTGGACAGGTTAACATTTTAGTTCGGACATCGGTCGCATACTTTTCATTACATTGCTCGCCAAACGCGTAAACCACAGGGAAACCAGATTAAATATTAACCGTTGCATTTATTGTTTGATAATCTATATTATTTTCATTAACTTTGTTATTTGGTAATTTCTTCTATTTTCTATGTAGCTCCATTTCTTATTCATTTTCCGTGACCTCTAATGTGCCACGCAGCTAACTTTACAGCGAGGGAGCGCGAAGCGAGGGAGGAAATGCGAATTCGCATTTCCTCCCTTGCTTCACGCTCCCTCGCGGTAAAGTTAGCTGCGTGGCACATTAGAGGTCACGGAAAATGAATAAGAAACGGAGCTACATAGAAAATAGGAGAAATTTCCAAACATTAGCCGGCGACGTTAGCCGGTGACTGGTTCAGATCATATCTAGAAGGCAGACAACAATACTGCAAGCTTAACTGCTATGAGTCTAGGGCTAAGATTGTCGCATGCGGGATTCCCCAAGGATCCTGTTTGGGTCCTCTTCTGTTCATAGTGTATCTAAATGATTTTGAAAAATGTTTGAAAGCATCTAAGGCTGGCATGTATGCTGATGATACCCAAGTATCGTTGGCATCTTCAAGTGTCGATGAGTTGGTTCGCAAAGCCCAAGATGAATTAAGTAACATCTCTGAGTGGATGAGACTGAATAAATTAAGTGCTAATCCACAAAAAACTGAATACATGTTTGTAGGGCATCCAAATAGAGCTAATAAGATAACCGGGCAAGAAAAACTCAAATTAAATGGCTCAGAAATAAAACGAGTGAAGAAAACGAAATCATTGGGGGTAATTATCGATCAAGGACTCAATTGGGAGGACCAGTTTAAAGCTATCAAAACGAAAGTACGCGGGCCCCCTGCTTCTTTGAAAACCCTAAAAAACATTTTTTCACAATCTTAACTAAGCAATGTCTATCGTACGCTCGTAGCGAGTCATATAAGATACGCCGATGTCATATGGGGTAGTGTATCCAACTCCAAAATGGAATCATTACAGCGTTTTCAAGACAGGTCCATTTCGGGAGATCTCATTACTCTAACTATAATACTAGATTTCGTGAAAACCTTCAAATCCCAAAGTATAATCTGGAATATTCTAAAAAGAGATTTTCTTACACAGCTCTGAAGGCTTGGAACGAGATTCCTATGAATATTAGGGAGCTCCCTACCTTGTATCAATATTAAAAATAGTTAAAAAGTCATTTGATGAGCTGAAACCAATGCAAACACGGTCCCCCTGGAAGGTCAGCAGTAGTTTTTTTTGTTATAAGAATGATTGTAATTAGATTTCTTTTTTAAGCTAAAGTTATGTTGTTGCTGAAGGGTCTCAGTGTATAAATAATTAGAAAATGGAAAAAAAAAACAGAAAAACTCACCAAGCAGCTGCAGGCGAAGTCATCTTATTGAAGTAGCTCTCATTGTTGAAATAACGCCTTCTCCATAGTCTCTGCGCTACTAGACTTATGACTATGAGTCCCTTGTATCCCTGCGGTAAACCTTGCTCAAGCGGGACTCATCATGAAACAATGAAAAACCCGGTCCTATCTCATGCATTCAATCATGATTCGATCGATCGAATCAGGATCGAACGACTGCCGTAGCTCTGTTCAACGGTCATTCCTCGGAAAGAAAATGCGATAAAAACCACGTTAAGCAGGCGTTTCATCAAAGAAACTTGGTATAAATCTTTTAAGAAGGAAGTTCACTTTACCTGGTAAGTCCAAAATGAGTCTTTCAACGCAACATTTTCCATGTTTTTAAGACCAAAACAAACCAGAGAAAACTTCAGCCACCTGCCGTAGCAACTTTGTTCAATATCTAGTCAACTGCATCATTCAAATCGAGAATTCGATATCATTGTTCTCTACCAATCGCGCAATCTGATTGGTACGTTAGGAATTGCGAAGTTCGGGCCTAAATAGGGCCAAGTTTCTCATAGTAATACTATGAGTCTCTATTGCCTGAAGCGACATCATCAAGTCAAAGAGCACAGGGCAACAAGGGACTCATCGTCATCAGTCTACTGCGCTACTATCAGATAATCTGAGAAGTATCAGTGCACGCACTAATCATTGCTATCTTCAGATATCTAGTAGTATCAGATTGGCTCGAAGAATATATCAAATCACAAAACTGCATTCTACCGGGATGTTTCTTTGGCAATTGCCTTCAAAACGTTGCCAACATCGCACCCAGGGAACCTATTGATTTATAGAATTAAGATCTATTGATTGGCAGTTTATATTAAGATCCTCTTCTGATGTAAGAGAAATCGTACATAATTTTACAAGTGTGCTTTCTGCTGTAATAGAAGAGTATGCGCCAATCGTTGAAAAACGAGCGTCCGATAAATATTCTCCCTGGCGATCTTCTCAGCTCAAACGCCTGTTTAATACGCGAGACAAGATCAAAATCGCTGCAGTCAAAAATAAATCAGAGATTTTAATGTCCGCTTACTGGCAGCTACGGAATAAGGCGACCGAGCTGAATAAGGCGGCTAAGAGAGCTTTTTTTACGAATAAGATTCAAGCTTCTGAAGGAAATCTTAAAGAAACTTGGGCAACGATCAACAAACTTGTCAAAAAAAGGTCTACAACTACCAATATATCGTCACTGACTGTTGATGGAAGTTCGGTCTCTGATTCTGTCGGTATTGCTAACTCAATGAATGACTTTTTTTGTAATGTCGGCAATGAATTATGTAAAGATATCCCCGATACAGATAACGGTATCCTGAAAGGTGAATATACCATCAACCCTACTAATTCCACCTTTATTTTTTCGCCTGTGGTATCCAAACAAGTGATCCTAGCAATGAATAAATTCAAGACCTCCAACGGGTTTGGCCTTGATGAAGTTTCCAGTTTTTTCCTGAAGGCCGGAATATCCATCCTGGCCGAGCCATTGAGTCAGCTCTTTAATTTGTCATTGTCGGCTGGAATTTTCCCCGATCAATGGAAAATTGCTAGGATTGCTCCTATTTACAAGGATGGTAAGAGCGATAACAGATCAAACTATCGTCCAATCTCTGTTTTGCCTGTAATCTCTAGGTTATTTGAGAAGCTTGTTTACGACCAGTATTATAATTTTCTTGTGTCGAATCGTCTTTTGTATTCACAACAGTCTAGCTTTAGACTGTTACATTCAGTATTGACATGCCTATTACAGTGTACTAACGACTGGTATTTGAATATCGAAAACGGTACATATACCTCGGTCACATTCATAGACTTGAAGAAAGCTTTCGACACGGTGAACCACGAAATCCTAATTAAAAAGCTACAACTCTATGGAGTTGCAGACAAAGAGCTACGCTGGTTTCAATCATACCTTTCTAACAGGAAGCAGTGCTGTAAGGTTAACGGGAAGCTTTCTGACCTGGGAGAAGTAACTTGTGGAGTTCCGCAGGGATCATGTTTAGGTCCCCTACTTTTCGTCATCTATATAAATGATCTTCCCCTATCTATTAAGCACTCGCAAGTTAATATGTATGCCGATGACATCAGTTTATCCTTCTCCTCAAATAGCATCTCCAAAATAAATGAAAAGGTTAATGAGGACCTAGAATGTCTAAACACATGGCTTGCAGGAAATAAATT
This sequence comes from Aurelia sp. 4 Dawson et al 2005, assembly GCA_964019985.1. Lineage (NCBI taxonomy): Eukaryota > Metazoa > Cnidaria > Scyphozoa > Semaeostomeae > Ulmaridae > Aurelia > Aurelia sp. 4 Dawson et al 2005. Next base: position 11,244,168 of record OZ026502.1, read on the forward strand.
GTCACTAAACGTTGCTAAAACAAACAGCATTGTGATTGGAAGTCGGAAAAAGGTTATGGATATTCAAAATCCATCAGCTATAAAACCGTCACTTGTCATTCTTGATGAGGACATTTTGATGATAGAGCACACAAAATACTTAGGGGTACATGTGGACCAATACCTGAGTTGGGATGTACACATCGCCGAAGTGATAAAAAAAATTTCAAGGGCGTTAGGTATGATACGCCATGCGAAACAGTATCTCCCTTTAAGCGTATTGCAGACCATGTACAGAAGTATGGTCGAGCCTTATTTCCGTTTCTGTTGCACTGTCTGGGGTGTTTGTGGCACCACAGCACTCAACAAGCTTCAGAAGCTCCAAAATCGTGCAGCTAGAATCGTGACAAATAGCCCTTACAGAGTGTCTGCACCACCCATCATCAAGCAGCTGGGATGGCTAACCGTCAACGATCTCATAGAAACTGAAACATTGAAAATGGTCTACAGGTCTATAAACCATGAAGCGCCTGAGTATCTTACAGGACTGTTCCAAAGGTTATCTGAAACCAGCGCTAGACAGCTTCGTAATACCAGCATTGACCTTCATGTACCATTTCTAAGAACTGCATGTGGCCAAAAATACTTCTCTTATAGATGAGCTAAACTTTGGAATGATCAAAATAGAGAACGTAAGATGGCAAATACTTTCAACCAATTCAAATCGTCACTGAAAAATGACAAATCCTGAGCATTGTCTCACATCCCCTTTTACTTTCATTACTTTTGTATACATATTTTTTTTATCTTGAAATTGTAATATTGTAGCCTATTTTCTTTTGTAACAGGGCAGTTTGTAAATCAACTTCACTTTGTGTATTGAATACTTACCCTGTATAAATATTATAAATGAAATTGAAAAATCAAACCAGACTGCTGGCAAAAGCACCCAAAATATGTTTCTCTCGAATGTTCGCTCTCCCCAACATGGTTGTCGCTTCCATCTCTTCAGGAAATTATGGCTTGTCTGTGTAAGATCAATTTGCTCTGACATTGAATGTCGACTTTGAAAGGGACCAAGCACGGTAAAGATTTCAATCAATCTCACCCCATATTTTGCCATAGAAAACGTCACCACCGCCGCCAAATATCCCCGCAACAATCCAGTTTTGTTAGCACATCCGCCCCCCCCCCTGGACAGACCAGCATTAAAAATGCGTTATTCTACGGCAAATTCTCCGTGAAATCCCCTCATGTCCCGAGGGTGGGAGGCCTGGGTTTCAATTGACTAGTGCATAACCGCAATCAGTTTATTTTCCTTTGCAATGTTGCTGAATCTGAATATAATCATTAAACCTAGAAATATCAGAGCTAACGATGTCTGCAGGCACAACAGCAAAATATCTTTTGCTTTAAATTTTCAATCTCAATCCAGAAAATCAGTCACTGATACAAAGATCATCTCACTTTTTTCAAGTTAGATTAGATTTAACATAGATTTCTACACCACCAGCAGAACTGTGAGAGGGAGTTTCATAATACTTGTGGCCTTGAAGCTCATTTGCTTTGTTTTTTGTTATGTTTTTTTTGTTATGTTTTTTTTGTTTTGTTTTGTTTGTTTTGTTTTGTTTTGTTTTGAGAGCCAATTGAAGGCTTTATCTCAGACAAATCTATGACTTGGAAGTTCACATTGAGACAGGTTAGAAGAGGATGTAGTTCATCAAAATGAAGAGAAAGGCTTTGATATTATTCATATGGAAAAGAGAAAGGGTCTGTATCTGGCACTGCCATATAGGCAACTTCATTGACAGTACAGTACTGAGAGCCAATATTAAGGTTCAAATTTTCATCTGTATCATAGTCAGACAGGTTGGGTAGCTTGGTAAGTGTTGAGTAGATTTCAAAGAAAGGCAAAGAATCAGCAAGAGAAGGAAGGCTTATTTCATTCAACCCTAAGAGAACTTCTATGGCACGCGAAAATCACCACAATTAGATAAACCAGGTTTTTCTCAGATAAACCTAGTTTTTCTACAGATAAACCTGGTTTGTCTGAGAAAAACCTGGTTTTTCACCAGAAAATGCTAGTTTTTGAAAAACCAAGTTTTTCTGGATCGATTTTCTGTTGAAAAGCTTAGTTTTTGAAAAACCAAGTTTATCTGGAGAAAAACCTGGTTTATCTGATGAGCCTCGCTTTCGCTCAGAAAAACCTAGTTTTTCTGAAAGCCATTGTTTCTAGAAAAACCTAGTTTTTCACAGATAAACTAGGATTATCTGCTAGATAGCCACATGTTTCAGATAAACTTGGTTTTTCTCCAGAAAAACCAGGTTTATCAGAGAGATTTGGGACTATTCGCCGCGCAGGCAAAATGATTCCATTTCGCTGCTGTGCTTCCCACAGAAGATTGGCTTTTTTCTCCGTTCTGCAATACCGAGCACTTGATTATTTAAATATTTTATACCGCTAATGTGTGAATCAATGAGGCTTCCAGAAATCTCCTATGCAACCCAAAAAGACGAGATGATGTTTTACTTTTCCTTCGACAACGATCTGCGAAGGGTGGTATCTCTCTTCCAAAGAGCGTAGAACGTTTGCGAAAGCAACGGATTTTCAAGGTGCTTTCATGGATTTTTCTGCAAAACAACATGTCCTTTCCCAAAAGGTGTACTGGATTTTTATTAGAAAGTGATAGGGGTGATACGCCCCTCAATGAACTGCAGAGAGCATGCTTCGTAAGAATCTCAAGATCACCTACATGAGGCCCCCTAAGGGTTCTCAGGCTCGGAGTGTCCAGGGCGTATCTTAATGGACTCCGGGCTCCCAAAGACAAAATAGCTGTGCTCCAGGGCTCCAGAGGCTCAATCTCTTAAATTCGAGAAAATAGCCTTGGGCATTGTCTGGGCTCCAGGGCTCCCACTGCAAGAAATGATGAAATTTCACCACATTTTTTGTTGTGGAAATTTTGGGGAAACGGACTCATTTCCCATAATTTTCACAAAGGGGAAATGGAAATTTCCGTTTCCCTCAAATTTCCCATAGTAATTTATCCATTTCCCTTAAATTTCCATCCAAAAACTATGGGGAAATTTTGATATTTTTTGCTGTGTTCAAGCTTTCAAAATGATGGGCTCCAGCGACCCCCCCTCCTTGGGGCCTCCTATATCGAGGGGTGTTTCACTCTGGAAAAATCTCATATTCATTTGGCAACAATCCTTTCATATTCAATAAAATTCTATCAAAAATCCCTAAGAATCCTATTGTCTTGAGGAATCTCGTACTTATTTTGGGAAGAGTGATACACCCCTCAACCTACATTTTGGAAAGACTTACTCTCAAACTGTGGGGAGGTGTCAGATAAAACCCGAAGGTGATGAACTCAATCCCACAAATTTTCACTTCAGCACTGCATGAATCTTTCGGTGGAAAAATAATATGGGTTCTCTGCAGGTAAAAATTGTTTTTCCGACGACCTCCCGTTCAGTTAGATAAACCTGGTTTTTCTGATGAGCCTAGAAAAACCTAGTTTATCTGCAGAGAAACCTGGTTTTCTGATGAGCCTCGCTTTCAGTCAGAAAAACCTGGTTTATCTGATGCCTTCGTCCTTTCTGGAGAAAAACCTAGTTTATATGGAGAAAAACCAAATTTTTCCGAGAAAAATCTGGTTTATCTATTTGTGGTGATTTTCGCATGCCATAATTTCAGATAAACCAGGTTTTTCTCCAGAAAAGTGAGGTTTCTTCAGATAAACCAGGTTTATCTGGAGAAAAACTAGGTTTATCTGAGAAAAGCCTAGTTGATCTAATTGTGGTGATTTTCGCGTGCCATAAACTTTATCAGATTCCAAGGTGAATGGTGCTATATTCTCACCGGTTTTCACTCTCTTCCTTTCAAATGACTAAGATATAGAGAGTGCTTCGGAGGTAGCAATCCAAATACCCCAAGAACAACCATAAAACTAGGAAAAATATGGAAGAAACATATGGTATATAGGAATAATACTGTATATTCATTCCATTACTCAATTAGGTTAGGAGTTGTTTAGGAGTTAGGGTTACATACATTAGGGACCTTTAGTAACTAGGACGGCGACTGCAACAACAACGCAAATGAACACTTTGTTTGCGAACTTCTTCTTGAAAGGACTCTTTGTTTTTCGTTCGAATTTGCTTCCCTTGAGAGTCTGTGAAGTTGTCCTTTTCAATTGCACGACTTGGAAATCCTATTTCTAGCGTGCCGTTCTTCAGATCTGGATCTTCAAGGTGAAACTCAGTCATTTTTGAATGTTAATTATAAAGGAAACAGAGCGTTCCGAAGTCTTAGATGAAGAAGGAGATTTTGTCTCGTCTTATTTCAGAACATGTGAAGGTAATGTGGGAAACTAGACTCCGTTTGTATTGTAAAAGATGACGACGTTCTGGCTGGCGTTGCCGTCCTGGCTGCTAAAGGTCCCTATTTTGGGTACGGGAGCGTGCCATCGGGAAGGATGTAGATTTTTCCAGATATTGGAATAAGGAACGGTATCAATTTTTTAGTTTTTTTTATAAGGAAGGTACCGTCTTACCGTTTTTCTTTCGTAGATTTTTTAAACAAGGTTTGACTAGGTAATGAAACTACTCTATCGCATACAGACACACAAATTTCTGAAAGTAGGCATTCTCATGAAAGTGGCAAGGGAGGGGTCTCTCCACCTGTGTATAATGTTCCTCCCACAGCTTCCCAAACGCAAATCTCAACAGAAAGCTTAAGTACACTTGGGCATAGAAAGGGCATGGTTATAGCATCTTTGAATGTAAATAGCCTTCTGCTGCATATCGATGAAATACGTATACTTGTGAAAGAATTAGGAATTCACATTCTGGCCTTAAATGAGACAAAGCTTGACAATAGTATTGATGATAGTTTGGTAAATATCGAGGGGTACACTATCAAAAGGTGTGATCGTGACCGCCATGGGGGTGGTGTGGCAATCTATCTAAAGGATAATTTGTTAGATAAGACGACTGTGCGTGAAGACCTTCCTAACTCAGCTTTAGAACTTATATGCGTTGAGATTAAACCTATTCGTGCTGCTTCTTTCGTGGTCATGGCTTGGTACAGGCCCCCTAACGTATGTTTTGACATTTTCAATCAGATAGAGGAAAGCCTTCAATTTTTTGACAGGGAAGATAAAGAAATTATTCTTCTAGGTGATACAAACTGTGATATTCTGCCTAAATATTCCAAAGAGGGGAACGCAGATTCAAATTACCTTCCGACACATTCTCTTCGTTTGCTAGAAATATATAATCTATTTGGTTTTCACCAGTTAATAGAAAGCCCTACTCGTGAGACACTGATCACTACTACTCTAATAGATCATGTTGCTACGACAAGCAAAACTAACATAGTATCTTCTGGAATACATAAATCTTCTTTCAGTGATCATTATTTGGTCTATTGCATTAGGAAATTCCGTGGTGCTGCCAAAAGGCAACACAAATATATTTCTTCCAGGCAAATGAAGAACTTTGACCAAACCGAGTTTCTCAAAGAACTTGTAGGGGTCGACTGGAGAGGCATCGTGCGGAATACAGACGATACAAATGTTATAGTGAATACCTGGACTAGCATTTTCTCTCTTATCCTCGAAAAACATGCCCCAACACGTAACAGACGTGTTTCTGACAAATTCTGCCCTTGGTTGACTAATGATTTCAAACGTATGTGCAAGGCAAGAGACAAGCTGAAAAAGCATGCTGTTCACTCAAAATCTGAATTATTGATGCAGGGCTATAGACATATACAAAATCAAGCTAATAAGCTAAATGAAAAACTTAAGCGTGAATATTTTACTAACAAAATTGCTTCCTGCGAAGGAGACCTCAAAAGCACATGGAAGACTATCAACAACGTTTTAAACAAGAAATCTAAAACCACCAACATTTCATCACTAAATATTGAAGGAAAAAATATTTCTACTAATGCTGATATTGCAGAATCTATCAATAACTTCTTCTGCACCATTGGAGAAACGCTTAGTGACAAAATTCCCTCAGCAAGAAATCCTCTCCTTGAAAACGATTACGAGGTCAATCCGGAAAAAAATAAGTTTCAATTTCACGTTATTAATACCCTCCAGCTGGAAAAAATTTTTAACAAATTTAAATCCTCAAAGGGATGCGGTACTGATGGTATTGCTAGCTGCTTTTTAAAAATCGCCCTTCCGGTTATCTCAGAATCTCTTTGTGATATCTTCAATCTTTCACTTGCTACTGGTTGTTTTCCAGATAGCTGGAAAATAGCCAGAGTAGCCCCCATTTTTAAAAATGGTCAGCCTGATGACCGATCTAACTACCGTCCTATTTCAGTTCTGCCTGTCTTGGCTAGGGTCTTCGAAAAAATTATTCATAACCAACTCTACCATTATCTCGACAAAAACAATCATCTGTTTTCAAACCAATCTGGTTTTCGAGCTCTCCATTCTGTTGTCACTTGCCTTCTTAACAGCACTGATGACTGGTATGTAAACATGGACAATGGCAAATATACTGCAAATATTTTTATCGATCTAAAAAAGGCATTCGATACTGTAGATCATGACATTTTACTTGCTAAATTGAGGAAGTATGACGTTGAAAATCTAGAACTTACTTGGTTTACGTCATATCTAATGAACAGAAAACAGTTCTGCAAAGTAAATGGTGTCTGTTCAAATACCAAAGACATCCGATGTGGTGTGCCACAGGGTTCCTGCCTTGGTCCTCTCTTATTTCTGATCTATATCAATGATCTGCCGTTTTCTCTGAAGAAAGCGAAAGTGACGATGTATGCCGATGATACCAGTATTTCTTACTCTTCATCGAGTTTAGAAGATGTAAATCAAACTCTAAACAGTGAACTAAGCCATCTGAAGAAATGGTTGCTAGGTAATAAACTTTCCTTAAACATCCTAAAAACTCAAGCCCTGGTTGTGGGTTCCCAGCCCAAAATTAAGAAAATTGTTGATGGCACTGTTGATCATCCCCAGTTTTTTATCGGTGACTCCCAAGTTGAAAACGTAGACCAGTCAAAGTATCTGGGTGTGATAATAGACAGGAGTTTAAGTTGGGAAGAACACATTAATATTCTCCGTACCAAAGTTTCTCGAGCAATTGGGTTTTTGAAATATGCCAGAAAATTTTTACCTCAAAACACATTAAGTAAAATGTATCGGGGGATAGTGGAGCCCCATTTTCGGTACTGTTGTTCTGTGTGGGGATGCTGTGGGGCGACCAAACTGCTAACCCTACAAAAGTTGCAAAATCGAGCGGCGAGAATTGTTACCAAAAGTAAATTTGATACGCCTGCTATGGAACTAATACACAATCTAAATTGGCCAACTGTAAGTGATATTATTAGAAGCGAAACAGCTACTTCTATGTACAAGTCTCTAAATGGACTTGTACCTGAGTACCTATCCAACTTGTTTGTCAAAAATTCAACTCGGAATGTTAGAGAACTTAGAAATACTGAAACTGATCTTTCGCTACCATTGCGGAAGACTAAAAATGGGCAAAACGCAATATCGTTTCGTGGACCTAAACTCTGGAATCAACTCGAACTTGATCTTAAACAAGCACCCTCCCTTGCCGCCTTCAAAAAAAGATTAAAAAATTGACTCACGCGTTCTTTTCTCTTTCTTATCAATGTTATTTGTCTCTTGTTTTAATTTTTAGACCTTTGCCACGGCCCCCTGAAAAGCAGTTGCTGATCAACTGATGGGGCTGCCGTGTTTAAAGAATTAAAAATTGAAATTGAAATTGAAATTGTCTTAAAGATTTTGATATGAAAATGTAAGGTTGAATACGCTTTCGAAAAATTGGCGTAAGGTCGGATATACTTTCCCGAATAATTGGTAAAAAGAACGGATATGTTTTTAAAACTCAATGGCACGTCCCCAACCAAATCTGGTCAAGTACACCCTCCAGATTTCTTTCAAGAGAACTAGCTTTTGTTTTTACTTTAATATCGGCCGGAATCCATCTAAGGTGTTTCTTTTTCTAAAGTTTTTCCCAAGCAACAAGGCATTCGTGGAGGATGAGTCTGCCAAAACCGATGCAGCACCGTTTGGAGAGAATACTTTCTCGCATTGAGTGTAGTATAAAGCCATATTCACGCTTTTCCAACCTACGTGGCGGGCGATTTCTGAATATGGTACACCAAGGAGTGCTAACATAACAGAACAGCCACTTCGGAGGCTATGCATGGTTTCCCCTTCCAAGATTGACAGCGTTTTCATGTGTTTTTTGAGCCTGTTCGCTACTGCAGAGCCAGTGAAAGCATTTTCCGTGATGTTACCATGACGGTCGGTTGTGCGAAACAAATATCCTTTCCCAAGGTCGATGGACATACGGGATGACAGGGATAGATAGGTCTCTAAATTTTTAACAGGGCAAGCAGAGCAGCCTTGGATTTTTTTACAGCAAATACGTTGCTACCATTTCCTCTGAGAGTTTTCCCAAAAACTTGTTTGAAAACGTATCCATTGTTTTCGGGACTAACAAGGACGTCAGAAGCTTTTACCCTGCCGAGATCGGAGCCTCTGTCACCTGAAAAGAAGTCAATGCTAAAGAAAGCTAAGTCTCTTGCCAAGGTGTAGAGGATTGAAGGCTTGTCACCAGATTTTGCCATGAATTGCTTCAAGTCAACCACACACGTCAACCAGCTTGTCCATAAACAACGGCGTGGCTTGAGCAGGAAAAACTCTTGCGATGGTTTGCTCTTCTAGTATCAAGGAGTGGTATTCCTTTACAGAAAAATGAGATGCTGGATTTCCCAAGTGCAAATCCTCATTCCAATGGTCCCAGCTGCTAGGCCCCTACTACATTTGCATGTTTCTTTGTTGGTTTTTGATTCACAGTCATTCGAGTGTATTATAGTCTTACTAATCTTATCTCTCCAAATTAAGAAGTCAACGACATTTCTCGGTGAAGCTGTGGCGATCACTTTTCTTTCTGGCAAGGACCATAGAAGCGACTCTAGTTGTGTTTGGAGACTACTTTTTTGCTTCTGATAAGGCTTTGATTCTTTGTATTGAAGCAGGCAGCTACGACGCCTTTGGAGTCGAGGTGTGTCGATGTCTACCGTTGCTGGAGAGAAAAATGAGGAAGAAGTATCTCTTTGGATGCCACACTTTTGGCAGAAGTGGTAATCAAAGTCATTTGCATATTCACATGATTTGCATCGGCTTGCAGGCTTCCAGATTGTGGGAATTGGTGCAGTTGTCTGAGGTATCAAATCAATGAAAAATTACTTTAAAGGCGTAAAGGTCCCATGGGAGAGGTTTTGTCGAGCAACAATGCTTTTTGTTGGATGGGAAAAGGAGAATACCTTGTTGATTTTTCTTTCCAATCAAAATCTTATCTGTGGACATCGACAACAACAAAGGCCACCAATACTTTCATGGAGAGACATCAGGAACGACCATGGTTACAGTGCATCCTGATTTATGCAGGAAACAAAGCAGTGAGCCGATTATAACAAAAGGGGGGAATACGTAGAAGGTTTCTGCTGGATCGAGGCTCTGTGCAAAAACATTTACTCCACTGGAGCCGTTGCATTGATATGAGGAATTAAATTTTAGGATTTCTCCTCTGATACTCTTTCGTACGTTTGAAGGGATCGCCATGAGGTCTACTGTGTGTGGACCGTATGTACGATCAACTATTTTCCACGAGTCTTCAGAGAGACTGCAATCTAGGTCAGATGTGAATGGCGACGGAGCATCGGCAGGCAGTGAAGCTGAAGGGATATAGTGGAGATTCAAGAGAATGTTAAGCTTAAGTGTCAAATTGAAGAGATCTTTGATTTCGTCTGTTAGTTCAATGTTCTTTCCACCTTGGTTGTTCCAAAAATGCAAGAGGTTCTGACTGTCGATTTATGCATCCACACGACCATTGTATAAATAATTCGAAAATGTAATTAAGGTGTTTAAAAGGGATTTTGTTTCTCTAATAGCAATGGGAGTAACCCTTTCTTCTTTGGACCAATAATCCCTTGTAGATTTATTCCCATCTGGTAGAGAAATGACACCACCCCATCCAGTATTTGATGCATCGGAAGAGACTGAAATCGAAATGTGTTTCTCAGTTTTCCATGGGAGAGAGTCTTGCCAAGTGTCTAGGAATCTCCAGTATTGGAGTTCACCGTTGAGGCTGTCTGACATGGGAACTTGTTTTTTGATGATTTAATTCCTTTGCTTATGCCTGCATTCACTTCACGAACGTAGAGTCTTGCTGCTGGAACGGCGAGGGAGAATGAAATTACCTTACCTGCAAATCTTTGTAGTATTTTCGTTGAGACAGACTGTGAGGCAATAATTGATTCCCTTAGCAGGGCAAAGTTTTCTTTCTTTTCCGGCGGTAATAAAAAAGACAGGGTGACTGAATCTGAAATGAGGCCTAGAAACAAGATTTTTTGAGGAGGGCGTAAAACAGATTTTTGAATCCCTATGCAGTAGCCACAGCGTACTAAGACAAGAGATGCTATAAAGATCGCTGCTTCGGCGAGTTCGACGTTAGACCAGGCTGACTGAATGGAGGGCTTTCATCGAATCTGTCCTATGTGTCTGTCATCAATATATTGACTAAGGGGAACTCCGTTCGAACGATTGAAGTGTGATACTGCGAGCCCTATCGTCTGATAGATGTACGCACTAGGGCTCCAGCCAAATGGAGGCGTGTTGTAGACGAAGAAGTACCCTTTCCAAGCAATACCAAAGAATGTCCTACTATCTTCTGTAAGTTTGACGCGATCATAACCTGACTTGTCGTCGAGCTTTGTCTGATAATGGTATTGTTCAACATATCTCGGTAAGTCAGTTATTGGATCGAATTTCACAGTAGGGCATTTCATCCATAAGTTAAGGAAATGCTCATCATGACACATGCGGGGTTTACTTGGCTCTACGGTTATTGGCATAACAAGATGCGGAGGAGTGCAAAAGCCTTTTTTCCCCACACCGACAAGGAACCATTTTCCACTCTTTCCAAAATAGAGTTTGAAACGAAATCTTCGAAAGGTTCGCATGACTTGCTATTGGGAAACAAAGCCACTGGAGGAAGCTTTGAATTGTAACATTTCCCTTTGAAAGGCCCTTTGAAAGGACTAATAAAATCGTAGACGGAGACGCCCTGTGAGATGTATTTTAAGATCTCGTCTCGCTTATAGTAATCTTGTGTAATAAAATCCCAAAATTCATAGTTCTCATGAAGCTGACCTGCAACAAACTGTTTTGGATCCCGAAAAATGATGTCTTTTGCAGAAAGCTTAAGAGCACCTGTCTGTATCCTTTGAACTGAAGTTAAAGGTTGCTGGGTAGCTGGGTTGGAGGCCATTCCTTCTAGATCACTCCAATCTATCCGTCGTTTATGTTTTGAATGTAGAAGGTCTTCCAGCTTCGCCTGGAACATCGTTGGTTGACTTGTAGACTAGATGAGGCGAAATGAAAGTGACCGTAAATCATTGTTTTAGAAGGACACAAGAGACCTCCAACCCAGTCACCCAGAACTAGCAGCTTAGAGCCGTGTATTAAGGCCTTTAGTTAGACCCCCGAGTGACTGGCAAGGAGGAAACAGAGTAGCAATCGTGGCATTTTGAAGCTGTTCATTATAAAGTTGTTTTTATAACAAACTGTCTTTAAAAGCGTCAGTTGATTCGGTTGCTACCTAAAGGAAACAAATGACATAGTGTGCCCCGCGGAGGCCGAAAAGAATTAGAGCCAAACAAATAAATACAAGGGTCAAAGCGTTAAAGCAATCGATACAGCTTCGATAAACAGATTGATGAACACAACGAGAACCTCAGTTTTATCTATAGGAGGATAACCAACGAATACATGATAATGAATAGTCAGATATTACTGTGATAGAAAGTTTTGTCCATTGTTATGATTTGGTCTATTTTGAGGGGCAGGGCCAAAGCCAGAGAAGTTTGGTCGTCGATTTCTCTATGGAATCTGTATGCTGCAGGGGAAAGGCTGGCTCATCAGTGGTGGTGGTGGGGCCGCAGGTGTAAATTGGGGTCTCGGATAGGCTGCGAAAGGATTATGATTTGAGTCTCTACGGGGTTGGAAACTCTTGTCGGCTTTCCCAATGGCTTCGACGATCTTTTCGTATTCCTTGTCTCCAAGCAAGGCCAAGACGTAACTGTTAAACTGATTTGTGGGGCGGTTAATCCTCTCCAGAAGAGCAGAATGAACTGTGGCATAATAATCGGCTCTTTTATCTTTCGATTCCCGGGTAAAAAACTTGAGATGCTCCGCCTTTTCTAGTGCTTGATATTTGTCAAAATCTGTTGCTTGACGTAGAGCATACTGGACAATTTCTCTCTTTAAATCATCTGCAGTTGGTTGCTGTTTTTCTCAAGGGTGCACCGCACCTCTCAAGGGCTTCCACTCCTTTTAAACTTTCAGCAATATCGTTTTGGGGCTGGAGAAAGAGGATCAATTGTTTTTTAGGATGCGTTCTAAGGTGTTTTTGAAAAAGAAGATCTAGCGTCTAGTGTCGGTAGCTGCGAATTTAGGCAGATGTATCATTCCAAAGGAAGGGGGAATTAAGCAGATGCGGAAACAGCAAGTTTACTATTAGAGAATTCGACTTGTGTACGGTTGTTAGTTGGTATAAATTCAGTAGAGTGAAAATACGAAAATTACTCACGTTCAGTTGAAAAAAGCATGCTCAAGGTGAGGATTCTAAGCAAGCATTGTGGAGAAATAGTGCAAATGGTGCAAGAATTTAGAACCATACACTACCCTGGGTACCAGATTAACCATACACCAGAGGGGTATATCGTTATTCGTGAAAATTAAGGGCAATGTTTGAATAACTGAAATTGTAAAGATTAAAATATCTAATCTCGAAAGAATTTTCCCTCTAAATTTTGAAGTAAAAGGGGAAAACAAGGGCAATTTGGGTGGGTAGTTATCATGAAAGTTCAATGTTGATAGAATCCTTAGGTAGCGATGGGAATCCTAAGGATGGTGCTAATTTGCAAATATTCATAAGGCAGGATTTTGTGCGAATAAGAGTCATGAAGAGTAATGGTTAAATTATGGAAACCAAATGGTATAGCCGGGTATCTCAAGAGAAGAATAACTTGCAAAAATATCTGTTGCTTAGAACGGCTGACCTAAATTTGCAAAAATTCGCGAAATTAGCGCAAAACATAAGTCTGAGGGTTGAGTCGCGAAATGGAGTACGATATAAAGACTAGCAAGAAATTTCGATAGAAAATATCGAAGATCAGCTGTAAGTTCTGGTGATCCTTAAATATAGAAATGAGACTTATAAAATATGGCACAATAACACTTAAAAAACGAGTCCATAAGCTATTTTGAAAGCCAATCGCAGAAGCTATGCAATAGGCCGAATGTCAGGGGCTATGCGTCCTTGGTAAGGCAAAGAAAATTACGGAGTTTTGCAAATAAGGAAACATAATATGGGGGTGAAGGCGTATAAAATACAATGTTGTCAAGGACAGCGGGCTTGATAGCGATTTTCGGTTTGAAAAGCTGGCACAAATGAAAAACGGTTCAATTAAAAATTGGGATAGGTCTCCTGCAAAGCCAAAAAATTATGAAATTTAACGGGTCTTTTGCCCGGGGGGGGGGTAACTTCAATAGGCAGATGACGGGGGTGTGCCATTTTGATGAATGAAGCCATACCCTAAAATTTATGGATTTTCCAAGAACCCTACCCCAAAATTTATAGATCATAAAGATGTATACCCTAAAATTTAATTCATGTTCGAAATAAATATCTAATGATTGGTCCATAATTGGGGCAGAGATCCAACAATTTGATAGAATACATGAAATTCCCTTCAACATTAACATCATTAGCATTATATCATATCAACAACTTACTGTATCAACACAACAACCAAAGAAACAAAACAATAATTTAAATGTCAAAGTAAAATACGTTAACTTTTGTCTTATATATCTAATGTGCATCCCCAATATGTTATGCCTATTCCAAAGTTTAACATAGTTGGCTTTCATGAATGTCTCTTTTACATGATTATATTTTACTTTATACATGTTTTTATATGAGAGACTGGCTTACAAGTAACTAGTAATAGGATGGCAAACACTAAAAGGAACTCTAGTACTATTTGTGAGAAAAGATGCTAAAAGCCAAGGCCAAATAAATGAAAATTATGGGAATATTGTTGTTGGGCCAATATTGTTTCATGGTAATGATAATATGTGTTTTGAGCCCAAAAGAACTCTTTCTTGTCAAATATTGTGCGGTATGTTGAGAAACAAATACATGCATGGTACTGGCACTTGCATGCATGACAGTGGTACAAACCATGCACATTCAGAAACTAAGAAACAAATTGAGAAAATTTTAGCACCAAAGGCAAAAGTTGTTTTATATAATAAAACAATCCAAAAGTTGTTTTATATAAAAATGTGATGTGATATCTCTGCTTCTGTCGTTTAGTCACAAAATGAACTTTATAACAAGAACCTTCAACAGTCTCCGACACTTACATACACGAGAAACCTGCAAGCGCCAGTACTGACTCCATCATCACTTTGCTGCTGGAAACAACTTTCTTCGAGCCTAATCTTTTTTGCAACTGTTGTCCTCGTGGTGTCGTCCCTATCATGAGTTCCAAGATCAGTTGCAGGGTGCTTTGGTGGCTTACAGCCATAGTAATCACAATCATGGCCATCTTTTGGGGTCTCGTAGTCATCACATTGCCCGCATTCTATGCAGGCACCTCTCTTTATACCCCTTTTGTCGACACCCATCTTGGAAAGGTCTTGAATGCCCTCGCCACTCACTTTCGAGAAATTTCCCGCCAAAGCCGCCTCGATTCGGATTTTTATCAGAACGAGGTTCGTCAAACATTGCCTTGACAGACAGGCAAAAGACAAACAGAAATTTTGAAACCACCAGCTACCGAAGTATCGTGTTTCATTTGCTACTCTGGAAACACTATAAAAGAAATAAAGTGGAATCACAAAACAGGCAAGATGGCACACCCAACCTCTTACTTATCAATACCACACCTAACGTGCTACGTTGGCCATCACACGACTCATTCACAGATTTGGCAGCAAGGACAGACTGGTGCTGGTTGTCCCAAGCCGCTGGTAGTTGGCTTCTTCCGGTTTGCAGTAAATTTAAATCAAATTATTGGTCAAACTTAGCTTGTTGCTACCCTTGCTCTTGCTCACGCTTTGCCTTGAGCACATAAACATGACAAGAATTGTTTCCTTGAATTATATGAAAGATGACAATTTTCTAAACAAGAATTCTTAGTGATGAGGAAGGAAAACCGTGTTGATGTGTGCAGGGCCTGTCTGGTGTAGGCTTGCTGCTGGTGACACAAACCACACACTGAGACTGGATGTATTTGTATAGTTTCTGGACATTTAAGTTCTTCTTATAAGTTCAGAAGATGCTAGTTTCTTTTTGAGTAGATAAGGTCTCCAAATCTTTCTTTGTAGGAACTCAAAATGCCATTGTTTATTGTCAAAAATTTTGAAGAACAGATATCTTACATGATTGAAGAATGGTATTGGGTCATGTGCAACAAACTGGTGTCACAAGGTTTATGCATGATGTTGGACTATCATGACTATCATTATTTCGCGAACTAACCAAGAAGCACGAAAACAAAAACGACTCGCATGTAAAACTAACAAAATCTGTATCAAACCATCAAAACCACTCACGAATTTCTCTCTTTTTCATTTTGTCTCCTCACCATGTTCAGATCATAAACTCCTCTCCTCCTCACGCGGTTTCTAACTACTTTGAATAACAATAATAACACAGCACGAAGTCTAAAGTCCCGGATATTGGTCTAAGGTCCCGGTTATTTGGTCTACCGTCCCGGAAGTAGTCTAACGTCTCCGATTTAGGTCTATCAACAAAACAAAGCGTAATGTTCTAATGTTCCCGACACACTCCCCCCATTTGACGTCCGAATGGCGTCAAATGTTAATCGTCAGCTAGTTCTCTCTCTTCATCACGAATTGTCTCTTGAATTGTCTCTTTTGCAATAGTTGCTGCTTTCCTCCGTGGTCTAAACTCCTTTGCTTCTGCATTAAGTTGTTGAGTTTTCTTTCTCGGTCCCTTTGTCTTCGACATCACAAGCTAGCTCCAGAGAGTACAACATCTGCACAGCTCTCTCTATCCTTGATTTCTTTGATCTCAACCTGGCTGCTCTCACAATGTTGTCTTTTCCTCGTATAAGGCTCTCAACTACTCCAATTGCCCACCTGCCTCTATTCTTCTCCTCACCCTTGGTGAGTATAACATCTCCCACTGGAATCTGGTTTTCTCTCCCATGATGCACTAGATTGTGCTTCTCTCTAAGCGCTTTGACATATTCATTGGACCACCGTTTCCATATGTTCTCTTTGCATCGTTCAAGATACTTCGCTCGTTTTCTCAAATCCTTAGCCTTGATTGCTTCAATATCCTCCTGTAGCAGAGCGTTATTGCTTCCCAGCATCATAACGTTGGGTGTCAGCTCTGGCAGTTGGATATCGTCCTCAACGTAACATAAAGGTCGATTGTTCAGGGATGTCTCCACACCAAGCATAACTTCCTGGAGTTCTGGAACCTTTAGGTCTGCCTTTCCGATAACCTTGTAAAGAGACTGCTTTACAAGTCCGATAATCCTTTCGAACTGGCCGCCCCACCACGGAGCCTTGCTCAGATTGAACGTCCAGGTGATGTTGTTCCTTGCCAGATAATTGTTGAATCTTTCACTCTTTAGCATTGACTTTAACTTCTCAGCTCCTCATATGAATGTCTTGGCATTATCAGAATATATGTTTGAAGGTCTACCGCGTCTTGCAACCAACCCTTTCAGGCACGGAATGAATTGCTCCACCGTCATGTCTGTGACAACCTCAATGTATACAGCTCGAGTGAGGCTGCAAGCAAACAAAAGGACATATGCTTTGATCTCTCTCCCACCTCTGCATCGAATTGGCCCAGCGTAATCAACACCTATCACCTCAGATGGCCTACTCCCCCCGGTTCTGTCCTTTGGTAAAACCCCTGGTGGTGGCTTGTCAAATGCTCGCGCATGGAATTTCTTGCACCCTGCACACTTGAATCTCAATTTCTTTGCAAGCTTTCTCAACCTTGGTACCCAATACCTCTCTCGAACACGTGTCATTGTCATGCTGACTCCCCCATGGCCTGTGCTTAAATGAGAATCCATGACAAGCTTCTCAGTGAACAGCTCATCTGGAGGTAGGTAAATGGGGCACTGTCCCTGAATCCGTCCTCTGCACTCTAAAATCTGCTCCTCATTCTCCTGAATGTTTAGCCTCTGTTCATCAGCTTTGAACCTGTCGCTGCTCCTTGCTCTAGTCTGCACTCGCCTTATCCACTGGGTTACCTGCTCTTGAATTTCAGGGGTAGATAAGGGGCCCTTGATTCTCTCTGCTTTCTTTGCTTGTGAATTTCTGATAAATCTGAAGATCCACGCAGTGACCCGCATTGCTTTCCAGTACTTGAATCTTTCTAATATGTCATCTAGCTCATTTTTCACTGGACTTGCAACCCTCAGAATTTCCTTGATAGGTTTGGTCTCCCTCTCTGTTTCTTCACTTGGAGCTGTGACAATGTCTGTTGGCCATTCTTGTTTGTTTGCAAGCCACGATGGCCCTTGGAACCACTTTGGATCGATCCGACTCGCCAGGCAACCTCGACTTCCAATATCTGCCGGATTGTCGTTTGTTGATACATGTTGCCATGTGATGTAATCTTTCAACTGAATTTGCCTAACTCGATTGTGCACAAACTGTTTATAATTCTCTTGGCCTCTCACCCAGTGAAGGGCAACAGTGCTGTCTAGCCAACCAGTACAAGATCTTATTGGCTGACCCTTGAGTGCTTGCTTCACATTATTGATAAGATTTGCAGCCATCTGACCTGAGATTAATTCCAGTCTAGGAATGGAAAGTCCCTTTTTGGCAAGTCTTGACTTTGACACTAACAGTCCTTGGTTAATGCCTGAATCTTGCTCTACAACGACGTAAACCGCTGCACATACCCCATTACCGCTTGCATCACCAAAGGCATGTAAATGTAAGCCACTGATGGATTCTTTGGCTGGGGTCACGCTTCGTGGTACTTCTATTCTCTCTGGTAATGATTTGATGAACTCTTGCCATCTTTGTTTCAACTGGCCTGTGATCTCTTCATCCCAAGATAATCCTTCATCGCATATGTCTCGGTACAGGATTTTCCCTGTTAGGAGTACAGGTGAAACGATCCCTAAAGGGTCATAGACTGAAGCAAGTCCACTAAGAACTGTCCTCTTTGTACCTCTTTCTGGCATATCTGGAAATTGATTGCTAGGGCGTCATCCTTTTTGTCCCATGCTAGCCCCAACAACTTTGTCTCATCACTGCGTGTACCAACTTTTTGCTTGGCATATGTTTCACTTGAGGAGTTGCTTTCATCTATCTCCTTCTGGATGCTCTCTAGAGATCGATCATTAGAGTGCCATTTGTATAACTCAAAACCTGCTGCATTGAATATCTTCACAGTTTTCTGTTTTAACTCTTCTAGATTCTCTGGTATGTTTGATGATAACAGCAGGTCATCAAAATAGATACTTTGTCGAATTTCTTCCACTTCCTCTGTATTCCCTCTCCCTGCTGCGAAGGAGCTGCTCAATGGTCCCCCCTAAAAGAAACGGTGATTGGGACAATCCAAACAAGACCCTTGTGAACCGTAGGGTCTCCTTTTTGTTTCGATCCATGTCTGTCACCCAGTGAAATCGTAGGACATCTCGTTCTGCCTCTCTCACTCTTATCTGTAGGAATGCGTGTTTTATGTCACCAGCTAGGGTTACATGTCTGCTCCGATTTCTGACTAAAATGTCCCAAATGAGATTTTAAGTTGGGGGTCCTGTTACCAGACAGTCATTAGAGGATGCTGCACTGCTACTTGTCTTGACTGATGTGTCAAAAACTATTCTGATCTTGGTGGTTTCTGCTGATTCTCTGATAACTGGTTTATGCGGGAGATAAAATGCTTTTCCTGTTGGCTCGTGGTCCACCACTTCCACAATGCCCTTCTCTTTTTGGTCTTGAATAATCTGGTCATACTTCAAGTAGAGATCTGGATCCTTCTCTAATCTGTTGATAAGCTTTTCTAGACGAGCTAGACTCCCAGCTTTATTATCTGGTAAAGGTGGACAATCTCCTTTCCATAACAAGCCAGTTTCAAAAAAACCCTCAGGTTTTTGCTCTAATTGCTCTGCAAACTCCACAAAGACTGACTGATTCCCCACCTCTCGTTCACCTAATCCTAAAATGTCAAGGCTGCAGAGCTTGTCATAATCTAGTCTTGATGAACCCGCAAAGAACAAATGTTCTGTGTCTACCTCTGACCTGGTGAAATGATCGTCCATCCAAACTTTGTTAGCTCCCCAACTGGCTCGCCTGGTTTTCCTATCTTTGGTTTTGTTTCAGTCTTGATCTTCGCATACTCAGAAGCGCCAATGATAAGATGGATAGGGAGCTCTCCCTTTTCATCCATGTCATCCATCACTACTCCCTTCAGATGTTGATACTTGTTTAAGATTTTCCTGTACTCTGGATTTGTCAGTGACAATAACATCTCTCTGTCTACCTTGCTGACAGATACTCCCAACTTGAAGTCTTGTCTCAGGCTCTTGACTTTTAAGCTATAAATGTCAATTCTCTTATTTGTTGAGGCCATCATCATGTCTATTTGACGATATTCCCTTGTCACTGGTTTAATCTTGAGAATATCAACCAGCTTTGATGATATGTATGAGGTGCCTGCTCCTGTGTCAAGCAGAGCTCTGCATGTTATCCCATTTACCTTGAATACCACAACTGGGTAAACTATCCCTTTTGCCCCTGTGGCCAACATCACCTGACTTGGCTGACTGTTCTTATTATCACTTGACTTTTTGTCACATATGGATGTGTGGTGCCTACTGTGACAATTCCTGCATCCACTTTTAACTGGACACTCTGCAGCACGATGATAAGAGCGAGTACAAGTGAAGCACAATCTCTTCTGTCGCAAAATATCTCTCCTCTTCTCAACTTCTACAAATTTGTTACATTCATATGACTTATGACTGGTCTCCTCACAATAAACACAGGGCCTTGATTTATAATCATATTGCTTTGCTTGGAACATCTTCTCCTGCCTGTTAAATCTGGCTTTGGTGCTCTCTGCAAAATTATGTCCCACCCCCCTATCATCCAAGGGAATCGGATTTCTCTCTGTCCATCTTTGTAGTGCATCCACTAACTGAGGAAAACCCCAGTTTGCCAGCTATCATCAGTGCGCACTAGGTCTGACTTAATACCCTCTAATTTGTCTAAGGTTGTGCATGCAAATCCGTTTATTTCACCTAACTTTCCCATAGACTCTAGGGCTTGGACACTAGTAAGTAATTTTGCATGAAAATCATGGATTTTGGTTGGATTAGCCCCCTTAACAACAGGCAATGATGTTAGGTTTTGGACATATGCATTGATAACTTCACTTGATTTGCCATAAGTGGACCTGAGAATGTGCTTGGCTCTTTCGTAACCTTCTGTAGTAAAGGGTAACCCCTCAATATGCACTCGTACCTTAGGCAACAATAGTTCTTTCAAATATGAAAACTTTCCAACTGCATCTATGTTTGCCCTATCTATTTCCGCCTCAAATTGGTTCCAAAATCGGAACCAATCAATGTGAGTACCTTGAAATTTGGAGATAATCAATTTAGGGAGCTTTACCTTGTTTGATGCCTCACCCCCTGATCCTGTTGATGCCTTAGACCCTAGCTTAATCTCCTCCAATTTTCGTTCTTGTTTGATTCTTTCCTCGAATTTGGCCTGTTCAAACTCTGCTTCCTGCTCGAAAAGCTTCTGCTTGGTCAACAACATGACTTTCTCTTCCTCACTCAGATATTTCTGCTTTATTTCTGTTAAAACTCCCTTTAATTCGGCGATAATTGGCTCGAATTTTGCGATTTTCTCACTAATTTTGTTGCTCCACGAACGAACTTCTGTTCGGTCGACATCATCCTCCAGTTTCAATTCCTGTACATCACATTTCAGATCATGAATCTCAGTAATTCTTTTCTCGTAAACTCCCAGTTGTCTCTCGATTGATTTCTTGTCTCTTTTTGATAAAATTTCGTTGGTTTCCTCGCTGATAAACTCGAGTAGGCGGGTTTCCCCTGGATTTTCTTCTCGAGACTCTCAAGCTTCGATTTGTTTGCCATATCTACTCACAGTTTCTCGTCTGTTAGGCTCCTTTATCTCCCATCTGGGGTGCCACTGTTTCGCGAACTAACCAAGAAGCACGAAAACAAAAACGACTCGCATGTAAAACCAACAAAATCTGTATCAAACCATCAAAACCACTCACGGGTTTCTCTCTTTTTCATTTTGTCTCCTCGCCATGTACAATCTCTCCTCCTCACGCGGTTTCTAACTAATTTGAATAACAATAATAACACAGCACGAAGTCTAAAGTCCCGGATATTGGTCTAAGGTCCCGGTTATTTGGTCTAGCGTCCCGGAAGTAGTCTAACGTCTCCGATTTAGGTCTATCAACAAAACAAAGTGTAATGTTCTAATGTTCCCGACAATTACCCAGAATAATTGTTTTGAAAATGATACCCCAAAATTCATGGTCATGCTGAAAATGATACCCCAAAATTTATGACCATGTATAATCTCACCAAAAGTGATACCCCAAAATTTATTTTCTGCCTGAAAAAAGGCACCCTATAAAATGGCACATCCCGTACCAGTATATGTGGAAGTTACCCCCCCCCCCCCGGGTCTTTTGCAGTGCCACAATGATATGGTTTAAAAATGGAATAGGTCTCCTACAAAGCCACAAAAATTAAGAAACTTCACGGGTCTTTTGCAGTGCCACAATGATATGGTTTAATAATGGAATAGGTCTCCTGCAAAGCCACAAAAATTAAGAAACTTCATGGGTCTTTTGCAGTGCCACAATGATATGATTCAAAAATGGAATAGGTCTCCTGCAAAGCTACAAAATTATGAAATTGAACGGGTCTTTTGCAGTGCCACAGCGATATGATTTATAAATGGAATAGGTCTCCTGCAAAGCCACAAAAATTAAGAAACTTCGTGGGTCTTTTGGAGTGCCACAATGATATGATTCGAAAATGGAATAGGTCTCCTGCAAAGCCACAAAATTATGAAATTGAACAGGTCTCTTGCAGTGCCACAATGATATGATTTATAAATGGAATAGGTCTCCTGCAAAGCCACAAAAATTAAGAAACTTCATGGGTCTTTTGCAGTGCCACAATGATATTGTTCGGGATACTATCAGCGAAAGTCTTTTGGATTTTCCCCTGAAGAGCCAGACTCCAGTCGAGGCGTCTTGGAGTCTGCGCAGTATCGATCTGAGGGTCATCGCCCTTCATCCTTTCTTTGTTAACTTGCGCATGCCTCAAAATGCTTCACTCGTCCAATTGATCAACGAGCCAATCAGAGTTAACGTCTTTTCCTTTGTCATTCACGAAAGGGGGAATTCGCAGTATCCCGAACAAGACATGATTAAAAAATGGAATAGGTCTCCTGCAAAGCCACAAAATTATGAAATTGAACGGGTCTTTTGCAGTGCCACAGCGATATGATTTATAAATGGAATAGGGCTCCTGCAAAGCCACAAAAGTTAAGAAACTTCCCGGGTCTTTTGCAGTGTCCATAAGTATGATATCAAAAACTGGAATAGGCTTCCTGCGAAGTACAAAGCTAAAAATTAACTAGTCTTTTGCAAGGTGTCACTGATATGATATTTTGAAAAGGAAGACGTCTCCTGCAAAGACACAAAAAACTGCACGTGCAAGTTTTTAGGTAACATTCTGCAGGGGAAAAACCTTGTTTTTGATAAAGAAGAGTTACTCTTAGCCGGTAAAGCGTAAATACAAAATATCTCAATAGCATGCGAGACAAATAAGAAACTTGAAATTTAAGTTTTTAGAAGGAAAATATCACTCACGTGCACCACAGGAGCTTCGGCGACTGCTGGTTGTACAGCGTTCTGGGGCACGCTCTGTTGAGGAACTTCATTCTGAGCAGTTAGGGCATCATTTGCGATAGCCTCCGGTACTGCTACTGGAACCTGTGCCATGGCCAAGAGGACTTTATTTAATATCTTTGGCAGCGACGGTGTCGAATATTTCTTCATTTCATTTATCAAAAAGCATGATACAATTTACATCGTATATAGCCTAAACAGAACATTATTTAAAAGATACAGTTCTAAAAAGAAACTAAGGTAGAATGTTACAGCAAAAGAAACAGTAACGGTAATAAAGAACATAATACGAAGTCTATCAACTAAATAAAAAAAATTTCTTGTGGGTTATGGAACCATACTCGACGCATAGCTACTCTGTTTTGTGGCATTCTCAAGGGCAAATATTTTCTGGCTGAATATTCAAGGTTTTTGTTCTAAGTTATGCTGCTTGTAGTAGAAATTGTGCAAAATTTTTCTGCTTGCTAATATCTTGGGACGTCAATATGTTGATGAACACATACTCTTTTTGTGCAGCTGTTAGTATCCTGTTTAAATCTGATCCAAGAAAAGTTTGTCTTATGTCATGGTATACCTCATATTCAATAAGAAAATGAATTTCGTTTTCCACTTTGCCAGACTTACACATGTCACAAATTCGTTGTGATACCTCTAGTTTTTTGTGTCTGCCAGTTTCTATTCGGAGTTGGTGGTCACTGCATCGAAATTTGGCGATAAGCTTCCCGAATTTGAATTGAGGAAGGTTTAATTAACTCTCCGCTCTGAGCTCCTTTTTGAAGAGTTTATAAGTTCGTAGTTTAGAGTTATTTTTGCTGTTAGATAACGATATGTTTACTTTCTTGCACCATTGATTCTAGAAGATCTCATTCAGGTTTTTAAGGGTATTTTTGAAAAACACATTACTAGAGATTTGATTTGCATTTATATAAATGTGTTCCATATCGATTAATTTCAGGATGAATTTAACAGAGTTTAACCAATCATTTTTATCTTCAGGGAGCCTTCTGACTTCATTGTATGCAAGGTGAATGAGTGAGTTATCACCTAAGGTGGCAATCCTGTGCCAGAATTTCACCATTGTAGCTAACATATAGATAGTTACCGGGAACTCACCTAACTCCCCTAGAACTGCTAATGTTGGACAGTTTCGCTTCACGCCTAGGATAGTTTTACAGAATTTTACATGTACCTTTTCAGCTTCTGATTTTATAGCGTATTCGCTGAGCATTTCATTATCTTTATCAAGTGTATCTAATTGATTTTTGGTAAATGGAGCAAGTATTTCTGATCCGTATGTGATAATAGGTTTGATTAGGTGATTAAATAAATAGATAGCCTTTGATGGTTTAAGGTTAAATTTAAAAATCGTGCCAGTAATGGGGTAGAGGGCTTTCATACCCTTTTCTTTCAGGATCCTCTTAGCGGCCATGAAACTCCCACCTGCTGAAATGTCTATTCCTAGGTGACAAAATTTTTGTGCAAATTCAAGGTCTTGGCCTGCTGCAATCTTAAATGTTTCATTTGTCACGAGTCTTCCTTGGGCATTAAATATCATGCATTTACTTTTGTCAATGTTTATAGTCAGTTTCCATTTTGAACAAAATTCTTCGATTCTTTCGAGGGAGCTTTTTAATCCTTCAGATGTGCATGACATAACGATTAGGTCATCAGCATAAAGTAGGTGGTTGATAAGAGTTCCATCAAGGTCAATAGGGTCACAATCTCTGGTAAATATATCTTTCATGTCGTCAATATAGATGTTGAAGAGTAAAGGGCTCAAAACGCATCCTTGTCTGAGGCCAATTTCACTAGGAGTTGGGTCCAAAAACCCCCCTTGAGTTTTTACACAATAGATTATGTTTTCATAAATCGTCTTTAAATTCTTGTATAGAAATCCTTGGATATTTTTCTCCTGTAGTTTAAGAAGTAGTAGGTTTCTATTAATTGTGTCGTATGCTTTTCTAAAGTCTATGAATACTGTGTAAAGCTTTCTCCTTTGTTTTCTAATTGCCTTATCAATGAGTGTTTTCAGTACGAAAGTGTGATCAGCTGTTCGCTTGCTTTTTTGAAACCCAATTTGGTTTACTGAAATAGGGCATTTGAGGGAGACTTCTGTTTCAAGCCTTTTTAAAAGAATGAGACTATATAGTTTGCTAAAGCACGAGTTAACTGTGATTCCTCTGTAATTATCAGGATTTGATGTGGCACCTTTCTTGTGGATAGGGCGAAGGGAGTTTAACGACCATTCAGACGGCTGCACAGCAGATCTAAATACCATGTTGAAAAATTTGCAAAGTGGTTCTACAAGTACTTATTTGCCATAGATAATGAACTCACTTATTACTCTATCAGGGCCAGGCGATTTGTTCAATTTGAGTTTTCTGATGGCTTCTAAGATTTCATTCTTGCTTATGCGGTAGTCAGATTGGCAGAAGCTTACTCGTTTTCTAGTTCTGTAAGTTTAACTGTGGTTTCTCCCTTGCTCTCAGGGCTTTAATTATCACTATGGATTTGTATTAAATGCACCATCATTAGTAACTCTTTTGTTCCTATTCTCACCGGATGTAAGTCTCTGAAATTGAATAGGAGCTGAAATCCGCAGGTCCCCGAATTCCGCGGGTCCCCGAATAGCAGCTCTTGACAGGAGAGCGAGTTGCTGAAGAAGAATGACTCGGCCATGCTTATTGTTGTTATATACTACGAATTCCCATCGGGGAAACAGATTGATTAGAAAGTGGTGTCCCAAAGGGAATTCGGGGACCCGCGGATTTCAGCTCCTTTTCAATTTCAGAGACTTACATCCGGTGAGAAAAGGAACAAAAGAGTTACTAATAATGGTGCATTTAATACAAATCCATCGTTTATTATCAGGCTCTTTTTGAAAGGTTTCATATTCAATCTAAAAAGTATTGTTGCATTTGATACGGATGCTATGGCACGCAAAAATCATAAAAACCTGATAAACCTACTTTTTATTACTGATAAACTAGGATTATCACTTTGATGAATTAGTTTTATCGCGATAAACTAGGTTTATCAACTGATAAACTGAGATTAGCAACATCTTTTTGCTGCGAGCATGCGCGAGTAGCCATTTATATTAAAAAATCGAGGATGAACGGAGTATTTTTCTTGTGATGCGCATGCGTGAGCAAGACGTGCTTCAGAAACATGTCTGTTTGCAATATCAGCTAATCAAAGTCTAATCAAAGTCAGCTCGCAGCTCGACAAGGCTCCAACCAAATCAAGGAAATGCCAACAAAAATAGGAAGTTAAAGCATTTTGATTT
Source organism: Aurelia sp. 4 Dawson et al 2005 (assembly GCA_964019985.1). Taxonomy (NCBI): domain Eukaryota; kingdom Metazoa; phylum Cnidaria; class Scyphozoa; order Semaeostomeae; family Ulmaridae; genus Aurelia; species Aurelia sp. 4 Dawson et al 2005. The sequence goes on from OZ026502.1 coordinate 11,270,503, forward strand.
ATTTGAGAGGTAACATGGACAATTCTGAAACATCTTTCACATGTCAGAATTGTCCATGGTTTAAAGGACAAGTCCGGGGTTGACAAAATCATTGCTAAAAAGTAACCTTACCAACTGCTGAACATCAATCGTGAGTTCTTTCCAAGTTTTGATGCCTCCAACCTTCATAAATTGGTTAATGAATCTTCGTAAATTAGACCAAATATCGTCGCCATTTTGTATTTTGTACGAGTGTGCGGAGGCGCGATAAGGAGGCTAGCAATGTGTTTTTCATTTTCATTTTAAAATTATTTACCCAGGGTACAATTCAGTCTATATACTGTTTTACAATTGGCCCTGCAAAAACTATTTACAACATAAAGAGTTATATAATACAAAATTTACAGTAAAAAATAAAAAATAATGTATATGATTATTTTCCCTTGAGTTTGGACTTGAAGGCATTGATTGAGGGAGCCATCTTTGTTTCCAAATCAAGACTGTTCCAGAGACTGGCCCCGCGATACGCAAAGGATTTCTGGCCATTGCCAGTTCTGAACATGGGTATTGCAAGGTCAGTTTTTGAGTTTCTCAACTCTCTTGGATGTACCCCCGATAATCTCACGAAAAGATCACTGAGATATTGAGGTGCAAGAGAGTTGAGAGATTTGTAAACCATGGAGCCTGTTTCTTTATATATCAGCTTTTGTACCGATGGCCAACCAAGTCTCTGGAGCAAAGGAGCTCTGTGAGTGGTATAATATCAACACATTTGGCAGCAGTCTCGTTTAGGTCAACGTGAAGTGACAGAAGACTGACAGAAGCAGATAATGGACCGTAACTATGAACATTAAGAGAGAAATGATCAAAGATATTGCTACACAAAAGATGATCTGTGGACAAGGAAGAAAGTCATGCCGTGTGCGGTACCAAAAAGGGAAAAGAAAGTCATACAGTCAAACACATAACATGCCAACATTAATTAAGTGTGTCTTAAAGTTACGATGAACACTTGAAATAAGATTAAATTTGTATTGACTTGTAATAGGTGTTGTGGTAATACTAAGAAGAATTGAAAGTTACAAACAGTTCTTGGTTCCTTTTGGACAATTTTTACCTCAAGAGGCTGCAGTCTTGCTTGGCAAGTCACACATGCTCCAACACTCCTCTCCAACATTTATTGTTGACAAATTTGCAGAAGTAGCATGTTATAATGCAAGCTATCAATGAACGAGACCGACTAAAAGTAGCTGGTTTTCATAACGAGGCTAAAATATTGCGCAATGAAGTTGTTAGGCTTCATTTCATTTCATTTTTAATTATTTATCCAGGGTAATACATTCAGTTTGTGTTTAAGAAAACTGTTTTACAATGTGCCCTGCTTAAAGAAAAAGATAAAATCTAACCTAATTACAGGATGTATCTATGATATAAACCCTACAATAAGATCAAAGGAAAACAAATCTCAATTTGAAGGGAAAAGAAAAAGAAAATTGACCAAAAAAACTGGTTTCGATGTAATAGCCCTCATCCGGGGATACACCTATGGTTTTTCAAAAAGGTCTTGAGTCTGTTTTTGAAAATCGCCAGTGATGGGGCAGTTTTGGTTTCGGGGCTCAATTGGTTCCAAACAGTAACTCCGCGATACGAAAAGCTACGTTGTCCATTAGATGTCTTATATCGTGGAATCTCAAGATCTGTTTCAGTACTCCGTAGGACTCGTTTCCTACAATCAGACAGTTTGTGAAACATATCCTGCATGTAAGGAGGAGCTAGTCCATGGAGCGATTTATAGACCATGGTAGCAGTTTCGAAATCAATCATTTCTCTTATGTTAAGCCTCCCAAGTTGAGAAATCAAGGGCAGTGATGCTTTGTCAAAAGGACTGTTTGTAACGATGCGAGCAGCTCGATTCTTTATCTTCTGGAGCTTTTGAAGGATTGTATCGCCAGAGCAACCCCAGACCGAGCAACAATATCTAATATGTGGTTCTACTATGCCTAAATACATTTTCTGGACAGTCTCTAAAGACAGAAATTTCTTGGAATACTTCAGCATTCCTACTCCTCGTGATATCTTACTGAGTGCGACAGTGATATGTTCTTTCCAACTTAGTTGGGGATCAATTTGTACGCCAAGATATTTCACATTACTTTTATAGGCTATCCTATCCTCATTGATTTGAAAGTCGGGACTAGCCATATCATCGTTAAGTCCAAGACTCCGCAATCGTACTCCAGAGCCCAGAATCATGCTTCTGAAAGAAGCAAAAAAGGCATAATACCGTACAATGATTGAAAATAAACAGAAAAACAGCAAAGCCTTATGGTCCTACCTAAAGGATTTAACACCTAAAGAAAAATTGGAAGAGCCAATATTTATGAACAGCGATGGAAAGCATATAACTGACAGTGCTCAAATTTCCAACCCTTTCAATAAGTATTTTGTAGACATTGTTGAAAAGTACATACCAACAGTGCCGGGAAACCTTATGCCAAACTTGACGAGGCTTAAATCGTTTATCGAATCAAAAATTAGTAGAAATACTAAATCCACAATACCCTTAATAACAGAGGAACACATATTAAAGGAAATAAATGCCATGCCTACGAACAAGGCCGTTGGAATCGATGGGATAAGTTGTAAAATATTAAAAGCAGCAGCTCCTGAGATTGCTCAATCTGTTACCAAGATCATAGACAAAAGTTTTACGTCTGGTATTTTTCCAGATCATTGGAAAACTGCGAAAGTCACTCCAGTTCATAAGTCTGGCCCCCTCCATGATTTTGGCAACTTTCGACCGATTTCAGTCCTACCACTGCTAAGTAAAATAATTGAAAAACATATGCACAGTCACTTCTATTCATACCTAGACGCACATGGACTCCTTTACGTAGCCCAGTCAGGTTTCAGAGCAATGCACTCATGTGAAACTGCTCTTCTCAATGGTTAAAGTCTATGAACGAATGTCTCATGACTGGCGTTATTCTGCTCGACTTGAGAAAAGCTTTCGATCTTGTCAACCGTGAATTATTATTATTGGAAAAACTAAAACTATATCAATGCTGCGGTAAAACACTTGAATGGTTCACTTCGTATTTGAACGAACGCAAGCAAATGGTAAATTTCAAAAATAGCATCTCAGATCCTGAGATTGTGAAGTCAGGGGTGCCACAAGGCTCAATTTTAGGGCCTCTGTTATTCATCTTGTTCATGAATGACATACCATTGGAAATAAAAGAAGGTGCATTAGAGATATATGCAGATGACAGCACCGTATCAGTTTCTGGTAAGACTAGCAAAGAGATTGAAACAAAGTTGAACACATCTGCTAGACAAATCGCAACGTGGTGCAGTGAAAACAAGATGGCTGTCAATGTAGAAAACAAAGTCTCTTCTGATCACAACACAGCAAAAACATTCGAGCTGAAAGAAACCAACAAGATCAAACAATTGAGGTGAAAATGAATGAGCAGCCATTACGTCCAAAAGTTACTTGGTGTTGTTATTGACCAAGATCTTACATGGAACGATCAAGTTAAAAGCGTATGCAATACTGTAAGCCGCAACCTTGCTCTGTTTCGTAGGATCAAGTCTTACCTGCCATTTGATACAAGAAAACTGTTCTATCAAAACTTCATACAAGTCTATTTTGACTACTGCAGTGTGGTCTGGGGGTATTCTTCAAAGATATCCTCGCTGTTGAAGCTTCAAAAGAGAGCAGCTAGGTTGATCTATGACCTCCCAGGCCGTGAGCATTCAGGGCCACTGTTTAAGAAGCTTAAGTGGCTGCCCCTTCAACAAAGAATTAACTTTAAAGCAGCCATAGTAGTTTACAAGGCTCTAAATGGATTATCTCCAAAATATATGACTGATTTGTTCACTCATCAAAATCAGATTAAACAATGATTGACAAGAAGTTCATCACACAACAATTTGTATGTACCCAAATCAAAACTGAAAAAGGCTGAACAGTCAGTATCAATAAAAGGAAGTAAAATATGGAATGAACTTCCACTTAACATTAGAAAGGCACCATTATTGGAAATTTTCAAGAGAAAAGCGTATCAGCATTACCTTGACGTTTCAGTTTCAAATACTTAAACCTTACTCTAAACAAAATTTATTGCTAGGCTTTTTAGAAACATAAAAGACAATTTTTAACAATTGTATTATATTCTTATTGCGTAGTTAGTAGAGAGGACCTTGGGGAAGAGTAGTTGCCAGACTAACCAGGTTTATCCTCTGTAAATAAAGTTTATCTATCTATCTACCTATCTATCTATCTATCTATCTATCTATCTATCTATCTATCTATCTATCTATCTATCTATCTATCTATCTATCTATCTACCTATCTATCTATCTATCTTATACAGTAAAGTTCCGCCTTAGTTTACGAAACTGCATTATCAGAAACACATGCCTGATTTTGCTGAATAAAATACCTATCTACAAGAACCTCTTTTAAATCCAAAGCCTTCGTTGATGGCAGGATATGTCAGGAATACCTTCCAAGCTGGGTAAGTAAGTAAGAAGAACTTCCTTATTTTTAGCACCTTATTTCTTTCTTCTACAATCTTTTAGCCTTAAAGTTGTTGACAGGGCTTATACCAGCCATGACTGCCTATGGGGGGCGAAATGCCAAAATTTTCCAACGAAAAAGCTATCAACAACAACAACAACAACAACAGTGGTAGGAATATACGATGAATTTATGCATTATGTGACTGATCAAAAAAATTTGGCCACATTTCGAAATCCTACCTTAAAATCAACACAATCCATCAAAAATATTCCATTCCATCAATTCCATTCCATCAATTCCATCAATAAACATTCCATCAAAAATATGCCATAGCTAAATTCAATAATTTCTTTTGGAAGTTATGTTATAATAAATTCATGTGTTCGTACATTATTTCTCCTCAAATCCTCCAAAACTAGTCATTTAAATCAGAAAAATTAGCAAGTTTTTTCGACAAATAATACGCCCCCGTCCAAAATCAATCTTTGGTGTTCATGACCCAAAAGGATTATCGTATCTTACACAACTTAGGGTTGGTCTTAGCAAACTGAACCGTCACAAATTCAAGCACAATTTTTGGGATACTATAAACCAAATGTGCATCTCAAACGATAGTATTGAGGATACGGAACATTTTCGTTTCTCTGTCCATCTTTTGACTTCCAACAACGAGATCTTCTCGCTGGAGTTCTTGCATTAGTACGACCGTTTGTACTCAGTAACCCCTCAAAAAAGGTTTTAACGCAACTGTTAATGTATTGTAATGAGGACTTTCCTGATTTAATGAAATAGAAACATCCTTGAGTTACCTCTACGTTTATCCATGAAACTGGTCGATTTGATTGAATTCGTTCAAATTTTTGCCATTTGTTAAGCAGCCACCATGTCCCCTTTCAAGTCCTATTTCTACTGGATTTTCTTTTAGATTATAGTTCTATGTAGTTTTGCTTTATTAATTTTTATTTCTTATTTTATCTATTTATCTTTTTTTTCGTCTTCTTCTTTTCCTCCCAAAAGCCACGGGGTAGACATGATATCTTGCTCCTCGTGGTATTGCATTCATAGTATCGTAGGGTAATTTGTAAGTAATGTAGTAAGTATCCTGTATTGTAAATTTTTTTACAAAATTTTTGTAAATTTTTGTATTGTAAATAGATTTAAAAATTTGCTTTACAGAGCACGCAAGATATAAGGACCTATCGCCTAAAATGGCGAAGCGTTGTGAATTGATATTCGCTTTGATCGCTGTGCTATGGTAAGATAAACAATTGACCTTAATTCCTTTCACAGGAGGCCCAATCCCGTATATTGTGGGGCCAAGTTTTAACTGAGGCAATTTATGCAGTGTTGTTTTCCTAACTGCAAAATAAGTAATACTACTTGTTCTTTGAATTCCAGTAAAATGAATTTCATACCGGTGGAATGGTTGACTGTTTATCTCTGTCTTTCTTCTTGCTTCAGCATCATCGCAACATCCTGCCGGCATGGCAGCATCGGTCCTGTTGCTGTTGTTGTACTGCAGTGACGCAACATTATTGCCTGTGTTTGTTGAGTTGTTTCGTATCGTAAGTATAATAAGAAACAAGGAATGAAGCTTGTTTACCTGCCAAAACCTAACAACAGTTTTGTCCTCGCTCTATCTCGGCGAATTTTGCATCAAACACCCAGTTCTTTGCATCATAATGTTCCCCAGCTTTTAAACTTTGTACTCAATGCATTGCTCTCACTTTCCTCCGTGAAATGATATGAAACAAACACGAAATAAAACATATCTCCATGGCGGCTTGAAATCTGTCGAAGCTCGGTTTCAGGAACCTGTCCAAGTCAAAGAGCGCTGACGTTCGATATTCATAAGATTTTCTGTGAAAATCACGACAGTGATCCCCTGGCTTCGGTAGCGTCACGTTGCTTTGTTACCAGACAAGACGCAGCAATTATTCGGGGGACTTTTCATGGAAAATCTGACGAATATCGAACATCGGCGCTCTTTGACTTGGACAGGTTCCTGAAACCGAGCTTCAACAGATTTCAAACCGCTGTGGAGATATGTTTTATTTCGCGTTTGCTTCACATCATTTTACGGAGGAAAGTGAGAGCAAATGCATTGAGTACAAAGTTGAAAAAGCTGAGGAACATTTTGATGCAAAGAATTGGGCGTTTGATGCAAGATTAGCTGAGATAGAGCGAGGAAAAACTGTTGTTAGATTTTGGCCGGTAAACAAGCTTCATTCCTTTGTTTCGTATTACACTTACGATACACACAACAAGCACAGGCAATAATGTTGCGTCATTGCAGTACAACAACAGCAACAGGACCAATGTTGCCATGCCGGCAGGATGTTGCGATGATGCTGAAGCAAGAATAAAGACACAGAGATAAACAGTCAACCGTTTAACGGTACGAATTTCATTGTACTTCAATTCAAATAACAAATAGTATTGCTTATTTGCAGTTAGGAAAACAACACAGCATAAATTGCCTCAGTTAAAACTTGGCCCCTCAATATACGCGATTGGGCCTCCTGTGATCCTATGCAATATGTTCCAACAGAGATGTTCTATATCAAATTATGATACAAGGAATCGTAGAGATCTCCATATTACTAAGCTAAACCTTGAATTCGCCAAGAAGGATTTCATTGCTCGGGCTTGGAATGATATTCCAGTTAATATCAGAGAGCTGTCATCACTACATCTGTTTAAAACACATGTGAAAAGGCATTTTATGAGCTTTGATCATTAATTCAAGCCCCCTCAAGAGCGACTGCCTGGAAGATCAGGTCCCGGGTGGGGTATTTTGTATATTTTCCTGAGGGGATGTGTACTCCTTGCAGGGTATCGTTTTCGCCTTCTTTTTCTAACGCCGGGTATGAAAGAGGGCAATTTTTTAAGCCAGCTGTCAAAGGTATTACTTCATTGTTTTCCTGTGAAATTTTTACATTTTGGAGTATATTTTCGCCAACTTGTCTAAGGCTGGCTACTTTTTCGAGGGAAAGATCCTAAAGCCGGGCAAACAAATTATTTATTGGAGTCACCCCGTATAATAGAAAGTCGAGTGCCCCCCCCCCCGAGATCAGTTGTATTTAATCACTATGTATATAACCTTAGTTTTAGAATTTTCAAGTTTTCAACTTGTATTTTGTACTGAAGTGATATCATTGTAAAAATGATTATATACATATATACAGCCAGTAAACATTGGGGTCCGGGGGGCTTGCCCGCAAGAAAATTCGCTGTGCCACGCCCCTTAGGGGGCTCGAAAAGCACTTCTTTGAGCAGACCAGAGTAAGAATGGAACGGAAAGGCCAAATTTGTTAAGTTCCTTATTACAACTTAGCAAGTTGCATTTGCGCAAACCCTTTATGATATCTTTCCTGAGCCTCGAGGGCTTATGCACAGAACGTTTAAGACTTTTTATGGGAGCATTCACAAATTTAAACTTTGATTCGTTTTAAAACTCCAATATACTTTGAATCCAACCCTCCCCCCCCCCATTTCAGCAGTCTCAGTATTCCCTCCTCAACAGGGATGTAATCAGGCGAATAAGGGCAGGAACACGAAAATTCCAATCTAGCTTCTATCCTCACTGCCTTTCTGCATGGAATGACCTTGATCCAGAAATTAGACTTGCACCTTCAATTGCCGTAAGAGAAAATTGCTCTCGAAAATCCGCCCCATTCCAAAATCAATATTTGGTGTTCATGACCAAAAGGGATTATCGAATCTTACACAACTTAGGGTTGGTCTTGGCAAATTGAACTTTCACAAATTCAAGCACAGTTATAGGGATACTATAAAGCCAATGTGCATCTCAGACGATACAGAACATTTTTTTGTTGCTCTGTCCATCTTTTGACATGCAACGACGAGATCTTCTCGCTGAGTCCTTGCATCAGTACGACCGTTTGGACTCAATACGATGTCCTTTAGTTAACTCTCGTTTATCAATGAGACTGGTCGATTCGATGGAATTCGTTCAAATTTTGCTATCCATCAAGCAGCCATCAAGTTCCCTTTCTATTGTATTATCTTTTTTGGGTATAGCTCTAATTAATTTTTGGTTTATTACTTTTTTCTTCATTTCCTTCTAAAAGCCAAGGGGTAGACAGGATACCTTGCTCTTCGTGGCATCGTATTTGTAGTATCGTAGAGTATTTTGTAATTAGTGTAGTAAATATCTTGTATTGTAAATTTTGATTAATGATGTATAAAAACTCCAATAAAAATACTGGAAATAGCAAATTTTCATGCAACTGGGACGGAGAATGGAGATTACAGACTACATGAAATACAAACAGATGCTAGCGAAGAGGGTGCAAAGTTATCGAGAAGCTCAGTTCGAATTTCAATACATTTCTTCAAGGAACCGGATGATTTACTGGAAGTAAAAGTATTTTGGATATGACGGTAAGGGCTTTCACGAAGTCCCTCGAAATAATCATCGATTCACAAATTCACATGCCTAAAAATGAATTTTACTTTCACGGACGAACCTTGATTCATGAATTCACGCCATGAAATTTGCCAGTTCACGTTTTCAATGTCCAAAATGGTTCAATCCAGCTTCACGAAAAGATATTAGGGGATAAGGGGGCACTTAGAATAGTTTCTCGTCAAGCCGACGTCTTTCTCTCGTCCGAGGAGCGTTTCACTTTCAAAAATTACGTATATCCCTAGCGAAAATCTCTTTTTTCTCCAGAAAAATCCAACAATAGTCAATAGATTTTTTTCTGAAAGAACTCGTACGCTTTCCGAATAAGTGAAATGGCCCTCACTTATCGTCCTGTATCGCCGCATGGGGGATGAGATTCCGTGCGCTTAGATGACCCCCTTAGATGTATGGACAATCATCCAGTGGTGCGTCAATAACGTGATAAACAAAGAAAACTAGCGACAAAACAAGGTACACGGTATTTCAAATAATTGATTGTTTCCTATCCTGTCTGGAAAGCTTGGCCGAAAGTTTGGAAGAAGCTCCGGGGTTAGGCCAAGTAACACCGACATTTGTAGGGAAGAGTTTCCAATTTTGCTGCTTTTTTCGCTTTTGGTCCTTGTGTCATTTCGGTCAGTCCGAAGAAAGCGTTCTCCCTCACATCGTTTAAGCAGAGATTTATGGGGGCGGCACACTATCCGAAGTTTGGCCAAGAAACAGTCCTATCCGTGTGGTTTTCCCGTAGAAGACACCCTGCACCTAAATATTTTGCTAACATGTGTTTTCAAAGCCATTAATATGCTTTCTCATCTTGCTTTCATAACTATTTTAAGCCGAATTTAAATATTCATAAGATAGGAACTAGTTAGTTAACCAGAAGTCATTTATACAAAACTATAACAAAATTATAAAAAACACTTCCACGTTTGGTCTAAAATCGGTGCAATATTTTGGCCGAAAGCTTTGGAATACATTGCTACTCTCTATTCATGTCGTTGGTACAGTTACTGCTTTTAGGTCTAAACTGAAACCCGATGTCTTGATTCTTATTGTAATTTTATTGTAGTTCGTTTTTTCTTCAGATGTGTATATAGTAGAAATGTAATACTGTATTTAGAAATGATTGATAATACATATGAAACTGAAACTGAAACCCATTTTTACCTGATTTTGCATAAATTGTACCAGGGCGTTCATTCAGTCTCATTTTTAACGCAAAGAGCACCCTTGGAAGGGGAGCGGGCTTTGATGAGCAGATTGTAATACTATACTTCATTGCCACATTTCTTCATTAAAATAATCGTAGATTAGGTGAATATTCAGTTGCACAGAATTCTCTGTCTTATGCAGTTTGTTGGCAGCAGTAGACGAAAGTGTCAAAAAGTTTCTAGTGACAATCGTTCTCTTTCAGAAAGAGGATGATGATGCCATTGTTATAAAGTTAAGTGTCAGCAGTTTTCAACGCTGCCCTTAGGGCTTGAATTGAAGTTATGAATCCCGTTGCACCCACTCCCACAAACAGAGCAGCAATGGAATAATTGAGAAACATGCTTCGGACACTCATTTTCTCGCGATGCAGCTTGGCATAAAAATGAATAGGAAACAAAATGACAAGGCAAACTGCTGTGACACTACCAAAGATTGCCATTAGAAGGGAGAACTCCGGTAACATCATTGCAATCACCGTTGTTGCACATACAAGGATAACTCGCATTGCCAAGTCAAGTCCTTTTTCGCTCCATGTCATTTCGTGTTTTGATCGAAAGATTGGGAACAACATTGCGAATAGTTTCAGCTCCGACTTTTGAATGATGTTCATTATTACATTCAGCGGCAAAGCGAAAGAAAACAGACCACTGAGGGCAAGTAAGGCATCGATGCAAAGCTTCAGTTGATAGGTCTTTACATTGCTTGTGACTCGTTGTTTAGTGTCTGCTCCGTAATGACACGCAAGCGTAAAGCCAAATATTATCTTGGTGATAGTGGCAATTGTGAAAGCGATATTTGTCACAAATTTAAACTGCTGTGGCTTCTTCATGTTCCCCTCAATCTTTGGTAAATAAGGATGTGCGACGTAGCTGAACATGATAATGCAGACAGCTATAGATGTGCCTTCTAAACTCGCCACTGGTAGCGACGACACTCGCCATTCACGTACTTCTTTGAGAGAGTAGCATATCAACATGGTAAAAACAACATTCAATGATGCAATGCTCGTCAAGCTTAGCCATGCAATATTGCTCAGATTGCTCAAAAATGCTGTTGGGAATACTAACACACCAGCCAACAGCATGCATTGATTTTCATTTAGTAGAACTTTTGGAAAGATGGCTTCAAGGAAGTTTGCTACAAGGATCAGATATAAGATACATGCGCCAAGAAGGTGAATCAACTGAACTGTGCTGACAATTCTTGAGCCATAATCAGTCCAAACTGCCCTCCCTATGTTATGGAGAAATAGAATCATTAGTTCCAATCTCTGACCTCTATTTTAGCATTATACGTAGCTATTTACGTATTTTTGACTGCATTTTGTCCTGTTTTCTTGTAAGCTTCCTCGTCTCGATGAGCGTTGCTTCTTCGGACCGTAAGAAAAGAGCATGTCTAGTATCGATACCATGCTCTTTATGAATCGATATCATCATCATCATAATCATCATCATAATCATCATCATCATCATCATCATCATCATCATCATCATCATCATCATCATCATCATCATCATCATCATCATCAATCATCAATCATCAATATTCAACTATTTGAAATCTTATAGCGAAGTGAACTATAATTTTGATAGTAGATCTCTCCCATGACTCATTTGAAGTCTGTTACTGCTAACCAGGGAATCGTTTTGAAAACACGAGCTGCAGTTTTGATGAAAGTTTTAAGCCTTTAGCTATGGCAAGCAAAAGTGATAAAGTTTTTAGCGTAAATAATGAACGCTATGATGACTATGATGACAGTTATGAAAATGATGGTATTATTAACCAACAACCCTCCTGTGATTTTGTAACATCGTTTCCTGTACTTGGATCGAGATTTTTGCAAACAGCGCGAAGTTTTGGTCTGGTGTCAGTAACTTCTGATGTATACACACTCCTTACTGTAGCTAAGGATAGGATAAACAAAATGACCGTAATTACAGCCTTCCTAGATTTAAGGAGGACGCTTTGCTTGTCCATAATGGCTTCAAATTAATCATGGGCAAAGCTTTACTTTTACGCGCTATTCCTACGACTCTTGCGATATTTCCACAAGACATCTACCAAACCAGGGTAAGGGAAATTTGGCTCTACAGGGTATTTTTCGTCTGCTTGCTACAAAAATGAATTAAGGAACTAGGAATTGTCCCGTAATGTTTCAAAACGCTAAAGCAACTCCAAAATGTATAGATTTCACCGCTCTATCGAATTTTGAATTTAGGGTCGTTTAAGGTAACTCTGCTTTCCGCTCCATTGAGCATGGGCTATTCTGACAAGTGAAGAATGTTTCATACTTACTAATTCTACGTTTTGAATCAATTAGAATGCTTACCTTGGTGTCTTTTCTTGTGTTTTGACTTCTTCTCGTTGCAACATTTTTCCAACGATTAGTTTAGTTGAATAGTTGTAGTGGCTGTTTGATAATGTCATATTTCTCAAGCTGGTTTTCTGATGAGTATAAGCTTGGACCCTTTTACTTATGAAAATGGAATTATGAGATCGGACATTCCATGTTCATGTTCAAGGCAAAGCCAGAGAGACCGTACGCCTTCTTTTATCATCGCAATGATGATAAAAGGAATCTCTGGATGATATTCTTATTCATGGCCCCTCTTACCACCATGAGGCAGGACACCGTTTAAATCTCTCTTTTTTTCGTCTTGAGCATGAACATGAAATGTTAGAGCTCATGATGCCATTTTCAGATGATTAGTTTCTTCCCACTATAGGCCAAACTTTAAGTTGAAATGCCTAGCACGTAGCTAGATTGAAAAGTAATTGTTGGGTTCATAACCCTTTTTCTCTGTGTTCTATCAAACGTCGAAACTTTTTTTGGACACCTGGTAGATCAACAACCTAGCAAAGGATATAGCGAAGGAAAACCAAAATTTTTTCCAGTTTTGGAGCTAAATCGACTTGTCTGAAATCAGCTAAAAGTTTTGAAGGAAAGTTCGCAAAGCTAGCCTTAACAGAAACATGGTGATTTATGTACCCTTTGATTGCCAAGACCACATAGAACAATTTCGTTTTTACTGCTTTTAAATGGTATGGGAGAAATTAATTGTTTTCTTGGAAAAGTGGTTTCGCAAAACGGCAACTCGCTGCTCACTAGAGCGGAGAGCAGAGCTACCTTAATGGCGAAAAACGCTTATAGATGCAAACTGCCCCATCCCCAAATTACTAATAGACCCCTTTCACAATGACGTCAATTCATTCTTGTGAAATTCTTGGAGAGCAGAGCTACCTTAATGGCGAAAACGCTCATAGATCCAAACTGCCCCAAGACCCAAATTACCAATAGACCCCTTTCACAATGACGTCAATTCATTCTTTTGAAATTCTTGGAGAGCAGAGCTACCTAAATGGCCAAAACGCTTATAGATCCAAAGTGCCCCAGGACCCTAATTACCAATTCATTCTTTTGAAATTCTTCCAGGAACATCACTTGCCTCGATTCAATGTGGATCGATATCTCAAAAGCGTGCATTGCTCTCAGCAACGCATGAAATTGTTTTCTACGTGTAGTTGCAACATAATGAAATAGACATGATGTAGATTTCTCGCTACAAAGGGAGTCACATCTTTTTCCTCGAATTGGATGTAATTGTGAAATGGGTCAATTAAGTCCTGAGTGACTCGAAACGAGTTTCAATTTCATCCTTGACCTCGAATGCACTCAAGTCACTCTTTGAAACTTTACATCATGTGCTGCCGTCATGGGAAAACACATAGCATCATCTGGCCCTACCTATATGAAATATTAACGCAAGGCAAATTCCGGACCTTGTTGTATCTCTGAAAATACCGCTGCCCATACAACCCACAACGACCCATAGCCCCACAGCCTTCCCGTGGTGATCTAACGGCCAACCAAGCAGATGCCAATATCTATTGATGCTCAGTTCATCGTCCACCAAGCAAACACCCAAGCGACAAAAATATATGAGGCCACGGCGAAGGTACATAACGAATCCTAAGCAAGAAAAACACAATCCAGGGCCAGAACATTCAATTCTGTTACAGTAAAGTCGCGCCTTTAAGAAACCCATTTTACGAAACAGCCTGATTAATTTATTATGTAAAAATATACTTCTTCAAAATAGGATGTCAATCAAGAAAAAAGTTTTTTAACTACTATAAGCATTTTAAAAATTTGATCAGACTGAAAGTTTCTTGATACATTTTTTAGACATTATTGAGACATATTGAAAACATTTCTACTATATAAGCGATATGAAAGAAACCGAGCATAAATCAGCCTAGCTATTCCATTGTAGAGAGGTATTTTATCCAGCAAAATCAGGCCTGAGTTTCTTATGATTCAGTTTCATAAAGATGGGACTTTTTTAGCATACTTTAAGACGTTGCATTCTTTAGGATGCTCTAAGCGACGACACCAAATTATGTATAAATGAGGCTGCTTTTGAAAAGAAAATCAAAACATGGAAGGGATAAACTGCAGCTAAAAATTGTGCTGTAAATAGGACGTCATATTTCAACTAACACCGGGTGAGTCAATAAAACGCCCGGCGTTTGAAAAAATCCCCTGCAGAAAGCCCCTTTCGAAAACCGGCAAAAACGAGTGAAAACAGCAAGCAAAATTTCCCTTTGTTCTCTTCCTAGCAATAATAACTCTTGGATGTGCTCATGTATTTTCTCCTCATGGGAGAATGGAATCCCCCTGAATAAGTTATTCACACTAGGGGGAAGACTTTTCAACCACTCAAAAGGAAAGCATGTGCTAAAGCGTGCTGAAAGTCATCGCTGTGAGGTAAACACATTAGGGATTTTTGCCTGTAATTTTAGTAAGGTTTCTCAAAGGGATACATTTTAGAAAATTGCCAACAGAATCTGAACAAAGTGACCGATCTTAGCCAGGAAAATTTCTAAAAATAATTGAACATGTTAGCTATTCAATCAAATATTGCAAAATATCGTTGCTTTGCTTTTAATTCAGGGAGCAGTAGCCTTTCAAACGCCGGGCGTTTTTTTTTTTTACTCACCAGGATGTGTGATCATTTTTAGTTTGGAGTTGGTATGAATTAGTTGCTGCATATCTTATAAGAAAATGCTGGTCGAAAGTTGTAAGATGCAAGATAATGCTCGTTCTCTTGGCGTTGTGGCTTCAGCTTTTTATAGTGAGACATTAGCTCGGAGAGCAGAGACAAGGGGCTAATGTTGTCATATTGGAACATACCTACAGAAGCGTAACCAGCTCTTGGTTTCAAACGTTCGGTTTTCTTCATCTCCTCATCATAGTCTTCAAAAGATTCATCATATTGTGCTTCTATTATCAATCCGCCAGTGTGACATGTTATTACCGCTATCACCACAATATAGATTATAGATGACAGCCCACCAGTTTTGATTGCATATGGAATTCCCAATGTACCCATTCCTACACAGAAAAAATAACAGGCGACTTAAAATGTGGCACAAAGTAAACCAAAGCAATTTCTTATAGAAAATAAGTGGGCAATGGAAATGGTTTAAATGTTGTTCTGTCGCTAAGATATTATCCTACATTATGAGGTTCCTTCACAACTTTTTTAGCACGGTAAGTTCCTCAAGTTGAGGATTTTTAGAAAAATGGAATGCTTGAAATGCTAAAAGAAGTTGTCAAAAATAGCGGGTCGATTTACAGCCATTTCAGATCTTCAAAACAATGAGGAGCATGTTTGAGTTCAGCCAAGAACTAGACAACTCGGTCCAAGCATAGCATAGCGGACAAATCTTTTCTTTTGTCCAAAGATCCCATAGGGTTTATCAGCCAAGCTCTGATGACATCACATTTTCTTCTAAAATTGACCAGTCAGGTGCCGTCGTTGTGTTTACGTCCGCGTTTTATGGCAAAGCTTAGGCCATTTTTGACCACCATCCCCAAAAAAGCATTGCACACTCGGCTATACCGATTTTCATCAAAATTTCAATGGTGGAAGATTCTTCATACCTTGGACCATAAAACAAGGACATATTTCGTTTTGAGCCAACCAGCGAGTTTGTTTACATCTGTAAGACTGACCAATCACACTGCGCAATCTAACATCACGTGATACACTGTGATTTTGCGGGAATTCAGAAGCTTTGGGGATGAATACAAAAATACCCCCCAAAAACCGACGATGTGCGAGTGGATTTTTGACCAACCATAAATGTTTTTACATTTTCTGTTAGACTACAAGTTTGCCGAAAATTCTACCGCCTCGGATTTTGATATTCAACTTAGATCGAGAGAAATCTTTGTTCGAATAACGCCTTAAAATCAGGTTAGCGCCCAATGTGTCAGGTTCAGCAGAAAGATATTTCTTCACTGACTACTTCCATATTTTGCACAAAGGCAACAAACATTGATTCGTAGACAACATGAAACTTATCTCCATGAAATTTTCGGTGTTGCACAGCTTTCAAAAGGGGCACTATATGCTATGATACTGAGCGCGATATCATCTTGTGTAGCAATACAATCACATTCGAAAGGGCTAAGTCATGATGCAATTCAACGAAAAACTCTACCAATAATTTCCCAAACAAAATGCAAGTCACAAGGCACTCACCAATTCTTCATTTCTATGATAAACAAAGGCTGGTTAACGGTGGCGTAACGGAGCAGCTCGAGGCCCTTAGTAATTTAGCTAGGCAGGGGCCCCCTGAGGCGGCACATAGATCAACAAAAGTTTGCCAAATTTCCAACATCAAAGCGGTGTTTTTATTGGCAACATCAAGTTGAGCCCAGCACATGAAGGCCTGCATTACCGGCGTCTAAGGACGATTTTCTATGAAGGCATGTTTGCAAAAGAAAAATATTATGGATGGTGGCTAAACGTGACTACTAGCTAAGCGAGCTACATTTGGGGTATGTTGGGAAATTTTTGAACCATGCTCTTTTGAATATCGAGAAACGCATCCTTCTTAGAACCTCATCATCGAATTCAGAAAAAAGGATTGTGGTCGACGAGATGCTTCCGAAGGAAATATTCAAACGTTAAGCATAGGCATTGCACAAAAATGGATTTTTGGACAAGCCATCTTCGGAAATGTTCATATTCGCTATAAGATAGCATGGCATCTTTAAAAAGTTGGCAATACGGTGTTCAATTCACTAGAAGTCTTTGGGTCTCTTTGAAGGGGCCCGAAGGTATTCAGTACAAATCAACAACACGCTGTTTGTCCAAAGCCACATCAGTACATTATTGAAAATCGTAAGGGGCCCCTAAAGCTTGGGGGCCCTTAGGAGTTGCTCTAACCCCAACCACCGTGCGTTACGCCACTGCTGGTTAAGTCGAAGAATCCGTAGGTTGCATGTGAACAAACGAGCTAAGCCGAAATAATTGATAATTCCCACTAGTTTGAGAAGCACAGTCCTCACTGCACTACAGCGTTGATGAAACGTCTACTCCTCTCAAATTCTGAGCTAAAAATGGAGCAAGACTGATCACGTCTCAAAAAGTAGCGTTAGTTCGCATAAACAAGTCGATTTCTTATCCTTAGATAATTATTCTTCGGCTTATCGAGGGAAAAGTTGGGAAATAGACAACAGGATCAGGATAGATTCTGATGAAGGGGTCAGGTCAAGTGAAATATACAACTCATTTATTCTCCTGTACTGTTGTATATTTCCCAAATTGTTATCTCAAAAACTGCGAAATAATTATCTAAGGATAAGAAATCGACTTGTTTATGCAAACGAATGCTAATTTTTGAGATGTGACCAGTCTTGCTCCATTTTAGCTCAGAATTTGAGACGAGTAGGCATTTCATCAACACTGTAGCGCAGTGAAGCCTGTGGTGTTCAAACTTGTGGAAATAATTAATTTTCTGTCTTAGCTCGTTTATTCGCATGCAGCCTATGGTTTCTTAGACTCATCCAATGTTGGTTCATCATAGAAAATGGAGAATTGGTGAGTACCTTGTGACTTACACTTTGTTTGTGATAGTATTGGCAGAGTTTCTTCTTGAAATTGCCTCAGAACTTGCCCCTTTAGACTGTGATTGTAGTGCTTGTAGTGCTTCAGAAAAGCAAATCGCTCTCGATGGCGTAGAAGAAACTGTCCCTATTGAAAGCTGTGCAACACCGAAAATTTCATGGAGATAAGTTACATGTTGTCTTCGAATCAATGTTTGTAGCCATTGTGCAAATAATGGAAGTAGTCGGTGAAGAAATATCTTTCTGTTGAACCTGAAACATTGGGCGGTAACCTGATTTTAAGGCGTTATTCGAACAAAGATTTCTCTCGATCTAAGTCGAATATCAAAATCCGAAGCGGTAAAATTTTTGGTAAGCTTGTAGTCTAACAGAAAATGTAAAAACATTTATGGTTGGTCAAAAATCCACTTGCACATCGTCGGTTTTTTCGGGGAGGGTATTTTTGCATTCATCCCCACAGCTTCTGATTTCCCGCAGAATCACAGTGTATCACGTGATATTAGATTACTTAGTTTGATTGGTTAATCTCACAGATGTAAACAAACTCGCTGATTGGCTCAGAACGAAATCTGTCCTTGGACCATAAGTGTTTTCGGTACCGCTATGCGATCGCTAAAATTAGCCGATTTGTGGCATTTTGAAAATTATTGGAGCCATTTTTGCGTAAAAATTCCTGCAAAACTTAGCGAAAGGTGAGCGCAAACTGACGATTTAAAGTCTATAAACCCCGGCGGGTGCACTTCAATATAAAAAGTGATACACATGCTTGTCTGAAGCTTTCCAAAACATACCCTTTTCACTGAGAAATGACTCCGCAGTTGGACCCTATTCACTGACATTTCATCGCAATGTTTTATACATGTATACCCCTATTCTTGAGAATCACTGACATGCTCTGCAGACTATTTCCTTTAGACTTCACTAAAGTAAGCAGTGAATTACCAACTACTCAAAATGGAACAGAAAATTTGTATATTTTTCTCAGTTCAACAGAAGATAAACACTAATACTACATATATCCTTTCCACTACACATCAACTCACTGAACAAAAATATGGTTGAAACCATATTGTATGGTTTGGTCTCAGTCATATACCCTACAAACTCAGGTTTCTAAATTCTTTTAACACTGGTTTTGTGCAGTCTAGGTTTCTGGCTGTATATGCATGAGATTTGTTCAATGTTGACCAAAGCACAACAGTCTCGAAGAAACATAAATTGCATCTCCTTTACAGCACTAAAATTCATTTTAACTTCAAGGAAATGTTGCCCTTAGGGTGCCCTTATTATTGTTTGATCATACCATTTCCGAGAAAATATATGGCAAACAAAATATTTTAAGTTTTTTAGGCCTGGTGGGCATAACCCTCTTTGTGCCTGAAGAAAATAGTAGAGTAATATCGCCCCTATCAGACCACCATCGATTCCGTGTTGTGCATAACGTCCTTAAATAAAGTGTTAAAATCAAAGGAAGTTTGGGCCTAGCTTTTCCAAAAAGCGCGCGAAAGTTGTTTGCTGATGTCATCTCTTTGATATTTCTTCCCTTTTGCCGTTTTGTTTTGCTGAGAAGACTTGCAATAAAATTTTGAAGTTGACCTACCTGCAACGAAGGTGAAAGTATAATTCACATTTCCTTTGATGTTTCCACACACCGTGTCTATTTTGTGTCGTTTCTCAATGTGTCTTTCATTAGAATAGAACAGTCTTCAGGAATGTTTCCTCCAACTCTTCTCTTTTCATATCCAAAGAAATTTTGAGAATCGCACACAAATTGCGAGACCTGCGGCTCCTTTTGGGAGAGCACTGTAACTGACATCATGTCACCCAGGTGCGTCCACCGCGTGAAACCCTTTGGTTCTGTAGACAATTGACGCATCGTGTGGTTAGAGTTGACTGAAGTCAAGGATGAGAGAGTTAAAAACGGGAGTGAAATTAAAAATATTTTGAAACCACTTTTAGTCAAATTAGAGTTGGTCATGTAGCTTTATGGCTTTCTGGGAAAGTAAAAGATACTTTCAACCGCCTTGAAAAGTTTTTTATGTGCCAAATTCATCGTTCTTCTGCGGTGGTCTGAACAAGGCGATACGTCCTAATTTATGCGTTTCACACCCGTCCGTATTCGTGTGGTTCTAGCATGACAACAAGGAAACGGATAGTACAGATCTCATTTTGAGGTCTGTAGCAAGAGTTGAGAAGCCTATTCAAGGTGAGTTCCCTTCTATAACTTCTTTGACCTCTCCGAAAATCTTAGTTTTCTGAAAACTGGTCTGACCAAGGCGATAGTACTCTAATTGAAATGAAAAATAACTGGGGCCAAATGACTGTCTTACCACTACCAAATTACATGTAAGCAGCATCAGTAAAATGATTTTTTTCAATTTCTCCATCACTCACGGTTCGATTTGAGGTTCGTTCGGCTAATCGCTTCTGAACTTTTCCCGCGTTTTTAGGATGCCTCGGATTGCAAAAGAGGCTCCCATTCTTCCGCATTGTTTCAATGGAAAGATGGCTGTGTGTTTGTCAGAGCCTCTAGTCAAAATGTAATAATTCTTGAGTAAATGCTCCACTACCATGAAGTTACAGTGACTGTGGTAAGATGTTTTGCTATGGAGATGCTTTTGCTTTTATTTCCCAAGACAGAAAAATATAAATCTATTGTTGAACTGAATAGCCTGAGATCAGGCTCTCTGGTAAAGAAGCTATGCAGCATGGAGGAAAAGGTGATCATCCTGCCAAAAAAGCAAACCGTGTCAGGCTTTCAATCAGAGAAAATGGAGTTACTGATGTAAAATGGTTTTTCCAATTGCAATGTATCACCAGTTACCTTGGAATAGGAAACATGACCCCTACAAGAAGAATTCACAAGTCTTGCTGTTCTTGCCTTTGAATGTGTCTCAAGGGTACTGGATTCTGCCCTCCCTTCTGCACCTGCTTTTAGATTCAGCCGGTGGCTTCCTAAGTGTTTGCTATAAGCAAAAGAGTTATGGCTGAATTTTATACACATCAAGTGAGGCATTGACTTTGTCCAAAGAAAGATTTTTACAGCACAGACATTTTTACACCACAGACTGTTTTGGTCTCAAGATGCAGAGAAAGGAAGTGCATATATGATAATGACATTATGAATTTGATAATAATTCAGAATCAAGTTTATTGCACCCCATGACTAGTCTTATATACACCATATGAGAAAATAGTAAACAGCAGTCTTATTACTTGAAAATATTTGGTTTTGATTGAAGGCCTTTTCTCAAAATTCGCTGACTATATTCTAAAATAACCCCCCTTTTTTATAAATCCTAGGTCCTAGGATTTGAAAATTTTTTTACCCCTATTTCAGTGAATTTACAGACAAGCTTGCGTATCACTTTTTATATACAAGTGCACCCGCCGGGCTATAAACCTACCTCAACTGTTTTGAAGACAAATATTCACTTCTCTGCTGCAATCGACCCCCAGTTTCGCCACCAAATCGCTCCCATTGCTATGCGCCTTTTTCGACAAACAGTGCCCCAATCCTGCTCCCAGCTCCTGCCATAATTGCAAGTCTGAAGGAGTGGAAGACGACAATATCAACCAAAATATCGCATATATTTTCACAGCTCATACTTCTTGCATAAGAGCACAAGAGAAGACAGTGTCGTCCTTCAGTGTAGTATGTACGTAAAATAGAAATAAAGTGAAGCTGTGTTTAATCTTCCTACAAATGACAGCAAGCGGAAGAAATGTACATTTTGTTTTCATCGCGAAAAACATTTAACCTTTTAGAAAGTTCTTCAAAGAAATCTTCAAAGCCCCTCAAAATAAATTTCACATTTCGTGCGGGTATCACAGAAGATAGCTTTATTCCTCCAGCACGTATTAGGAATCATCCCTTGGCAGTCGAACAACAAGGCATCATATGCGTTACAATTTGTAAACTCATGGAAGTACACATTCATTCTTCAAGGTACTAATACTGTGGTATGGTATCGATAGATTCTCAAAATCCTTGTTATTAGTTGAGTAAAGAAAGATTCTTGAGGGATAAACGTCTGTAAACTGTTCTAAAGCAATGTTTTCGAGGTATCTCCAGTATTTGAGCATTACTCAACCTTCTGAGTCTTCTGCTACAGAATTTCTTACAGGGCAGTTTCTTATAGAACTTTGTTTACAGAACAAAACCATTTCATCTTTTCCCTGTTTCTTTTATTCCAAGTTTCTTGCTTAATTCCGATCCTAGAGATCCCCCACTAATACCAAGAATTCTTAGGGGCTCCCTATGAATGGAAATTTGAAGGAAGTTACGAGAAACCATTACAAAACTCTCTCTCTGCTCAGATGATCATGATAAGAATTCTGAACAGCTTTCAATACTGGATCAAAGTTTTAGTATCTCAAAAAATACATGTGTACCTTCATGACTCCATGAGTTTACAGAACGCAACACTGATATCTATATTTGCTCTGATGCTACTTTGTTGTTCTTCTACCATAGGATGACTTCCTTATACGTACTGGCGGACTAAAGATATCTTTTATGATACCCGCCCAAAACGTGAAATTGATTTTGAGGAGCTTTGAAAAGTAGTATTAAAATGCTAAAAGTTTTTCGTAATGAAAACAAAATGTGCGTTTTCTCCGTTTAAACACAACTTCAGTTCATTTCTATTTCAAATACCCGCTTCACTGTAACACGACACTATCATCACTTTTGCTCTTATGCATGAAGTGATTCATAGATTTCCGAAAGTTTGGTTTACATAGCCGGTTTCCACTCCTTCAGAGTTTTGATTATTGCACGAGTTGGAGAAGGATTAGGGCACTGTTTATCGAAAAAGGCGCATAGCAATGGGAGCGATTTTGTGGTGAAACTGGGAGTTGATTGCAGCAGAGAAGTGAATACGTATTTGTCTTCAAAACAGTTGAGGTAGGCTTATAGACTTTTAATCATCAGTTTGTACTCACCTTTCGCTAAGTTTCGTAGGACTTTTTACGCAAAAATGGTTGCAATAATTTCCAAAATGCCACAAATCGGCTAATTTTAGCGATCGCATAGCGAAACTGACAATACATATGGTCGGAGGTATGGAGATTCTTCTCCTGTTTAAATTTTCAAGGAAATCGACATAGCCGAGTGTGCAATGCTTTTTTCGGGATGGTGATCAAAATGGTCAAACATGGCTTTTCCACAAAACGCGGAAGTAAACTCAACGAAGGCACCTGATTGATCAATGTTAGGAGAAAAAAATGTGATGCAATCAGAGCATGGCTGATAACCCCATGGGATCTTTGGACAAAAGAAAAGATTTGTCCGCTATGTTCTCAGTACAAAGTTGTAAGTTGTCACGAAGGGTTACAGCATATGATCGTAGTAGAACAAAAAATTGTTATACACAACCTTTGTTTTCTTTCTTATTGTCATTCTCTGAGTTATGATGCCCGTCCTGTCTTCTTACTCAATCCACCAAAGTATTTGGCCCATCAGTCTACCACAGTCAGACCCAATCCTCCACGAAAAATGGATCTGAGTGTGGTAGACTGATGGGCCTAATACTTTGGTGGATTGAGAAGCAAATAATCATAGACCTTTCTCTGTCACCTCAGTCTTTCTAAGAATGTTGGAAGAAATAGTTCACGATGAGTTCATTGAATATTTCATAAAAAATTGGAATTTTACTGATTTTTAACCCCACTTACTAAAGATATAATTTGCGCAAATTTTTGCAGCTAGTTTGCATAAAGTATGCTCTGTTATCGATTCGGAATTCGCAATTTATGGCAATCTGTGCCCATTTATGAACTCGATCGCGTTATGCATGTTTTAGCAACTTTATGGCGGCGGAGAGACTTTGGAATTAGAGACATGTTTGTATAGATTCGGGTAAGATGATTTCAGGTGATACAAAAACGTTCACAAATCTTGTCGCCATGGTAATGATAATAGCGACAACTGCATGGTTTAATCTTTGAGTTGATATGTGTATATAGGCCCGCAATTATTCATATCCATGCTATTCGAAGAATTTTTTATTCCTTTATTTGCTGACCAGTTGATTACATAAGATATTGAGATATTTAAGATGTTTTAATTACATAAGATTTTGCTGCGAATAACATTAGTTAAGCCTGGTTTCCATATGATCGCAAGGATCGCTGGTGATGCAAGGATCGCACAAATTTGTGACCAGCAACTTCATATATATTTCATATTTGAATCTTTTAAGGAGGGTAGCCCTTCGGCAGAAGCCGTTTTTCAAGGGGCCCTCCGATAAAAACTTAATTACAATATACCGATAAAAATAATAAGTCACTAATATATGAAAACCATAATTTAAAAGCCTATTTACAATTAAACAATATATACAATTGAGAGTAAAAGTTAACCCATTATTGATTTCTTAAAACCATTCAGGGAGGATGCCGTTTTAGACTCAGCAGGAAGGCTATTCCATACTTTAGCTTCCCGGAAAGAGAGGCATTTTTGCCCATTTGCTGAATTTTTCTTTGGCAGCCTTAAGTCAGTCTCAGTGTTCCGGAGGTTGCGGGAGGAGCAAGCAGAGTTTTTTGTGAACAGGTTACACAGGTATTGTGGAGCCAGATCACTGAGCGACTTGAAGACCATTGCTTTAGACTCATTACCAATGAATTCTTCAATGGTCTTCCAGCCCAACTCCACAATAAGTGGTCTGCTCGGGGTGTCAAAACTGCTATTTGTAATGATTCTAGCAGCACGATTTTGGAGCTTCTGCAGCTGGGTGATGTCTGTAGATCCAGCACAACCCCCAGACAGAACAACAGCATCGAAAGTGGGGCTCAACAATACCGGTGTAAAGAGTCTTCAAACTAGCCAAAGGCAGAAAGGATTTAGCGTGTCTAAAAAAGCCGATCGCCCGGAAGACCTTCATAGAAACTGCCTTAATTTGCTCTTTCCAGTCTAAAGAGCAATCGATTTGCAGTCGAAGGTACTTTGTCGTTTGAACTACTTCGAGTTCATTGTCGCGCATTTTTGGTTCCAAGGCTTCACTTCGACTTTTGAGAGAGTTGTGTTTCTGCTTCGTAGATATGAGCATTGAATGAGTTTTTGCCACATTCAAAGAAAGCTTATTGCCTTGCAGCCAAGTCTCCAGTTTCCTCAGATCGCTATTAATAGCCTCATTCAGCCGAGTCAAATCGTGAGACTGATGACAAAGGCTGGTATCATCAGCATACATAGTCACAGAGGAAGCTTGTACAACCTGAGGAAGATCATTGATACAGATGAGGAAGAGAAGAGGGCCAAGGCATGAACCCTGTGGGACTCCCACTTCTAAATCCCCAACATCTGAATCAACACCGTTAGCCCTACAGAATTGTTTGCGGTTGGATAGGTAAGACCTAAACCAAGACAGCTCTCGCTGCTGAACGCCATGAAGTTCGAGCTTTTTACAGAGAATATCATGGTCGACCGTATCAAATTCCTTTTTCAGGTCAATAAATACTAATCCCACGAGCTTACCGAGATCAAGCCCGTTGTACCAGTCGTCGCTCATTTTAAGCAAACAAGTTAGGGTGGAATGTAGGCGCAAGGAACCTGATTGGTCAGATGTAAAGAGACCATTTTCTTTCATATACTGGTACAGTTGGTAAAAAACAAGTTTTTCAAAGAGCTTTGAGATGACGGGCAAGACTGATATGGGGCGATAATTAGATTTTTCAGTCCTATCTCCATCTTCAAAAATCGGAGTAATTCTAGCTACTTTCCATGAGTCTGGGAACTGGCTAGTTTCAATGGATGTGTTAAACAAGAAAGCCAAAGAGTTTTCGATATATGACAAAGCAAGCTTCATAAAGTAGCTAGAGATATTGTCAATCCCAAAGCTCTTAGCTGTTTTAACCTTGGCAAATGCATCCCTGACATCTTTTAGCTCAATTGTCTTGAAGTGGAACTTGGCCTTATCTTTGTTAATTTCATGTTCGCCTAATAGAAAGGGGTTAGCAGCAGGTTGAATTTTATCAGCCAAATCCCTACCTATAGTGCAAAAGAAATTGTTCATTGCATTGGAAACATCCTTTTTATTCCGAGTCTCAGTAGCAGATTCTTTAAGACAATCAATGCTACTTGACTTTGATCTCTTGTTGAGAAGTGCATTAATTGTTTTCCAAGACTCTTTCATATTACCTTTACATGCAGCGATCCTATTGGTATAATGCTGCTTCTTCAATTGACAATTAAGGGCGTTGACCTTGTTACGGATGTGTCTATAAGAGTCCATAAGGATTGCGGATTTACATTTGACTGCCGATTTTTTTAGTTTGTCTCCTGTTCGCATCAAATCCCTAAGATCTTTGTCAATGCATGGGCAATATTTTTCAGAAACCCGCATTTCACTCAAAGGGGCATGTTTTCAATGATCAAATAAAACATTTCAGACCAGTAGCTGACAAGAAAATTGATGTCATCAGTTTCAGTAAGCATTTGTTCCCAACATATCCCAGAGACATTAGCAAGGAATGCTTCCTCATTAAAATGTTTCATTTTGCGAGTCTTAATCGTTTTGTAGCTTTTTTCTACTGCGCCATTAAATTTTCGAATGCAGTAAACCATATAGTGATCGCTCAAGGAAACCTTATGCACTCCTGATTTCATAATGTTTCTGGGACATGTTGTAGCAACATGGTCAATGACCGTTGCAGTGTCAAGGCTGACTCTTGTGGGTTCCTTGATAAGCTGCTTGAAGCTGAAAAGCTCATACAAACCAGAAATGTGTTTTGCATCGTTATCTAATGTCTGATCTGAAGATTTTTTGGCAAGATCACAATTTGTGTCTCCAAGGAAAATAATTTCCTTGCCCTCCTTGTCAAGGAAAGCTAGAGCTTTTTCCAGCTTAAAGGAGACTCTCAGCGATCCTTGCGCCATGTAGTTTCCATTTATCACAACGATCGCACAATTCTTAGAAATTTGGTGCCAAAATCCAATTCTCACAATGGTGGTAAAAGATAAAAAAGAAATATCATTTGAAAGAGAGGCCTCGATCGCTAAAATTCACGCTCAGTCGGCTTCCCTTTGACGCAAGGGTCGCTGCAATCGCAGAGATAGAAAATTTTCTATCTCAAACGCAAGGATCGCTGGCAACGCAACGATCGCTGGCAAACTGAACAAGACAGTTTCCATTTCGACGCAACGATCGCTGGTCACAAAATTGTGCGATCCTTGCGTCTCCAGCGATCCTTGCGATCATATGGAAACCAGGCTTTAGTGAGTGCAGTGTTTTAGGAAATGGGACCTCAAAAGCAGCAAGAAGTAAATCCTACTAAATTTCAAATCGAAAACTTGCTCGTTTCAAAATGCTTCAAATTCGTTTCTCAAAATGCTTCAAAAACTTTTAAGTTATGAAGGGAACTGAGAAGCAGCAAGAAGTGCAAGCAATCTTTCAACAAATTCTACTAAATTTCCAATAGACTAGAAATAACTATCGCTAACTAATGCCCACGCTTCATCGCTTCAGTGGAAGCCTGAATTACATTAGGAAAACGTTGCAACGACTGCTAAAAACTTTGTTTTGAAATGTTCAAGAGACCACAGACAGCGAAAAATATTCTCGCACGGTGGAAGACCAAGCTCCTCATTTGATTCAACAGGGAAATACTAATACCTAGAATTTTCGTTTGGCCTAACTTAACCTACCTGTTCAATTTGCAACGAGAGCACAGGCGAACTTCCTGCTAGGGCTTTCTCATTGAAGCCTGCATGGTAAACAAATCCCCAATCAAAACGTCAAAGCCATTTACACATCAATAATTTCGAAACAACGAAATCCTTAAGCCTGTTCATGAGCGTACGGGGCGGGGGGCCGGGGGGCGGTAGCCCCCCAACTTTGGAGAAATTTTCACAAATCAGCCTCTTTCTGGCAAATTTTTGCCCCTAGTCGGGCTAAAATGTTAGCAAACAATGGGTTTTTTGTCGGGCAGCCCCCTTAGATTTTTTCTTCCCGTACGCTTATGTGTGTGGCAACTCAATAGTTGAGCCCCTGTGTTTAATTTTTGCAAAATCTTTGGAGACGGGAACGTATCCTTCTGTCTGGAAGAAGGCTAATATAATTCCTGTCCACAAAAAAGACAGCAGGCAGAACAAAATGAACTACAGGCCTATTTCACTCCTC
This sequence comes from Aurelia sp. 4 Dawson et al 2005, assembly GCA_964019985.1. NCBI lineage: Eukaryota > Metazoa > Cnidaria > Scyphozoa > Semaeostomeae > Ulmaridae > Aurelia > Aurelia sp. 4 Dawson et al 2005. Next base: position 11,298,693 of record OZ026502.1, read on the forward strand.
CCTATCTTTGGAAAGATATTTGAAAAAGTGATGTTTGATGAAATTTATAAACATCTTTGTGAGAATGGACTTCTAGCTCAACAACAATCAGGCTTTCGGCCGGGAGACTCCACTATTAATCAATAGCTATCTAAAACTCACAACATCTACAAAGCATTTGAAGCTTGGCCTACCCTTGAAACTAGAGCCGTCTTTCTTGATCTTTCCAAGGCGTTTGATAGGGTTTGGCACGAGGGCCTTTTGTACAAATTAAAATGCAATGGTATAAATGGAAACGTCCTTGCTTTGATCCAGAACTACTTAGCAAATCGTAAACAGCGAGTTGTCTTGAACGGTAAAAGCTCGAAATGGGCACCGATATGTGCTGGTGTGCCACAGGGCTCTGTCTTGGGTCCACTGTTTTTTCTTGTCTACATTAATGATCTTGTTGAGAATGAGAACTGTGATGTCAAAGCGTTTGCGGATGATACCTCTCTTTTCTCGGTTGTTGAAGATGAAAGAAGATCTGTTAATGAGCTCAATGCAGATCTTGATAGGGTGCGGTTATGGGCATGGCAATGGAAAATGCAGTTTAATGTAAATAAGACTGAAGAGGTTGTTTTCTCTTGTAAAAAAAGAAAACCGTTTCATCCTCACCTTCTGCTAGGCAATGATGAAGTTGAGAGAAAATCTGAGCACAAGCATCTTGGAATGCAGCTTGACTTTGAACTGAATTTTCTTAGTCATATTAAAGAGGCTATTGGCAAGGCTGGAAGGGGCATAGGAATGATAAGATTTCTGTCTAAGTATGTAGCTAGGGATGTGCTAGACCAAATATACTAATTGTACGTGAGACCACACTTAGACTGTGGAGACATCATTTATCACAAATATAACCCAGAAATGCGCTTAACATTTACGCAAAGGCTTGGAAAGACCCAATACTCTGCAGCCTTAGCTGTTGCTTGTGCTTGGAGAGGTACAAATAGGCAAAGATTGTATTAAGAATTAGGATGGGAAAGTCTGTATCGCAGAAGATGATACAGAAGGCTGTGCCATTTCTTTAACTTAGTGAAATCACAATCACCAAGTTACCTTTTTGATGAAATCCCTCCCGAACGTCAACGTAACTACGGTCTTAGACACCCTCGTGATTATGAGGTACACGTTTCCAGAACCAATCGCTTTTCTAATACTTACTTTCATAATACCCTGTTCGAGTGGAATTTGGTTGGGGAAGAGATCAAAAATTCAATATCCCTTTCTCAGTTTAAGAACAAATCATTAAAAATCATAAGACCGGAGGGAAATTCTGTCTACAATATTTCTGATATTGAAGGTGTGAGATTACTCACAAAGTTGCGTTTAAAGTTTAGTATGCTGAATGAACATAAATTTAGACACAACTTTGATAGTCTTACTCCATTTTGTGCTTGTGGTAATGACATGGAGGACAATGAGCACTTTCTCCTGCGCTGCCCCCACTTTGATGTGATGCGGCAAGATCTCTTTGGGTGGCTCTCAGAAATCCCTGGTTTAAATATTGATCAAGATGATAAACCATTGTGTGACTTGCTTCTGCTCGGAGACTCAAAGAAAAGTGTCATCATCAATCGAATAATCCTCGAAGCAACAATTTCTTTCATCAAAAATACGAAAAGGTTTTCAGATTGACCTTATAAACACAAAACAGCAGCAACATTTTCGTTTGTTTGTAGTAATTGTAACGGGTGTCTTGTAAAGAGGTTCTCCCATTTCCACCGTGGAGAGCTGAAATGCACACTACAGTGTGCCCTTTCGGCAGGGCGGTGCGTGCTGGTTGATTGGGGTTGGTCTCTTGCGCGTGTTGCGTTCGGCGCGTGCGGGGGATCGGCCGTGGTTGCCTGGCTCGCGCTGTTTTGTCGAAAGGGCGTGTTTCCATGATATGTCTGAGTGCTTCATTGACAATCTGCAGTAAGGTGGAGGAGCTCCTCTTTCCGAGACGCCCGTTCGAGTTGCTTTCTTTTTTTATTAAATTATTTGTGCATATATTTTGAAATTATTGTAAGTGGCTGTCGTAGTTGGAACTCGCTGACATCATGTCCTTTCCAGCTATGGCAGCCATGGAATATTTGCATTGTTTAGTTGCAGCTTTAATGTTTTATGTAATAAAAAAAAATTCAAGAAAACGGAAGTTTTGTGAAGACCCAGACAAAAGCATGTTCGTCAACAAGTACTATATCGATTGTCATGAAATCGATTGTCATTGAGCTCCGGATATCGTGAAAACATTAGAACAAAGACCTCAATTGTTTTACGTCATAATACATGTTGGCGGAATTTTTTGCTGACGCATTTTCGTACTGAACTTTCAAACAGGCTTACTTTCCCGCGGCAGACCACAAACCCACGCGGAATCGCTATCGCGATTCCGCGTGGGCAAAAACTTGCCTGTCAGTCAAATAGCAGTTATTAACTTCTCACAATTCTTTGGTGGTGCCTTTTCGTCCCTGTTATTGTTTAGGAAGTTCAATTGCAAATCAAAGTTGCGTGTAGGACGTTTACAAATTGGCCAAGAATTGATGTTTTAGCATTACTGTCGTGCACAACTTAATTGATCTGATACGAAGAAACAACAAAGCAAAGGAAGAATGAATAAATGAGATTACAGTTACTCCTTGGGGTGTATGCGAATTTGATAACTGACTGCAATTTTCTAAAAGATATAGAATTTTCTATGTAAAACATGGTAAACAGCATTCAAAGGGGAGTGAAAGTTTTGATCTTCGTCAACTGAATTTGATCGTTGACACTGTTGTTCAAAAAGAGAAGTTAGAATATTGAAATTGAAGCAAAATTTTTTTAATTTAGTTGCGCTGGAAGGAAGACTAACCATCAAGAAAGGGCACCGCGAAATAGGAGCAGACAAGCGACACGCTCTTCTTAAAAATGTTACTGGTTACGGGCTGCAAATAGCAGTGAAAGAGTAGAGAAGAGTACCTTGGTGAACTTAGGATTTTGGTGTACAAGAATATAACGGACATGGAAAGCAGTGGCGTGGAGAAGGCAATTGACTGGTGGAGTGTTGAAAGGAGGGGGTGGTCTGGAGGCAAACCCTAAAGAAAATTTTTGAGGAAAGCCCTCTACTGTGTCTTAGAACACTGCACCAGATCCAATATTTACCCTATGCTAAAATGGATTTTGAGCAATGGCAATGTCATCCGTATAATTTAGCGTACCAGGAAAATCTCCGCGTCAGCATCATCTCAACCCCACTTTCACCGAATCCAAAAATGGATACTTTGATACTTCCGTAATATTTATCTATTAATCATACCTTTGTATTTGCGCAAACACCTTTTAAATTGTCTTTTACAGCTTGCTTACATTCCAGTGTTGCTTGCTTCCAACGTGAAATGCCTTGATAAGTTTGTCGAACACAATTTTTTAGAGTGGCAGCCTCTACTTTGGCTCAAAATGACTCTTTCCATCACTTTCTAACATTTCTCGGGCAAATACTGAACTACTTTCTATTTGTCTTTTAAAGAATCTCGACAACAATCGTTTTTGACAAAAGTGGGGACATTTGGAGAAGCAAGTAGTCAAAAGTTTCAGATCCAGGCGATATACGAGAAAAGTTTTTTTAAAAGGGCATTAGTTGCGCTCCGGCGCTCTTGGGTAATTTTCGAAAGGATTTATTTTCTGAGCCAAACAGTAAACATCATCAATTCAAGCTTACCTTGTATCAAGTTCAGAATATTCCATGACGTTTGCAGATTTGAAGATTGTCCCTGTTGGGCCGGTGAATCTTTCATTTCTTCATCTGGAGGAGGTGCGTCATTTCTCTCCTCGTTACCAGAATCAAGGCCTTCCACGTTAGATGTTAAACCAACTGTTTCTTCAGCCTCGCTTTCTTCATTGCTGCAATTGAACAATACCATATTTGACCAGCGAATCGTTCAATTTCTAAAGCTTTGAAACGTCTTACAGCCTGTTATATGTAGCAGTAGCTGAAAATTGTTGCAGATTCTACTGGAATGGAGCCAAGCTCCAAAGCAATGAAACGTTCTGCGGGCAACCTTAACGATAGATAGTTAAATTTTGTATGTAGGTGCAATTAAAAAGGGTATTCAGCAAAGCATCAACCAAGCTCTGGAAATGTTCTGCGGCCAATTATAACTAGCAATAGCCAAAAGTTGTTTTGAGATGTGATTGAAAGGGTATTTAAATGTATGGTCAGGCATCTGTTCGTATTAATGAACTGTCACGGCAAGAGCCTTTGTTCATCTCAACCAGAAATTAAACATATGGTCATGGCTTGATTGTCAGTGACTGTTTTAGCTCCTTATCTGCAGATATTAACTTTAAGATGCGGCTATAGTAAAACTAACTTACCACCTAAATCATATGTTTTGTGCTCTCTAATGTTGATCACCAACTCACAGTTGTGCAATTCAGCCTTGTTTATAATCAAAGCCGTTTGAGAAGAAGACAACTCTAAAGGAGACAACAACTTTCAGAAAGAAGCCAAGTTTACGGAAGAAGACAACTATGATGACTTCAAAGAGAAAGAAAACTTTGAAGAAGAAGAAAAATTTGAAGAAAATTAAGACTTTAAAGAAGAGAGCCACTTAAAAGAAAAAGACAACTGTAACCTCCAGACTTGAGGCCACAAAGTGCCCCTAGTGATTTCATTCACGCAGCTTCTTGAGCATTTTTATCTCTCAGAATAGTCTGGTTTTTGGCGACTTTTACTTCCTAGCCAGGAGACATCCTTTACTTTAGATTTCAAAAATCTTGACGGTGATTCAGGAAGCCAATACATAACTTTAAACGGAGTGCTCTGCAAAGTAAATACCTCTTCAGTCATAACTTTTGACCCATTGACTCTGTAACAAACCAACATTGCTGAGCTTGTCTTGAAAACAGGCTTTCGTTTGGTTTATAGTTTATTGATTTTTATGACGTCATCGATAATTAGTTGTTTTGTATGCGTACTGACGGAAAAACCATTTAAGGCTTCATTTTTTTAAATAAGCAAGGTAACATGATTCGGCAGGTCTTTTCATCGCACTAAGCATTCTTTGCTATTTTTCAAACCAATTTATAACAAATTTTAGACAAAATTTTATCTATTCGCTTACAAAGATTAATGCTGATATCAGCAAAGCATTAGTGATACGGAGCAAAGATTTCAAAATAAGGATACTCTTTATCATTCAAACGTAATATCAATATGTTTTATCAATTTGGAGATGCAGCGCAACAAAGTCCATGGGGTTTACATCTAACTTAGCAACATTTTCCGACGACGGCACTCAGTCACGTGAAGAAAGCAATAACAAATCAAGTCGTCTTTTCTTACATATCATGATCATTACTAGTACCAAGTTTGTAATAGGCACCTTGTGCCCCCAAGTCTTCCCAAAGTTTCAAACAGCCTAGTATGAATGGGGTTGAAAAGACAACTTTAAAGAAGAAGACAAGAATTTTGAAGAAGATGACAACTTAAAAGTAGAGAATAACAACTCGAAAGAAAAATACTACTTTGAAGAAGAAGACAAATTCAAAGAGGAAGACCACTTCAAAGAAGGAGATAACTTATAAAACACATGTTTAAAGGAGAAATCACACGCAAAAATAAGTTGGGCTCATTCTGTTCAGAATTCGCTTGTGATCTCAAATCTGAAACCATTTCTCTCACACCATTATGCCCTCATATTTCCGTTATTCACACGTTTATGTGTCAATGACGTCACTCCTACTCCTCGGGAAATTTCCGAAGTGAAAAGAAAATTCTCGGCATGCGTCATAAAAATTTTCGGTTGACGTCAAAGATGACATGTATGTTAGGCCATAGATACTGGTTAGGCAGCAAACACACACACACATCACTCCGGTCGAAATGTAACTAAGATTTCACATTTTGTGGTTGATTTGTGCCATAGACATACAAACTACTTCTATGTAGATCTCATACAGTAATTGCACGAAAAACGGAGAGTCTCTTCCTCGTTTTCCAACAAACGCAGATCTGTTGAAAGGCAGGCTTTGAGTATAGCTGGAGAACATTTTAGGCCCACTAATCTTTCGCGGTTTGGGAATCAGGAATCAAAAGGAAATTTTTATATTTCTTAGTAAAATTGATCGAATTCATTTGCATGCTCGTGGACCTATCCTTCTGAGTTGCTGCTGGTACCAGTGGCGGATTTAGGGGGTGCAGTTGGGGGCAACTGCCCCCCTTCATGATGAAAACTGAGCTTGGCGCCCCATGTTTGGCAAGAAGGGTGCCCCTTATCTTGATCCAAGTGCACTCTTTTCTTCTTGTTTCTTTCTGAATGTGGGAAACATATAAATTAAGGCGTTATTCAATTGAAAACCAGATAAGTTTTCCTGAATAAAGGCCCAAAAATTTCGGCGCGCTTACCTCTCAATATATTTTTGGCGCCCACTCTGCAAATTGACCCCCCCTCTTCAACTTTGGGCTGGAACCGCCCCTGGCTGGTACCGTGCGGCTGCCTAAACTCGGTCAGAGAACCTAAGTTCAACCTTGCTTTGCAAAAAGGTAGATTCAGAAATTGACAGGAAGGCATAACAGAATAATCCAGTGTATCTGTGTTCCAAAGTAATAAATTTTCAAAAACAGCAGTGATCTGTCCAACCATCGTGATAAACTGTAACTTCCTACCATCAACTTTCCGCATTGAAACACTGGGTATTCCTGTTGAGTGAAACAGAATTCCGATGCAAGGGAAAAACTTCCATATGCTTTTCTATGACTGATTGTTATTCTCACGAAACCTGACCTGACTGATGATTGTACCTTACCATACCAGAAATTATGGAGGTTAGCAATACATTCAATATCGTTAAGTTAGGTTATTTCAATACACAAAGATAAAACACTACATTCCATTGCTGCTTGCATTCAGCAATGACCCCTGAAAACCTGGTTTAGTCTAAGACACCACACCAATGAACACCAATGGAACACCAATGAACACCAATGAACACCAATGGAACACCAATGACCACCAATGGAACACAAATGAACACCGATGAACACCAATGGAACACCAATGAACACCAATGAACACCAATGGAGCACCAATGACCACCAATGAAACACCAATGAACACCAATGAACACCGATGAACACCAATGAACACCAATGGAACACCAATGAAATTTCCGTTTTATACTGCTAGTTGTTTCTTTGTTCCTTAAATTTTGAGTGAACGAATTATGATGTCGTCTCCAATACTGAAACAGAGATGCTTTCTTTATAGATAAGGCATCAGCTGGGAAGGTGCAGTGATGCCCTGTACTTTCTGTACTTAAAGCTAAAGTTGTTTATTTTTATCCATTTTGAAAAGAAACGAAAAGGTTAGAATAGGACTGTTGTATTCCGATTGTTCCACAGATATGAATTTCCCATTCAAAACTAACTTGGAATTTGCAAATGCACTTCATGTGCAGAGATGTGAAACGCGGAACAGAACAAGGAAAGGAACGACACCAATGGCTTGCTGTATTGCAGTGCCGTGCTACTGAAATGCAAAGCCATACTACTGAAACGCAAAACCATACCACTTTGAAAGTGACATATTTTCAGATCAGGTGCTGGTCAATTGGTGCACACACAACTAATACAGTTACAATGTACGTCAAAAAGGCCAACAAATTCTTTGCTAATTCCATATGATTTCCTTGTTGTTTTCATTCTTTAGTTACTTTTAAAATATTCAAGATGTAAAAACTAGCTATATAATACTTTTGATTGGCGAACGTCAACAAAAGCAGTTTTAGAGTCCTGTTTCTGTTTTCACAAGTTTTAGCTAAAGAAGTACCGGACAAGTGTAAAACAAAAATATGAACCATGGAAATTTTCGAAAAGGAGTAGCTCTTCTTGAGAAAAAAACAAGCAAAACGACGACTCCATGCACATGTTTGTAATACTAAGTTATCCCTGCATCAAAATAACCTCAAGGGAGGAGAGTAACTTTAATAGGCGGGTGATGGTGCCATTCCACGTCTGAAATCACCCCCTAAAATTCATAAATTTTCAAAGAAAAGATACCCCAAAATTTGCAGGCCTTTGAAAATATTTACCCTAAAACGATCCAAGATTTTTACCAAGTAAGCGAAATCTGATCAAAATCAATACCCCAAAGAGTTATTTTTCTAAAATGACACCCCAAAAGTTATGATTACCTGTGATTTTACCAAATATGATACCCCAAAATTTGGTTTCCACATGACTAAAGGCTCCCCAAAAACTGGCACATCCCGTACCAGCATATATGGTTATTTATGTCTTATCCAGCTCTGATTTTGATAAGCACTGAAATGAGGGCCCCAAGAAACTGTCACAGATCAGTAAAGTATGGGCCAAAAAAAACTTATCTAGATAAACCATAGTTAAAGTTTCCTGCTTCAGCTGAGTTCAAAATGGTCAGCCCTGACTCGAATGGCATTTTGTTTAGATTAGTTTTATGTTCATCTCAAGGAGAAATTGTCTTCTTAAGTTTATATCTATTTTTATTACAGAATTTCCGCATGTTTTTATCAAAATCTGTTAGTATTCGATGATTCCTATCCTTTATCATTGATCTTCGCTAGTTTCCCACTGGTGTTCATTGGTGTTCGATTGGTGTTCAATTGGTGTTCATTGGTGTTCATTGGTGTTCATTGGTGTTCCATTGGTGTTCATTGGTGTTCATTGGTGTTCATTGGTGTTCATTGGTGTTCATTGGTGTTCCATTGGTATTCATTGGTGTTCCATTGGTGTTCATTGGTGTTCCATTGGTGTTCATTGGTGTTCCATTGGTGTGGTGTTTTAGACTAGATCCTGAAAACCTTTCTGTTTATTGCCTGAAATTTAATTTAATTTTTCTTTTTGTGAGCTAACTTGCATTCCTGGCATGGCCTATTAAATTCCTTGGGAAGCTCTCGAGGGGGGATGGGGTAACTCCTATAGGGGACCTGGTATACATGTGCCTGTGATAATCTAGAGGGTAGACCCATAACCACGGGAAGATTTTGAAAAAGGGACCCCATAACCAGGGCAGCTCCTTTAAAACATACCCCATAACCAGGGCAAAAAATTTCCAAAAATCCTGTGGAAAATACGCTATCTACCATTATTAGAGCTAAATTACTTCAAAATAATGTTACAGATCTGAAGTTAAACAAAGAACCAATGATAGAGCACAGACCAACCAGATGTTTCATATACTGCTGCACTCAAAAGCCAAAATTCACGCATAACTTTGGACAATCTTCATCAAGCAGAACCATAACCAGGGCAAAGTATCGTAAACAGACCCATAACCCTGGCGAAACTTCATAAAACATGACCCAAAAATCGGGCAAAATATCGCAAACTAACCCATAACCCGGGCAGGTACGTGTTTACAAGGTCCCCTGTAGGAGTTATCCCCCCCCCCTCGCAAGCTCTACTCAATTTTGTAAAATTTTGTCACGCAGTTTGAAGCTTTTGTGATTAATCACAAAAATGCTAAGAACTAAACTTGGAGCCAGGTTCATTTCCTTGCCTGGTTCCAGTTTAAAGATAAACTAAAATCACCAAAGAGAATTTCGCCGTGAAAATTTCTCGGGAAATAATGCTACGGGAACTTATGCTCGGCCCAAAATGAAGCTTCGTCGACGAATTAAAGAAATGAGAATTAGAACTTGATTTTTTTTCTTGAAAATCTAGATTGATCTAACACGCACATGTTTATTTGTAAATTAACAACTCATCAATCTGTATTTCCAGTTTGTTGATGTTTATGTCTGTGTCAAAATCGTAAGTTGAGGCTACCTCTGCAGCCGCTGTTAGCAATGGCTCAAACGTAAACGGCTGCATATATGCACTTGTTTTCATATGTGAGCAACCAAACTCAGATTCTGAATCTGAATCCATCGAGAAACTTAATTTGCAATTTCAAATGCAACAATGCTGTGTTGTGATGCTTGAAATGAAGATTTGTCGGCAGCGCTTCAGTAAGAATTCGTATGGAGCGATATCATGTGCCTAAAAACATGTCATCATTGACGTCACAAATTCTCGCCCACTGATCACTGTTTTCGCCTCACGTCGCACATTTTTGGAAAAATTGTCGCTTTCAACTTTGTAAGTCTATATCTCAAAAACAGTAAAAGGTAGATCAAAAATTTTTTCGATTCCATAACTACCTCATCATAATAAACGATTTAAGCCCATATTGCTTTTGCGTGTCAGTTCTCCTTTAACGAAAAAGATAGCTTTCAAAGTAGAAGACAACAACTTACAGAAGGAGATCACTTCAAAGAAGAAGACGACAATTTTAGGGAAAAAGACAGCTTAAAAAAAAGACAACTTTAAAGAAGAAGACAAGAGCTTTGAAGAACATGACAACTTAAAAGTAGAAGATAACAACTTGAGAGAAGAAGGCCACTTTGAAGAAGAAGACCAATTCAAAGCAGACCGCTTCAAAGGAGGAGGAAAAACAAATCTTTAATGGCATTGAGTCAGGTTAAATAGCGATTTTTTGCTGGGGGTCTGTCTGCTTTCCCGTGATCAGTCTGTTTTCATGTGATAAGAAGTTTGAGCTACAGGTTACAATGTTATCCAATATTTCTATAATGAAAGTTTCGCGTTTTCATGTTCTTTCTTTTGATCCCATAAAAACTCATTATTCCACTGAATCGCTTGGCCCTAAGCTTATTGTTGCCCTTTAATTGAGATAATCCTGAAACTTTTCATACGATCTCTTTGTATCTATTCTCTTGGTAGCCATTAAGGTTTTACTTTCACTATAAATCACATTCCTACCCTCACTTTATCAGTTGTCTTGTAATACCACGAGAGATGGTCGTCAGATCCTTTTGTTTTCTTTGCTACGCGAAATTACGCCTTGTTGACTTAAAGGAAAAGGGCGCTAATCCCCATGATCCAAGGATACTTGCGAGGCTATATCATGTGTGCAGTTCGAATAATAGCCAATCAGATTGGCGTAAGCTATAATCATAAGTCAGCAGTTTTTGCACATTGGGTATACGCAGTCTATTTACCCTGACTCAATGCCTTTAAAGAAGAAGTTAGCTTTCAAAGAAGAGGCGCAACTTGAGAGAAAAAGAATACTTTGAAGGAGAAGAAGACCAATTCAAAGAGGAAGACCACTTCAAAGAAGGAGATTACTTAAAAAACACATCTTTAACGAAGGAGTTAGCTTTCAAAGTAGAAGACAACAACTTACAGAAGGAGATCACTTCAAAGAAGAAGACGACAATTTTAGGAAAAAGGGACAATTTTAAAGAAGAATACAAGAACTTTGAAGAAGATGACAACTTAAAAGTAGAAGACAACAACTTGAGAGAAAAAGACCACTTTGAAGAAGAAAACCAATTGAAAGCAGACCGCTGCAAAGGAGGAGGAAAAACAAATCTTTAAAGAAGAAGTTAGCTTTGAAAGCAGAAGCACAACTTGAAAAATACTTTGAGGAAGAAGAAGACCAATTCAAAGAGGAAGACCACTTCAAAGAAGGAGACAATTTAAAAAACACATCTTTAATGAAGGAGATAGCTTTCAAAATAGAAGACAACAACTTACAGAAGGAGATCACTCCAAAGAAAAAGACGAAAATTTTAGGAAAAAGACAGCTTAAAAGAAAAACACAACTTTAAAGAAGAACTTTGAAGAAGATGACAACTAAAAAGTAGAAGACAACAACGTGAAGGAAAAAGACCTCCTTGAGGAAGAAGACCAATTCAGAGAGGAGGACCACTTCAAAAAAAGGAGATTACTTAAAAAAATACATCTTTAACGAAGAAGTTAGCTTTCAAAGTAGAAGACAACAGCTTTAAAGAATGAGACCACTTCAAAGAAGAAGACAATTTGAAGAAAGATGACCGAAAGGGATAACTTTCAAGAAGAAAACCACTTTGAAGAAAAAGACAACTCTAAAGAAGACAATAACAAGCCAGCAGCAAACAGAAAAGCAGCTTTCCTGTTTTAGATAAAAGATAGAACCTGATTTGGACATTGATCATATCGTCAAGGCTTACAACTAGTGGAACTGTGAAGTTTCCTTAGCCACCTGGTTTAGAAAAATTCCACGAGCTTTCACAAAATTGTACACAGATCTTTCTTTTGCAGTCGTGGCCAAAGTTTAAGCTTTCGTCAACAATGTTTTTTTAAGTAATTCTCCCTTAGAGCTCGCTTAGGTCAAGATTCATGAAGATTCCGAATGCCGATGTTGGTTTTTTAATTTCTGCTCTATCATGCTATGACGTCACAATGAAATCAAAGAAAGTTCTTGGAAATTGTCGTAGCTCTGCCGACAAAGGTTGTGACCCGAAGATTGTGTTACTAGGCTACATTTTACATAAATCTATGAAGAGTTCATTTCTATGATTTATTTGCAAAATATCGAAACTGCACGAAAAAATATTACCGTACCGAACAAGGTACTGGAGTGCCTTCAGTCCACAGCCATAAATTTAAGACCAGCACTTTAACAGATCCATGCATAATTCACTTTCATCCATTCATTTTTCATTTTCACTTCAACCTTTTTATCGATGGTAATCAACTCAGTACTGTAACTAGAATATATGATAAAAGCCCATTTACAATAATCTTTACATGAAAAAGGAAAGCAAAATTAGATGAGTCATAGTTTGGCTTTATATTTTCTTCGAGATGAGCAGAGTGGTAAGGACGCTTTGACAACACTTTCTATGTCTCTCCAGGCCTTAGCCCCTCTATAACTAAACGATTTCTGATCAGTTGATGTTCTCAGTGATGGTAATCTATGGTCAGTTTTTCAGAGTTCCTCACCTGACTGTTAGTAGCCTTAGATACCTTTGAAACATGTTTCGCAAGTAACATGGGGCAAGGGTATTCAGAGATCTATAGATCATCTTGTTCTTCTCAAAATCGATCAGTTCCCTAACGGCAAGCCCTCGCAAAGTCAGCTGAGACTCTTTATCAAAGGCAAAGCTAATGTGTCATAGGGGTTATTTGTGACTTTCCAAGCTGCTCGATTTTGAAGTTTTTGCAACTTCTATGATTTGTCCAAAATATTGAAACTGCAGGAACAATATTGCTTCAGGGAAAATGGTAGTGGGGCTCTTTTAGTCCACAGCTTTGGCCTTAAGTTTGTACCAGCAGTTTATCTTTAGTTTGAAGCAACACATTGCATAGTCATTCGAATCAATTTTGAAGAGTTCCTTTATTTTTCGAATTATCGAGTATCAGAAGCTCTTACATCATACCATGGGTCACAGGAAACGAAGTAATAGTTAAAAATGTAAACGCAAACTTACCTGTGTCTTTATCGTGGCTTCTTCTGCCTTTCTTGGCTTTCCTTTGCTTCCCTGGCTCAGCTCAATTCATTGCTTCAAGTTTGTAGTGGCCTAATTCAGTTTCTTTGCAAAAGCGAGGCTACCCTCGTCTCTCTCTCTCTCTCTCTCTCTGGTAGCAAAAACTAAAGGCATGCTGGGCATGCTGCTAACATGTAAGCTTGTAACTTGGATTTCTCTTGTGACCATTGCAATTATTGCCTTGTATGGCTTCACATGAAACCTCCGATGGCTTAATCAACAAGAATAAACCAGAAATAAGCAAGATAACATTTTGTTTTCAAATTTCAGCCTTCTGACGTACTTTCATAAAGATTTATCTTGCTCGAAAATAAAAGCATGGAGTGAAAGAAAATAGCGTCACTTTTCTGCCCACAGCTTTCCTGGAGTTCACAGCCAAAATTATGAAAATTTCCCAATTATTCCCAAAAATTTGATTCAAGATCAAAATGTACAGTTAAAACAGCATAAAAATGAAGCCATTCAACCAACTCTTCATTGAAGCAAACTGATGCTTTGACAACTTTCAGTTTCATATCTCCTTCATTTCGTGACGATTAAAGCAACGACACTACTTCGAAGTTTCCATTTCGAAAGTCATAAAAGTTTCTTTGAAGCTTGTTCTTTTTTAGTTTGTTAAATAGAAGTCGAAAAAGAAGAGAAAATTTCCCTTTGTTACGAGGTTCATAGGCCATAGGAAATCTTTGCTGCCATGTTTAAGGCCATCGTTTCCATACTTTTGTACCCTATGTGTATTTCAAAATTTTGAGAACCTAGGCCAACTCTATTAACTGTTTTCGTATGTATTTCCTGGCAGAAATATTTTTAAGGTTAGTTGCCTGAGATAAAGCTTGTCCAGTCCCCTTGCACATGCAAGGGACTGGGGCAAGCTAAAAGTAGATCTGGCTCTTAGCCAATCAAAAAACCCTTGGGGTCATGGAGCCAAGCCATATTTTAAAGATGACATTCATCTTCCGCTTAAGATTTGACAAACTGCAAAGAATGAAATTTTAATGGCGTGATGAAAGACAAGCGCTAGTTGGTCAATTCAATAAACCTTTTAGCTATCCTACAAAAGAGCCCGGATCGAGCGTTATCTTTATACATACGCGAGGTGCGATCGAGTGGCGTTAGACCTTCTTTAACTAACTGTAGGTTCCCAGATGAATTAAAAGAAGCAAATGTCTCCCCTAAATTTAAAAGCAAAGATGCTACTGCGAAACCAAATTTCAGGCCAATCAGTATACTACCATCTGTCTCGAAAATCTACGAGAGAGTCCTCAAGAATCAAATAACACGATTTTTCCAAGACAAACTCTCAGTGATATTGTCTGGCTTTCGAGAGTCTTATAGTACGCAACATGCACTGATTAGAGTATTGGAATTATGGAGAAGATGCTTAGACTCATCAGGAATCGTAGGAACGATACTAATGGACCTATCTAAAGCCTATGACTGTCTGCCTCATGACCTCCTTATAGCGAAATTAGAGGCATATGGATTTGATAATGACAGCCTTCAGCTCATATGTAGTTACCTAGAAAGCCGATATCAGAGGGTAAAGATTGGTTCATGTAAGAGTACACGACGAAAAATAAAGATTGGTGTCCCACAAGGTTCTGTCTTGGGTCCATTATTTTTCAACATCTTTATAAACGACTTATTTCTCATGAGCCTAGAATCTGAGATATGCAATTTTGCTGATGACAATACCATATTTGCATGTGGTAATACTATACAAGAAATTGTGATCAAATTGGAAAATGACCTAGGTCTTCTATTAGACTGGTTCTCAAAAAATGACCTGGAAGACCATTGATGAGCGTATCAGTAGTGAGTCTAATATCATGGTCTTCAAATCCCTTCATGGTCTTGCTCCACAATACATGTCCAATCTATTCACAAAGACATCCCAGCTAACCTCAAGGAATCTTAGGAATTCAGCAACAGATCTAAGAGTACCAAAGAAAAAGTCAGCAAATGGGCAGAAATGCTTCTCTTTTAGGGGTGCTAAATCTTGGAATGGCCTCTCAGCTGAGCATAACAATGCTTCCACAATTTACAAATTCAAATGTGTTGACAATCAGTAGGTGTATTTATGTATTTGGATTTCTTTTTATTGTAAATATTCATTTTAGATCTTAGGCTATTTTATTTGTATTTTATGAAATTGTAATTAGGTTAATTTAGTTTTTTTTTCCAATATATTTTAATTTGTATGTATTTGAGTGGAGGGCCCCTTGTAAATCATCATTGTTATAGATGAAGGGCTACCCTCCTTAAAAATTTGAAAATGAAATGAATGAAATGAAATGAAAAGGAATGATAGCAAATCCTGAAAAATTCCAGATTATGTTCCTTGGTCTAAGTGATCAAAGGTGCCTGCGCCTCAACATAGAAGGAAAAAAATTACCTGCTACAGACACGGTGAAACTCCTAGGGATACAGATTGATAACAAGCTAAAGTTAAATAAACACATACACGAACTTTGTTCAAAGGTTAATCAGAAAGTCAGCGCTTTTGCAAGGTTAAATACATATCTCTCTCCGGATCAAGCAACAAAAATCTGTGACACCATAATCCTTTCGAATTTCAATTACTGCCCCCTGGTGTGGCTTTTCTGTAGTGATGCTGCAAACGATGAAATAAACAGAGCACATAACGTTGGCTGCGGGTACTCTACCAAGACTTTGAATCCTCTTTCCAGCTACTATTAAGCAGAGATAACAGCCAAACTATCCATGTTAAAATTCTCCAGAAATTAATGACTGAAATCTACAAGTCAGTCAAAATACTGAACCCCTCATATTTATGGGAATTTCATGAGAGGAAAGAAGTAACGTACGACCTAAGGACTAAAGATCTTTGTAAACTTCCAAAGATCAAAAAACGTTATGGCTCGGAGTCACTTTCCTTCAGAGGAAGTCTTCTCTGGAACACTCTCAGTGACAACATCATGCAAAGTCCAACTCTTGCAGCATTTAAAAATCAAATAAAATCATGGACTGGTGAAAAGTGTACCTGCAGGCTATGCTTATAATATATTTTTTGTGTAGAAATATATCAGTACATTTGTTATATTGCTAGGTAGTTTACTTTTTAGTTGGAATGAATTAGTACTCTGTACTAGGTTAAAGCCAACTCTAAATAATGTTTATGATATGATATGATATTGTGCACATTCGACAATTTTAGGATTCTTTTCAGAGTAGCTAAAAGGTTAATTGTCTGATAAACTTCAATTGACTCGAATTGAAGCTATTTTTAAAAGCCGTTGCCTTTAGCTCCCTCCGTCAACTAACTGTGACCTGACCTTTGCACTTTTTGAAGGTTTCATTTTTAATTGTAGGTTTCATTTCAATTTTGGATGGAAGAAAAAAAACGACAAGCACAACCTAATATGAATTAAAGTCAATTATCCTCACTTCAACAACACGATTGATCTGAACCTTCCGCCTTGGAATTAATGGTTCTGAGCTGAGAAAAGGCGTCGACAACGTACGCCTCCATACACAATCTTTTTGTATTTTCCTTCCTAAAAGACTTTGACAACAATTGCAAGCATTTTTCCTTTTCCTTGACAATGTCTGCAACACCTCGCTGCAATAGTAGGCCTTTTTGCCGCCATGTTAGCTCTCATAACAGCATGGATATATGGCGTCAATGTGGAAATTTTTTATGAGACTTCGCAATAGTGACCTTTGAATTGAGCCCACTCGAAAGGTGCACCCAATGTGTTTCTGTTGTCTCCATGAGACTGCAGTCAGCAAAAGGTACTGGGAACCGGGGTGCATTCTCGTTGCCAATGGTAGCATGACATCTGGGTTGTCAATGAAATTTGATTGATACCGATGCAAACCTTGCATGCGTTAAGCAATCAAAACCGATGGTAAGTTTTCGTTTGTGGTTGTTATGGATGGCTCCTCATCAGCTACTTCCGCTTCCAGTTCTGCTGTGACTGAAAGGTTTGGAAATTTCTATAGGCAACGTTCAGAGTATATTTTGCCCAGGAGTTCTATGGAAAAGAAAATTTAGAAAGTTGAGCTGTTTTAAGATTTTACCCGGAACAAAATAGTATAAAGCTGAAACTTCATCAGTTTATGCACAAATGTATCATTAGTTGCCAGAAAAAGTCCATGAATCCCAGTCCAGGAAATGGAGTTTTGGGGGCAAAATTCATCATGGCGGATGCCCCTGTCAACTAAAATTTTGATTTCACCAAAATTACAATCCCGGACAAAACTCATGAGACATTCTGCTTTTTGGAAGAGACTTTGAGTTTAGAGCCCTCCTCCCTCCATTCCCCTATTGCAATGTTGGAAGCCGATGTTTATGTTATAGATGAGTTCACAAGTGTGTTTCCTTCAATCTACCCACATTGCAAAGGGGGGAGAGGGCATTTAGTAGTAATAGGTACAGTTTAAAGGCAGGAAAGGCATCTTCTGACGTTAAACGCATTTGTCTCAACGAGTTTTGTCCAGGCAGGATTCTGAAGATGGTATAACTTTGAATTGCTGCTATTTGCTTGCATGTTAAATTTCTTGCAGGAAGTTGGTGTGAAGGAAGATCTTTGCTTAGTAAAGGCTCGTGTGTGGTGTAATTTGATCTTCTTTTCCAAATAAGGCGTTTCAGACATTGTTGAAAATTGGTGATTTTTCCTCAAAGCAGCGAAAATCAGTGCATATGTACAACAGGGGCTACATATTCTTAAAATGCATTTTCATCAGGCAATATTTTCCAGTTAATATAAGCATACCACTGACAATTGGACTTTTTGATCAGTCAGGGTCCATAAGAAATACAGCTGATGTTCACAAGGAGGATCGCATCCACGTTCGAGTTGCTGCACTTTCCTGATCAGATCTGCTGTGATTTATGTTAGAACAATAGGAAGTTCAACAGCTAGTTTGAATAGAAGCGTGACAGGTAATGGTTCAATGGCAGAAAAGGCATCTTCTGACGTAAAACGCATTTGTCTCAACGAGTTTTGTCCGGGATCGTAGATCTGTTATAGCTCATTTCAAAGAGAATTTAACGCTGATTCCAAATTGCATAAGGACAATACCCCTTTAATAGATAGCTTTTTAGTGTTCATTGAAAATGATAAGATGAGCCAAAGCTATTAACCAAAAAATAACGACAAAAGTCAACATCCTAAAACTCTTCAGAAATGTTCTTTCCTCGTCGCTCTCTTCGATTTTACCAAAAATGTAGACTTTTATTATAAAATTAGAAATAACAGGTTACAAATAATGATAATAATATTATAATAAAATGAATATTTATACAGGATAAACACTTCAACAATTACAACATTGCTGTTATCAATGTGTGTCCTGTGCCCTAAACCCAAATGAAATTGAAACGAAAACGCATTACAGAAAAGCCGTTGAAGAAATCTTACAAGAATAAAATCTATAAAACTTAACGTCACATCGAGATAAAATAATGTTTGTTCCACCATTTATATCATGTCACATAAAATGCATTTTAATTTTTTCAACGAAGTTCTTGTTTGTCTTTGACGTATGTCTAAAGGTAGCTCATTGTACACTTTAGCACCCATGTACAGAAATTATTTCCGTGCATATTCTTTTTTAATATTCGGTAATCGCAGCGTACAGTCGTTATTTCTTGTTTCTTTACCATGCTCTATAAGAGTACAATAATTCTGAAAGTGTCCACAGATATCTTTTTCCAAGCATTTTCGCGCAAGTCTGCAGGCTCTCATTTTATTCGCATTTATAACTGACATGAGTCCTTTTTTGGCTGCTGTTTTATCACAATTACCTATCTTTAGCGATCGAGAGTGAAACGAGGAAAGTCTGCTTATTTGCGTATTTGTGAGCTTTGGTTGTAATATACCACAGTAAGTCAATGTTGGAAGAATCATTCCACGATAAATCGCTTTAGCATTGTCGATGCATGATCTTAATTTTGCCAATAGTCGCAGTCTCCCAGTTGCACGCTTGAAACATTTGTCATAATGTGAGTTCAAGTTGAGTGTGGTATCCACTACGACGCCAAGATATTTACAAACCGTTGTATTATTAATTACCGCTGGGGTTGGGTGTGAAATTGTAACTTTGAGTGGCTTTTCCGCTGTTTTGTAATTCGTTGTGCTGTCCCAAGGGGAATCGACTCTGTCTTGCCTTTCTTCAAATTCAATATGAGTTCATTGCATCTCAGCCATTCTGACAGATTGTCCATGTCTTTTCATAGATTGTTTTCATTTGAGTCAATTTCTTTCCCCGCGACATACAACACAGTATCGTCCGCATACATTAGAATGCTTGAATGCTCCATGACTTCTACAATATCATTGAAAGACATGAGAAACAATAGAGGGCCGAGTATCGAGCCTTGTGGTACTCTGTTAACAAGACCTGTTCATTTGAGAGACAAATGTTGAATGCTACCACTGCTTTTCGAGAAAACAGGTAGTCGCTGAACCATTCTAATTCACCATCTTTTATTCCGCAAATTGCAAGTTTTTCAAGTAGTATGGCATGGCTGATGGTATCATAAGCCTTACTAAGGTCAACAAAAACTGCTCCAACGAGCTGATCCTTGTCGAAGCTTCTTCGAATGTCATCCAACAAGATAGTCGCCGCATACTCAGTTGATAACTTCGGCCTAAAAACCAACTTGAAATTAAGACAAGAGCTTGTTTGTGTACAGAAATTTCATAACTTGACGGTAACATAACATAACTTTCATGACGTAACATGACTTTCATAACTTTGCTGCACAAAATTCAACCCAAAATGAAAGAGCAGGGTACGCTAGGGACATAGGTACTGGCAGAGGGCAATTCCAAAGATACACCGAATATTCTCAAAAGTTTGCAAAAGAATCCGAGCAGTTGAATAGGCAACCAAATTTGAATACAGTTGATGCCCGAGAGCAGAGCAGCTCTTCTTTCAATCATAAGATCAATACTAGCAAATGGCAAACCCCAAAGAAACAGCAAAAGCCGGCCTTTACTTTCAAATCAAATTACTACAAGAAATTATTTTGGTGTTTTGGAGGACTGTGATACAGTCACAAGAGACCTAGAAAATGTGGAGAGTGACCGAATTGTTGCGCCCGGGGAGCTGGAATATGTGGAAATTGTAAAGAAAAGAACTGATCTTGCGAGACAACCCAAAGGTGGTTTGTTTGAAAAGCGGGAAAATCGGAATCGAAGGAATGACCAGTCAACAGAAAGTGATTATGCCTATCATGACAAAGTTTCTTCCATTAGAATGAGGCAAGAAACTGAAAATTTTTCGGACAGTTCCTCTCAGGTACGAAGGGAAAGAATATGGAAATATCAAGGCTCAGAATGGCAACAACCTACAGGCGAAAATTCATATCGAGATTCATCGGCAACAGCAAGAGAGAAATACCGAAAACCTTCACTCTGCATTGTGGGGGACTCAATGATCAGATCTATAAATAGAAAGGCAATGAATCAAGCTATCCATAGTCATGACGTCCATCTGAAGACTTTTGGAGGGGCAAGAATTGAAGATATGAGGTATTATGTGGAGCCAGCCAACCCTCAGCTCAAACCCGGATACTTTGATCCTTCATTGTGGAACCAACAATCTAAGAAATGATAATGCTGAAAACATTGGAATAAGATCATTGCACTTGCTGTGGAAGTAAAGAAAAGGGTAGCCAATGTTGCCGTATCGGGAATCGTATTTAGAGCAGACTTGGAGATAGAACACAAGAGAAAAAGAGTGAATTATTTGGTTGAAGTTGGATTAAAAGATTATGGTATCGATTTCATTTCACAAGATAACATCAAAGCTGCACACTTAGGCAAGTGGGGACTACATTTGAATTTTTATGGGAAAAATGTTTTATCAGGTAATTTTGCAAATTTCGTTAGCTCTACATGACTGAATGACATATCTAAATTCTCTGGCACGTTCTTAGGTAACGTAGCATCACATGTTTCTACGATGATCACCTCATTTGCGCCGGAAATGTCTTCATCAAACGAGTTGTCAGATTCAGTTCCTGTAGACCATGAACACCTTGAATCCTGCAATTTAACAAATCATGCACTCGAAACGAGTGCAACAAACAAGACCAGTATTGAGGAATCTGATATCTCCTGTGATGTTGACAAATTTTTCGAACTGAGGACCAGATATCCAAATAATCCCATAATCGGTTTCTTGAATATAAATAGTATTCGGTACAAAATCAACGACTTACGAGTGATAATTGAACGATGTCTTCCTGACATTTTTGACATTGAAGAAACGAAGCTTTGTGAAACTTTTAAGACGGATGCATTTTCATTCCCCATTACAAGAAGCCCATGTATCGTGACAGGACACAATTTGGTGGGGGGTTAATGTAGTTTGTCAGGGAAGGGGTTATTTGCAATAGACTTCCTGTTGATGAAAGGTCCTCTCTTGAGCTCATATGTTCTGGATTTCTCATCAACAAGAAAAAGTGGGTCATCTTTAGTATTTATCGGCCACCAGATTCAAATATTGATACATTCTTTAGAGAACTCTCGACCTCCCTTGATTCTGCTTTGGATAAATTTGACAATGTAGTTATAATGGGTGACATCAACGTTGACACCCATGATCACCAACATACTGGCTTTGGTAAATTGAGTTCTTTCTGTGATATTTTTGGGCTGACAAATCTAGTTTCTGGTAAAACTTGCTTTACTGGCAGCCATAGTTCATCGATAGACGTCATTCTAACTAATCGCCCTAGGTCCTCTCAAGCTACCTCAGTGTTTGAAACTGGCCTTAGTGACTTTCATTCTTTTGTAACGACTACGATGAAAAGACACATTCCCCGCCTTAAACCAAAAAAAGTAAAGTACCAGTCTTATAAAAATTTTAATGCAGATAGTTTCTTAGCTGACGTTCGTAGCTTAGATTTCGGAAGTAGATTTGATGATGCTAATCAGTTATATGATAACCTCACACAGCGTTTTCGAAAAATGATAGATAAACATGCTCCCCTTAAAACTAGAATTAAAAGAGGAAATAGTGCCCAATTCATGAATCGTGAGCTAAATAAAGCTATTTATGTTCGATCAAATCTGAAGAAGAAATTCAACAAGAATCCCAGTAAGGAAAATGAGCTGAAGTTCAAGAAGCAACGAAATATATGTGTTTCTTTAAGGAAAAAGGCGATCAAAGCTCACTTCAAGAAGGCTACGGAGAATGGCCACATGTCGAATAAAGAATTTTGGAATCTTGTAAAACCTTTCCTGTCCAACAAAGGTGGGTTAGCTGAAAATGACATAATACTTGTAACGGACGACAAAATTGTCACGGATGAATTGGAACTTTCAGAAATATTTAACAATCATTATGTAAATATCGTAGAAAAAAGTAGTGGTAGGAAACCGACTAGTTTAGCAAACACAATCGGTAGTGATGATGATTGAGAAATTGTTCAGAAAATTATAGAAAAATGCAAAGACCATCCAAGCATAGCAGCGATCAAACAACATTCAGATCAGTTTTTTGAACCTTTTTCGCTCCAAGAAGTTGGAACATATGATGTTTGGCAATTGCTAAGAGCTATTGATTGCAAGAAATCAACTGGAGAAGACCAGATCCCTCCTAGGGTTTTGTCTTTAGCGGGCAACGACTTAGCATTACCTTTAACTAATGCAATCAACACGTCAATTCAAGAAAGTAGGTTTCCGGAAAACGGAAAACGCGCAGCAGTTTGTCCACTTGATAAGGGAGAAGTAGATCAGACGAAGGAGAAAAACTTTCGGCCTGTGAGCGTGCTTAACGCTTTCTCTAAAATTTTTGAGAAAATAGTTAAGAAACAGTTAATGATGTATCTTGATAAGGCTCTCTCTGTTTTCATCGCTGCTTATAGGAAATCATATAGTACACAGCATGTACTAGTTCGACTATTTGAAGACTGGCGATCTAAGCTTGATACAGATCACGTTGTAGGCGCAGTCCTAATGGACCTCTCAAAAGCATTTGACTGCATTCCCCATGATCTACTAATTGCTAAGCTTTCTGCATATGGGTTTGATGAAAATTCTTTAGTTTATATCTATTCTTACCTCAAGCGACGTGAGCAGTGTGTTAGAATTAACAACACCATTTCAGACCATTCTGTCAGGGGTTCCTCAAGGCTCTGTTCTAGGCCCAATTCTTTTCAATTTTTACATAAATGACCTTCTTCTATTTATAAGACCAGCAACTGTTTACAACCATGCTGATGACAATACCTTGGGCTTTTTTTCAAAGAATATACCTGATCTAGTGAAAGTTTTGGAAGAACAGTCCAACGTTGCTTTGGATTGGCTGGCATACAATGAAATGAATGCGAATCCAGATAAATTTCATGCCATAATTGTGAAGAAGGACCAATCTGACACCACTGGTATCAACATTAAAATTAAGGGTCAGAACATACTAACAGAATCCACTGTCAAATTGCTTGGTGTCAAACTTGATTACAAGTTGAACTTTGATCCTCACATTTCCGATCTATGCAAAAAAAGCTGCGAATCAGCTGAATGTTTTGAAAAGATTAAAACGATTTATTGGTTTCGAAACAAGGAAACTTCTAGTTCAGAGTTTTGTGTATTCAAATTTCAACTATTGTCTGCTTGTATGGCATTTTTCGTCTGCAAAATCTCTGCATAAGGTCGAATGAATACAAGAGCGTGCTTTACGATTTCAATATGATGATTACAACAGTTCATATCAAGAACTGTTACAAAAGTCTGGTAGATGTTTTATGCATGTTTCTCGCTTACGTAGCTTCTGTGTCGAAATCTACAAGACAATGAAGAAATTAAATCCTTCCTTCATGGAAAATTTATTTCAGTTTAAATCCTCTATGAACGTGAATCGCTCAACGAGAAATCCGTACGATCTGCAACATTATAGACCGAATCAAGTAACCTTCGGCTCTAATAGTCTTCAATCTTTAGGGCCACAGGTATGGAATAGCCTCTCTAATGAGATAAAATCAGCTGAAACTCTCAAAACTTTTAAACAAATCATGAGACAATGGAATGGAACACAATGCACATGCAACGTATGCCAGTACAATATGCCTGAGAGGTCTTAGGGTGGGTTTTTGTCTGTTTGATACCTAAGGGAAAACTGTCAATATGTATTTAACTTTGTTTAATTTAGCTTATTAATTTAGTTTATGTAAATGTTCGAATTAGATTAGTTTCTTTTTTATTTTATATTAAAGAAGCTAGTGGTATAGATTTTCGAATTAAAACAACTTTTCAAGACGGTATACAATCTTTTAAATCACCTTAGCTAGTATTGGTAATACTGAAATTGGTCGGTAATTATCACAGTTAGAGCGTGCACCAGATTTGTGAGTAGGTATAATTTTTGCTGTCTTCCAGTCCGCAGGAAAGGTACTGGTCATCAGTGACACATTGATGAGATGGGTCAAGGGAGCAGATATTAATTCAGCCGAGTCTTTTATCAGACCTGGTGGCAGATTTTCTAGGCCAGTTGCTTTATTTCTGCGGATCGACTAAAGTTCATGCTCAACTTCCTGCTTTGATACCTTTCTGAACATAAACCTTTTGTCTGTTTTTGTGGATAAATTGGGTTGATTTCTCCATGTGAAATTTCATAGAGGGAAAGCCTTTTCCTTCAGGGTTGTTACGGTGTTAGCGAAAAAAGAGCAAAATGCGTTTGCTATCTTGCTTGGGTCGTTTACTTTCTCGCCGATAATTTCAAAAGATTCAGGAAGTTGTTTGTCGCTCGACTTAGTGGGGGTAGATTGACTTAAGCGTTTTCCAAAACTTATTTGGATCTGCTGAATTTCCCTTCAATAAATTCTTGTGGTGCATTGACTTGGCTTTTCTGATTGCAGCGTTTACTTTTTTATGCATACATTTATACGCCGAAATGTCAGTTTGATTTTTAGTACGTCTTGATTTCTTAGCAGTTTATCTCTTTCATTCATGAAATGCTTCACCTCACTGCTAAGCTATGGTGCTGGTTTCCCCTTACTTTCTTTGATATTTTTGGGCATTACGGCCAAAAAGATTTCCAATGATGCTTTTCATCATAGACCAGGCCTCTTTCACGCTTCTTTAATTATAAAATGGAACCCAGTCCACTTCTTGTAAATCAGATTTCATTTTCTCGCAGCTACAATTTTTATAATCTCGACAGGTAATAATCCTCCGTCTGAACAAGAGCTGTAATTTATCTTACGCACACACCCAGGCATGTCATGATCTCCAATGCTAGTGGGTATGACGTCATGCCTTGCAATGTTCGAAGGATTATTTGTAAGGATGACATCAATGAATGTTTCTGCTGTTTCTGATATCCTCGTGGGCTTTGCTAATATTTGTTTCAAACCATACACACTGAAGATTGATTTCAGTTCTTTGTTCTCTTTTTCAGTCAGAAAGTTTACATTTGCATCACAAAGTATCATAGTTTCTTTGCACTCCTCTGTAGCCTTTGTTAACACTGAATTTAAGCGTACATTGAAATCCTTTCTCAAATAATTTGAACTATCTGGAGGCATGTACGTTATTGCAATCAACATACCCTTGCAATGTTTATGACTAGGCCGAACTTCAATCCACATAACTTCCAATTCTTCGTCCTCACGGTCTCTTCGCCCACCAACACCGCCCCCTTTTCCTGAATTTCGAGATCGGCTTTCAAATGAATAGCCAGGAATATCATACAGAGCATCATTATAATTTTCACTGTTTTTCTGTATATGTGTCAGAGCAATAACAAGAGATATTACTATCTTAAGATTTGCGACCTTAATGTCTGCTTATATTTTAAGTTTGAACTAAATGATTTGGACATAAATCCCTTATCCGGGTGTCCTATCATCATTTCCAATCCGCCTTTTAACCCTATCTCAGCTGGGGGGGGTGCATTCCACCCCCTCGTACATTTTCATTTATAAGTTTTTCCGCCTTTGTTGAATGCCTCTGAGATTTAGCAAGTTTAACTTTCTATCATACAGCAATGAAACTGTTACAATTTCGGTGTCCTATTTGTAGCCTTGTCTCCATGGTAACCAAGTTTTCGTGCCACACTCTGTGAAAAATATAATTTGTATCTCTATTAATCCTTTTCAATAGGTCCGATTAAGTCTAAAGTATGAATTTACATCTATTTTGATCTATATATTTGATTTCTTTACGAAAAATAAAGTTTTACGACTTTTTAACACACTTTCATTTTTATGACGTCATAAGACGTCATAAGGTTAATTATGCTCTAGCAACAACAACAACAACGCTAATTAAACCATTGTTTCACAAATTCATTGTTTATATAATGGACAACCTTTGTGCCAAATTTTGCTGCCATATTTTAAGCAACAACAGAGATAAACAGAGGGGGGTGGATTCCACCCCCCTAGGCATTGACCGTTTCAAATCGCCCAGGTGAGATAGGGTTAAGCTGCGTCAGTTGATTTCAATACCAATTCAACTGATATTGTCGAACAATTGTCCCATGCTTTGACAAATAATGAAAGTGGAATAATGTTTTGCAGAGTTCCGCTTTCACTTGCGTAGTTGCAGGGCCTAACAGAAAGATTTTCGTCAATTTTCCGGAAAAGAGCGACCTAGCCATGATCTTGCAGTTGCTTACGGTAGAAGCGCACGAAGGTGAGTGTAGGCTAAAAGAAAAATTTCAACTTTGACAGGGTCAGAAATCGAAATTTTCCTTGAACGGACACAGCAACTTTGTAGAGATGCTGCCGTCCTTCCAAAACGTAGCAAAATTTGCCTTGTTGATTCATCAAACTTAACAGTTGAAATTTCCGCATTAACTATCACGCAAATTCGTTCGCTTCTACTTCGCTTGGCTTTCTGCCCTTGGTGCTTCAACAACGATTGCAAGTCCTCTCGAGTCGATGATCCTGGAAGTTTGCTTCATCAACTGAACTGAAAGCAGACTTGTTACAAAACAAAGAAAATGTTTGTTCTGAACATTGCAAATGTGCGCACGCATATGAGACCATGCCATTTGCGTCGTTAGTGTCTGTTTTGCGCCTCCCTGAGTACACTTGAACATTTATTATTATTATCATTATCATTATTATTATTATTATTATTATTATTATTATTATTATTATTATTATTATTATTATTATTATTATTATTATTATTATTATTATTATTATTATTATTATTATTATTATTATTATTATTATTATTATTATTATTATTATTATTATTATTATCTATTTATTTAAAGTAGGCGTATAATGGATAGCTATAAAATAAAAGCTAATTCAAGCCTACTACAAAGTAAAATTGTTTCAAAATAAAAGAAAAATACATGTATATCTAACATAAGGAATAATTCAGTATAATACAGTGTGTCTCAAAAAAATTGTTCGACGTTTGATTAAATACTAAAAAATAACGATACACTTAATGCAGCCTTGGTCAAGTCACCCTTTTCCTGAGATTTTACATTAATTTTTGACACAAGAATCTTGCAAATCCGCTAAAGATTCATGGAATCACAAACATTTGAAGTTCAAATTTGTGCGAAAGCTGAAACCAGAGGCCTCAAAATGGCATTGTTGGCAAAAGCCCCACAGGCCGTCGTTTCTGTTCTTTCTCAATTGTTTCAGGACGAACCAAGTGGGATTCAAACAGGTTTTCGATAACTTAACTGTCAAGCAAATGGATGTTTTGAGGAAACAGATTCAGTTTCTCGCCGATCATGTTTTGAACAACTGTTTTTGGACTTACGCAATGTTAAGGAATTTAGAGAATGATTGCAAGAAACAATTTACTTTAGAAGTCCTATTTGGTTTGCTGTGATATCAACGAGAGGTATGACATTGGATAAGCTGCTCTTACCTCCGTCTTCGAGCTTTTTTCAATACCAGTCTCTGGTTTCAGCTATCGTATATTTTTTATCTTCGAGAGCTTGCAATTAAGTGAATTTTCAACCGATTTGCACGATTTTAGTCACTAAAATTATTTCATAATCTTAGGAACAGGGTTATTTTTTCATGAGCCTGTTCTTGTTGTCCTTATTTTTCAATATTTTATCAAACGTCGAACAATTTTTTTGAGACACCCTGTACACATATACAGATTTTTACAATGTTTTTACAGAAAGTTTTAGTATTTACAATGCAATGCATTTTTCCTTTTAAGAACCCAACCTGAGCCACGAACGGTCGACACAGTCTACAGTTACATCCCTCTCCTTTCCAGGTTTTTATTCTCCTTTTAACCCTATTTTGGTTGGGGGGGCAAATTTGCCCCCCTAGTAGATTTTTTTAATAACTCTGTTAGGAAGATATTTATAGCCATGGAACTTCTTGACTTTTTGCAACTACTTATTATGCAACTTTTCAAAAGGTTTCATTGAAATATTTTGAAAAATGAGGGGGCGGGAGACAATTTTCTGGGACTGACCCGGGAAAAATCGCAAATTCTCAAATCTCAATTATCGCGGAAAAAGGAACATATGTTGAATATTTTGCAAACTTCTTTTGTAGTGTAGTGTTATCCGATGCATTCTATCAAAATTATTATGTTTGGGTGGAAAATGTGCTCCAGATTTAATTTTATCGCAATTTTCCTGATTTTAGACAATTTTGCCGCTTTTCTTGTCCACACAAAGGAAAATGCTGACGTGAGCAAAAATGAGGGCCAATCTTAGGTTAATTTTTACATTTTCAGAAAGAACATGCCTGAGGCTATTAGCACACAAAATTTGGTCAGTCTACCTGTTACCAGTCAAGAGTTAGGTAGGGGGGCTTTTTGGCCCCCCCAACCAAAATAGGACTATCAAATAGCCCAACCACTATAGGGTTAAAGGTGGCGAGGGTATCTGATTATTCAATGTCATTTGGATGTGCCTGCCATAATCTACTCCCTAGAAACGAGATCGTCTCTAAGCCATAGCAAGTAGTGCGCGCTTGTGGAAGCAGTAGATTATGGCAGCTTCTTAACCCGTAAGTACTGTGCTTTCAAAAAAGATCTCCTGCACGAAAGCAGGATTGAGTTCCCATTTTGTTTTATAAATTTCAGTCATCAGCAACTGTAAATTTCTTATGTGAATTGTCACCGCATTGTCTCTGAGTAACATGGTGTCAAAATCTGATCTCATATCTTTGTAAGTTATCCGCAATGCCCGTTCGTGAATGCGATTGACTTTGTTATCAAGTGTTCTATTGCAGAACATCCAAACAAGAGGGCAGTAGTTGAACTGAGACAAGATGAATGCCCTCATTATTTTCTTTAGTTGTTCAGTGTCAAGAAAGTGAGAGATTCTCGAGAGAGCATGTAGCTTTTGCCCAGCCTTTTTGCAAATGGACTTTACTTTCAATTTTAGCGCCAATTTGCCTTGTTTTAAGCAATTTCGACATTCTCGATGACCCTGTGCCTCAAATAAGTACCATGTCTCAAATTTTTTATTTGCGCTGCGGAGCAGCATGCAAATCTTTAAACTCGGGGCTTAGCGCGGATGGCTGAACATTGATCAGGCTAAACAATAGATAAACAATAGTGAAAATAAGATATGGAATCCGTTTCATCAATTCAAACAATATCATTTTCCTTTCAAGGTCAGGCAAGCATGGTCACTTTTGATAACTTCATAAGACATTCACCAGGTGTATCAAACAAGGGTATGAGGGTTTGGTTTGAGCAGTTCCTGCGGAGGAAAGTTGCTTTCACAATTTTCATTTTCGGTTCATTTTATAGATGAGATCTTAACTTAAGACTTTAGCAGCCTTGCATGTACAAATCGAGTCTGTATACGTAGATTAATTCATTTAAACAGTCAAAATCTGCAGCCTAAAACAGTTGGTCATTGTAATAAAGTGACTTGTCAAGACTAGAGGCCAGACCCTCGTACATTCATACTTTGATTATGGCTGCGTGTATGTGCTATTCTTATTAATGTTATTGTTCCGAAGGCACATGGCCTAAGCATACGTTTTCTTTATCAGTCATCCTTCTCCACGAAGTAGTTTATAGTCAGGAAGTATGTTGCTACTGTTTATGCGTAGTTTGAAGGTATGTTTTTGTCAAATCAACCATTGATAATTCTATTCTTAGAAGTTTCTTGATGAATCAAACTATTGTATTGAGACAGAGCAGAAACTGCGCACGCATGCGCGAAAAGTCGTAACTTTGAGCCCCGTTAGCTCCCTGCAACAGATCCCGAAATTAGGCAACACTTGAAATTTTCTTCCTAGGGCCTTAAACTATTGATTTATCATTTCAAAAAGCTTATCTTTTCAAACACTTCCTTATCTCAGATTGGTAGATGACGTCATTTTACGCAGTTTCTGCTCTTTCTTGTATTGATAGATTATTGACAATTTTAGGAAAATATGCAGTTGCACAATCACAGTTCACACGGCAACTACTAGGACTGAAGAAACGGTGTTGAGTGGTGTCTTCTACGACTTAGAATAGCGAGGCCATAATTGTATTAGAACGTTTTGATTCATTCCAAGATCCATCATCTCATCAGTGTGTAAAAGTGGGCGTAAATAGCCATTAAGCAGAGCGGCAACGAAGAGTACCAAAAAGGCAAAAAATGAAAAAAAGAACAACGAATCGTTTGAGAAAACAAAGACAATGATCATCCTCGTTTTTCGTACGTTTTCGGCCTTTTTGATATCCTCTGTTACCGCCCTAGTTAATGACGAATTACCACCATTTTCAATAAAATATTATCTATACCGTAGACAAAAAATAATGTTTTGTAATTGAAAGCTCCCTCATAGGACTTCTCTGAACTTATGTGTCTGATTGAGCTCAGATTTGTTTTCATTGAATACTCAATGTATATTTCATTGGAAAATTGATAAAAGTTAGAATTTCTATGATTTCAATTTTCGTGACAATTTGCCTTTTCTTGCACAATTTTGATATTTTCGATCACCCTCTGTCTCCAATAAGTACCATATATCAAACTTTCATTGCTTTGTGATCTGTAATTTCATGGAGAAGAGTTTTCAGTTTTGGTGAAATCGAAGAGAGCGACAAGGAAAGAGCAGATCTGAAGAGTTTTAGGATATTGACTTTTGTCGTTATTTTGTGGTTAATAGTTTTGGCTCATCTTATCATATTCAATGAATACTCAAAAACTATACATTAAAGGGGTATTGTCCTAATGCAATTTGGAATCAGGGTTATATTCTCTTTCAAATGAGCTATGATATCATATGACATCACTCCGTTTGTCGAAATGGGGCATTTTTCCGGAATATGAGCCTCTAAGTTATACCCTTTAGGGGCTGAATATCCAAGTAAATTTTAGGAGTCAAGATAAGAAAGAAGTAGTATTTTGAAATTTTGGCCCCGTGCAGTAGTGGAGAGTGTAGGCTCAAAATTCAAAATATCGTCTCAACGAGTTAAAAGTATCAATCCGGCGTGGTTTCTGAATCATCTTCCGTAATTTCTGTTTGCTTTTGAGGCTGCTCAGTGAGCTCAGATCATGCATTTGTAAAATTCAATCTAATACAACACTAACTCTACATAGTCGCCTTTCTTATTGATAAAATGCATGTAACATTAACAGAAAAAAAGGACAGGATGATGCTTAAAGCAAAATGTTGGCAGACATTTCAAAATATGGTATTTAACTCCAGTTATAGGATTCATATATAGAACCAGAAAGGCTTAACTTGCCTATCACGTTAGCGAAACGCTTAGCACTTTTTAAGAGGAGGGACTGTATATATCTCCGAGTGGTGTCAGCGAAGATTGAACCACGTGATGGTATGGATGCTGAAAGCTTGAAACTCGGTCAGATAATTTTAGTTATCCCCACACAGCTGTTACAACGTGCTTGGAAGTGAATTCTTTTTAGGCCCAAGGCCCATTACGTCCCTCGCTACGTTTATCCACAGGAAACCAGATTAAATGTCAGCTTTTGCAGCATTTGTTTTTTGATAATCTCTCATTAATTTTGTTATTTGGTAATTTCTTCTAATTTCTATTTAACTCCATTTCTCATTCATTTTCTCATTAATTTGGCGCTTGTTGATTGGATGGCTTTGATGGCTTTTGTTTGAGATTAAGCCAATCAGAGGCTCATGTGTTGACGTTCACGGGATTCACAGACGTCTTTTGTCTTTGTTCGGTATAAAAACAGGCCGGTCGTATCATTTGTCTGCTCTTCGCATGAACCAAATTGAAGAACTGGCGATGAACGCGTCTTTGGTGTAATAACAGTGCTGATAACTGATTACTTGATTGTCTTGCAGGTTTAACAGTTTTCTCTCCAGTTACAGGTTTATCTTATATGATCCAAGCAACATTCTGAACCAGGTGAGCTATTCGGGAAAATAGGGGATCGTAGTTTTATCTTCGTCGTGGTAGTGATCTGCACAAGGCTACCGGCCTGAGTATTTTGGTCTGCCGAAGTAAGCCCACCTAGCGTTCAAAATCCTTGATATAAACAAGAACTAAAATCATTTTTTAGGAGATTTTATTATTAGTTTTTGCAGGGCCAATTGTAAAACAGTTTTTAGACTGAATTGTACCCTTGGTAGATAATTTTGAAATGAAAAATTTTAAAATGAAATGAAACAATGGAGAGCAAAAACAACAGGTGACAGTGAAGGTGATGTTGCGATTTTTAGGGCCAAGCGCTGGGATCGCAGAAGTAGCTAAGTGCTAATCAAGTCCGCGACCCCTTGTCATGACGCTCAAGTGGTGGAGCCCTACCAGCTTTCGAACCCACTCTGCCTGACTGTTTTGGCTGCAAAGTCAAGAGGATTACACCACTGCGCCATAACAGCTCAAGGCGAGGTCAAGATTATACCCCCATGGTTTTTCTATGTTAGCATAGAGTACTTGATGTTTTGTAAGTACTAGGAAGTCCGTATGGGCGCCTGTAACTTGATATTCCAAGGGGTCGAGTATTAATGGGGGTGAAGTTCTCCTTGTTTGCGTGTATGTCGTATTTTTGTGATGTTAATTTCGAATCCGGAAATCCGAGGTTTTCTTTGGAATTTTTACCCTTTTCAATCTCATTTACCTAAGCATTCTGTCACACTCGGGGAAAATAACACTTTTTCGGTTTCCCAGTTTTGCTTACCCATGGAAGTTGATCGTTAAGCGAAGCAAATTTTGAAAATTCTATCCAATAACTTCAGGGTAAGCATGGCAGCGTCCAGAAAAAATTACACACTTGCTCGTCGGATTCAGTTACTGGCGACCCCGCAGCTCGTTGTAGTTGTCTTTCGCAGATAATTCGCACGGCGGGAAGTTTAGGCCATCCACGAGTTAGTTGAAAACAGAAATTAGCCAGAGTAACACCCCCGGATCTGGAAATTAGCCAGAGTAACACATATTCATAAGGCGGGCAGGAAAACAGATGTAAACAACTACCGGCCTATTTCAGTGTTATCAGTTGTGTCAAGAATTTTAGAAAAGATTGTACACGACCAACTAATGGAGTTTCTAAAGGGACAAGCAAGGCTTTGTTTAAACCAGTTTGCGTTCCAAAAACTACACAGTACATTGACATGTCTATTGAATGTTATAGACCCGTGGTTCAAGAACTCTGATGAGGGGAAAATAAACTTGAGTATATTCCTTGATCTCAAGAAAGCATTCGATACCGTTGACCATAAAATCCTATTGTCGAAATTGCGAGAGTATGGTGCTGAAGGTGCTTCCCACAGCTGGTTCACTTCTTATCTGACCAATAGGGAGCAGTTCTGTTATTTTGACGGATCCACTTCCAGCAAAAGCAGCATTGAGTGTGGTATTCCGCAGGGCTCGTGTTTGGGACCCTTACTCTTCATACTATACATTAATGATTTTGAGAATTGTCTAAAAAGCACGATCCCAAATATGTATGCTGATGATACATGTGTGAATATCGCATCAGAAAACCTGAATGAACTTCTAACAGATTTGAAAAACGAGCTGGAAAATGTATCGAATTGGATGAGGATTAATAAACTTAGTTTGAATGCCTATGGAGCGTTGTTTGCGTCTTTATTAAGTGATCTTTTTATATGGTCTGTGTCGATTTTGTATGGCAATGCTCTGCATTCTGTATGGTGTTTGTCCAATTCTGAATGGTCTTTGACTTTTATATGGCCTTCTTACTCATTCTGTATGGCGTTTCAAATTTCGTATGGTAATTAAAATTCTTTATGACGTTTTGAATTGCATATGATCTATTTCATTCCGTATGACGTTCAGAATTTCATGTGGTCATTATCATTTCGTATGGCGTTTCGAATTTCATATGGTCTTTATCATTTCGTATGGTATGATGCATTGCGGCATGGTATGATGCATTGCGACTTTTAAGCTTTGGCCATTGTTGCTTTGGCGGGGAAATACTGAAATTGGCTGGATCTGCTGTTCTGAAGATCCCGAATGAAACCACATGACTTGGCCTTAACTGCCCAGCGTGAACATACACGCATTTGTTCTAAAAGAAACTGAAATCCAAGGCTGTTAGGCTGTTTCTAAAATTTTGGGCCATTATGCTACTAAAAGTTTTTTACCTGTTTCTTATACTTTTTAATGCCAGAAGTGTTACCAAAAGTCTTTTAACATCTGTCTGGTTTTCTCGCTTTTTAGACGAGGGCAAAAGCTTACTGCCTGATGTCAGCACAAGGTCGCCGAGAAGAGGCCATATGGAAATCTGCCCCTGGACCTCACTGCTTAGTTTAAGGGCTCTTGTCACCCTCTGGCTTACCCCTGGTAAATTTTGATAAAAATAGGACATGTGTAACGAGCGAGGAGATGATTTTTTTACAAACAACCCAGCCAGACTGCAATTCATGCAGCTTACGCTGGACATTTTTGCATTGACTTCACACGGAATGCAGTGTGACCCTGAAGTTGTGAATCATGAAACAAATGTTTTGGTATTGCTTAAAAGATCAAGAAGCTCAAATTGAAATCATTCAAAACAATTATAGGTGTTCCAGGAATAGATAACAATATTTGGGGCCTCCAAAACATTGGACTCAATATTTGGGGTCCCCAAAACATAACGCTTGATATGTTGTGGTCAGCAAGGAAATAGTGGCATGGAGCCCCCTCCCCAGTATTGAAAGTTAGGGAGTATTCCCCTCTAAGACAGTTGTCAAACAGATGAGGTGTTTCTCGTGTTATTTCGCTGATGGATATTTTTGCGTACGAATTAATGTTATAAGAGTCCTCATAAAGTAAGATATTCCCATGTTTTCTGCCCGTTTCACTCGCAAAGGGGATGCAGGTCATTGTGGATCCTCTAACAAACTCGTAAGTTTCTTGCAAGTACGGAGTATTCAAGATCTCATAATTTTAAGAAACTTTCAGCACTAGCCCGAATTATTGGTTTCTTATTCCAACTGGTATGTGTTGTTATCTTATATTGCATGTTTGTGATGTAGTTGTATCATTATTGTAATTTGAACTACACGTTTTTTTATATATGAAACTGGTTTATAAGAAACTAGTACGAAGAAAGTCAAAATTTTAAGAAACTCTCGTACTATGTCTGAGAAGTACTAAGAAACTTTTCAATGTTTAAGCATGGATATCATAGCAAACAAATCGTCGAACCTATTTTCTTGAGCAATATTATCGAACCATTTCTGTTTTCAACAAAATAGAGCACTGTTTATTCCTTTATGATGTTTTGAATGTCAAGAAACATATTTACCGCAATGATAGCGACCACATTGATAATTCTGCATTCAAAAAACAAGAAACTAATTAAGAAACTTGTAATACTAAAATGGACAAAATTTCATGTGAAAATAAGAAACTTTTAGTCCTATGGCCCGATCCAAGTTTCTTATAAAAAAAACGTGTATTGTGACAGCCCACCCGTCCCCTGTAATTTTTGTGGCGACCCATCCGATGACTGTTGTCACTTTGTGCAGAGCAACTTAGCCCGAGCCCCCAGGGATCGACAATGCTTATTTGCTCTTGAACACGTGCCCGCCAAATTCTTGAAAGTCGCAATGCATCACATCATGTCGCAATGCATCATACCATGCCGCAATGCATCATACCATGCCGCAATGCATCATACCATACGAAATGATAAAGACCATATGAAATTCGAAACGCCATACGAAATGATAATGACCACATGAAATTCTGAACGTCATACGGAATGAAATAGATCATATGCAATTCAAAACGTCATAAAGAATTTTAATTACCATACGAAATTTGAAACGCCATACAGAATGAGTAAGAAGGCCATATAAAAGTCAAAGACCATTCAGAATTGGACAAACACCATACAGAATGCACAGCATTGCCGTACAAAATCGACACAGACCATATAAAAAGATCACTTGTAATAAAGACGCAAACAACGCTCCATAGCAAACAACGCTCTATACTTCCCTGGTGTCAAAAACTGGAATGATATCCCTGACAACATTCGAGAAAGAGACTCAATCGCTCGTTTTAGAACAGGTCTTAGAGATTATCTTTTGAACCTTTCACAGGACCCAAACACGACCCCTTGGTAGAGCAGCAATATTTCAATTTTTTCTTTTTTTCTTTTCTCATATTATTTTATAGAAATATTGTTAATAGGATATTAATTTGCTGAAAGGATCTCGTGTGTTTTAAATAATGATAAAATGAAATGAAATGAAACGCCAGGCTTTGCACGATTAAACTGCACAGAACGGAGATAGTTTGATTTCCTCACATGGTTGGTCGGCGATTACACGCTCTTTTTATAAGAAACTTGGATCAGGCCATAGTACTAAAAGTTTCTAAATTTAACCTCAAATTTTGTCCATTTTATTACAAAAAGTTTCTTAAATGGTTTCTTATTTTTTGAATGCAGAATTATCAATGTGATCGCTAACACTGCGCCAGATATGTTTCTTGACATTTAAAACATCATAAAGGAATAAACAGTGTTCTTTTATGTTGAAAACACAACTGGTTAGATAATATTGCTCAAGAATAAAAGTTCAACGATCTATTTGCTATAATATCCAGGCCTTTAACTTTGAAAAATTTCTTAGTACTTCTCAGACATAGTACTAGAGTTTCTTAAAGTTTTAAATACTTGAGGAAACTGACGTTTTTCCTTGTGAAATGTCACTTTGATTTGATATCTAACTCTTGGTTTCATGTCGTAAGATTTTGTGGGTCTTTCTGGTCCTCTGAGAGCACAATAACTGGAGTTGATTTCGGTTTACGTTGCATTTCCTCGCCAAAAGCGACAGCATTGCAACGTTTGCAGTGAGAGGGGGATTCCTTTTCGCAGGTTATCAACCATCTTCCATAACAGTAGCGCGCCGTCCCAGACGTCTTTGAAAAGGTCTGTAGACAAGCTGATTGAGTAGGGAACACCGAAAAGAAGCTGACTAACTTAGGTGTACTGCTGCACCTTGATGAAGCCACAATTTCAGAGTTGTGTTCTCTGCGACAACATGGCTAGGCTCTCTGTGATCATCCAGCATTACCCTGGAGCCTCGCAGATTTTGGTATTGTGGGACAGCAACGTTAACATATCGAAGCACACCTGCGTACAGACTTTAATTTCCAGTGCAAAGTCTGCACGCAGGCTATTGTGCGGTTGGTTATTTGACGATAGAAGGGCATAAATTGCAGAAGCATCCTTTGAGTAGACCTCTGGAATGGAAGTGCAACCGAAAGTGAGTCTATCAGTCAGCTCGCATAACACAAGGCACGTTAGCTTCTTGGCCGGAGGGATTACGTAAAGTATAACGTGGAAAAATCCGCTTTCATCGATACTAAACTAGAGTATATAATTTCCTATCTCATTGTTTCACATAGAGTAGGCAGCATATTAATCTTTGTCACGCCGATGCTGAAAATATGGAGCATGCTCTTACAGCTGTTTGTAAGATGTTTGAAAGGGGAAATTCTATGGATTCGTTAATTGTGGGCCAGTTAAGGGCAAATGGGGAGCAAATTGTATTATTGGTAAATTCAGGTCTTTTGTGGGATGGAATAAAAACTGAATGAAAGAAGCATTTTAGTTGACTCGGCTCTATGTTAAGTGTAGAATCCATCATGAAATTTTCCACCTATGTACAGTATATTCAATGAAGCATGTAGCATGACTACCCAAGCTGGAAGAGTTCAATAACATTAACTAAACAATTCTCATTTCATTACTCTATCGATCCAATATTTTACAATTCCAAGCCATTTTTATCTTGAAGCAAAAAATAAGAAGTTACGGGATATCAGTAATAGCAAAATTACATGAAAAATTCGTAATTCTTATTAATACTTATTTACAAAATGTGACAATTTACATCTGAAAAACTATGACGTCCCTGAGGGCAGCTGCATCCATTTCGTTTGATAATTCTTGTTAGATCTAGGATGTAACAGTTCTTCATACATTCTACCATGTGAGCCCGAGGGGATGGGGATTTAAATAATTTTTGTACCGGGTATAAGTGGCAGATCATCGCTACCCCCAGGGTATATAATTCCTCTAGCACATAGTTTGTTGAAAAATGCAAGTTTGCTTTCGTTTTTCCAGCTAATTTGCGTTAAGACGCCGCATTAAATTTGATGAAACGGCTGGGGTCAACTAAAGAATCTCCTACGTACGTCTGTTTTTTTTCTTTGCCAAAAGAACGTGTTTAAATGACCAACAGAAAATAAGTTCCTACTTAACGTTACTCGCAAGATTTTTAAATCACTACATTTTCGTCACTTTGCAACTTCTTTATACATTGGGTTTGCAACTGAGACTTAGAGCTTTGGAACTGGTCATTACCGAGGATGCTGTTAGTGCGCATCTGGTGAAAACCGATGGGCTCAAAATGCTTGCTAATACAAAGTTACTTCTGAGTCAAGTAAACACATTTCTATTTCTTTCAACTAGAAACAATACAACAGACCTCTTGGCAAGATAAGCGGTAATTAAACCACTGGTAGAAGCATTCCTTTTAACTGAGAAAATTGCACAACAATATTAAACAAGCTGTAGAGACTCAGGACTTAAGACAAAACGAAACCATACAAGCATGTTTGATAAAGATTCGTTTCATAAACGAAACTTTAGCAAAATCAACGATATAGTTTGCAAGGGAATCCAAGATAGCCAAGAACCAGAAATTGTGAGTTTAAACGATTCTGTTTGTTCATTTTGTTATTTCAGTTATCACTCCAATGTGACTGTGTCTTGCTACGGAAATACGTGATCTTGCACTCTTCGCCTCATTCTACTGTCCATCAGACTGTATAAGTCCTCATTTCTGTCTCCTGGTTACCTCTAGAGCTTTAGTTCTATCCATGGTGTCTGAAGATGTCGCTGTTGCTGCTGCTGCTGAAACTGTCAGCACAGTTTTGAAAAACTGGCTAAGTTTACCAAAATTTTCGTCCGACGGTACAATACTCTGCATGATCTGCAACGCAAAAGAGTCGGCGATCTCGTAACCCTTTTATACCGCACCAAGACATGCTTGAATCAAAAATAGTTATACCTTTAACCCGAGGCGCTGCATTACTGATTCATATACTGTCCATGTCATAGAAGCCATTAACGTCCTTCGCAAGCATCTTGGTAATGTACCTCTAAAGAGCCCACTGGGACCATTGTTTCGTATTACAACAACGATACAGTCTAGCGTGTTTTTATAACGAAATGGATAAAGTTGTAATTGTGTCTTGATCACATCAGCTGGCTGCGTTATAATCGATGCCATCATTCCTGCCGACATTCCACATAAAAAATGGATGTTTGAAGGAAGCTCAGATTGACCAAACCCTGCAACGTAAAGAAAAAAATCGTAAGAGCATAAACCACCTCACAAGGTCCAAAGGGGCTTAAAGGTCACCAAAGATGCAACGCAGTTTAATTCAATTACTTTTCAAATTAAGGTCCTCCTTTGGAGTCAAGAAACAGTACCTCGAAGATACCTTTGATGATTGCAACAATAGAGTACAGAGTAAAGTCATATTTTGTTCGCTTACTTCGGCAAAAAGCATCTCCATCTTTAACTTGCAAACCTTCAAAACGTGTGAAGTCAATGCAGAACAGGGATTCAATTACCCCTGTAGTTACGGGTGACTTTGTCATAAGGCAATTTTTTTAAAAAGATATCGATTTTATCGAGCTTCCTGCGACACAAAAATGCCGATTAAATGAATAGTCCCCTAGCATCAAGGAAGGGGGAGGGGTCTCGCTAAATTTCGGGTAGGAGTGTGTGGCCCACAGTATCAAAATGGTACCGTTGGCTAGACCGACTGTTGTGAAAACGATAGCCTTGGCTAGAGTAAATCGTACATAAAAAGTTCCATTATTTGACGTTTTCTAGACTAAAATTGCAAAATTTTCGCCTTCTCTATGCCAAAATGACCAAAACTCTGAGTTTCTCTACCGGAATTATCAAAATTTGATCTTCTTTGACCAAGATTGCCAAAAGCATACCCTTGCGTGATAAAAAATAAGAAAAAGTATACCCTCGGGGGCAGCACATCCACAGGTACTTGTCCTCTAGAAGACTCCTTCCCCCGTGCCTAGTAAAACATATGTATAGGGAGGATCCGAAAAAACGTGGAGATTACTTTGCAGATCACAGACTGAATAAATTACGAATTTAGTTTGCTAAAATTGATCGTTTCTTTCTGCTTTACTTGCGGTTTTGCTATATATGTGAAAGTGCTCGCTGGTGTAACATTCCGTTTCGTAACGATGACCAATTACATTGTCCCAATGGGATGCAAAATAGATAACAGTGTTTCCTTTTTGCGCTCTGACACGATAACTGTCTTGCTTAATTTTTCACGGAGAAAAAGTGTGCTTGTCATAGTTTAGAGGTACAAACGTCCGCAACTATAAATCTACTTCAAGGCCTACATCTTAAAAATGAATCATGTCTACTAAAAGGAGAGACCGATTTCAACCAATCTAAATTTTCATACCTTTCTAAATTGTTTATTCAATGAACAGCAAGGTGACGAATTAGCAAAGTAAACTGCATCAGTGGAAATGGCAAATACCCCGGTTTCATCTGACTCACCCAATTCTAGTATTTCAATCTATTGATACCTAAAACCTAGAACAGACCATTTCGACAATTAAAATTGGAGACTGGGGGGAGCGGTTTGTTCTGGTAAATGGCGGATGCAGTTCTGGTAAATGGCTGCCGCGTAGTTGGGCCGCTGAAGTAAACATTGAGTTTTGCAAGCTGTGGCGACGATCGCTACAGCATCAAGGTTGTTTTAGAACTTCAGTTTTGAAGTATCACATTTGACGTACGTTCAACCGTCAGATTAAGAAAATTCGAATTATTTTCGAACTTTTTCCTCGCGTCAATTCAACAAGGATATTCGAAGTTAAAAACT
Organism: Aurelia sp. 4 Dawson et al 2005; assembly: GCA_964019985.1. Classification (NCBI taxonomy): domain Eukaryota; kingdom Metazoa; phylum Cnidaria; class Scyphozoa; order Semaeostomeae; family Ulmaridae; genus Aurelia; species Aurelia sp. 4 Dawson et al 2005. The sequence goes on from OZ026502.1 coordinate 11,340,284, forward strand.
TCAGTTGAATTCTATTCACTTGAAAATCTAAGTCAGAGTAAGTTGTCTTATTCTAAATACTTCAAATGCATTATGTTTTTCGCCAAGTTATGCGGAAAGGGCCTAAACTCGAAGCCAGCATTGCTGTTTGCAGCTCTGAAATAAAGGGTGACAAGGAAATCAGTTGCGAATGGAGGTACATCATACGTTTGTCTGTATTTTGCATGGTCAGCTATTTGACTAAATCCTAAGACAGCTCCATTGCTGCGTTTTTATGCAGTAGCGATTGCCATTTTTACATTATTCACTTCAAGGGCACACTCCGCGGCGGCCATTTACCAGAACTTCATCCGCCATTTACCAGAACAAACCGCTCTCCCTAGTCTCCTATTTTAATTGTCGAAATGGTCCATTACCTATATTTTTGTATTCAACTTGAAGTAGCAATTTTTCACGATATCTGTTGCAAAGAGTAAGCATCAAAACAGCGTCCATCCACCCATGACCTTATACTCAATATATAAAATTTTTTGCACACGTCAAACACAACTAAATAGCTGACAATTTTGTACAAAAAATCATCAAAATCGCTTTTTTCTACACTGATTCATGAAACCTTAAAGCTGACCCAAAACGCTACATAGCACCGGAAATTCTAGAGTAAGCAAACTCGAGGAATTTTGGCAAACTTTAAAATTCCATTTCTCGTCATTTGATTGTCTGATTCTGAAATCTTTGCTTTCTGTTAAACCAAAGGACACCCTCTTTAATGGTGATGTAAGAATTGGAATGTTTTGTGTTGTATCGTTCTGTTGCGAAATGGACGCTAGGACCGAGACCTATGATATACGCCCTGGAATTCTGATTATCATTCGTCATGGGTTCGCTAGCTGAGAGACGCTTAAAAACAAAGTCTCGTCTCTGACTAAATTCTTATGCGGGATACAACACTTTGGAAACTTCATTTTCCTATTTATTCCATGCTGTGGATCACTGTGTAATCGATTGAAAACAACGACTGAAATGACTGGGTTCACTTTATTTTTTGTAACCATGGATTAGTCAACTGTATTGTGTAAAATTAGAACTGTTTTGTCAACATCAAATAAAGATGTACCAAGATGCGCACACTTTGAACTGGTTCGAACTGCTCATCGAGAACGCCTAATCATATCAAGTTGCAGTCAGCGATTCTAATTTTCTCTCACATACAACACAGCAAAAGAAGTCATTACATGAAGTAGTACTCACCTTTTCTGCATTGCTCTTTAGCTACGTTGTAAAACATGAGATATAGCCCAGAGAAGGGTGCATCTCTAGCTACAGTTGCGGCACAGCCACTGAAAAGACCTCTTGTCCCTTCAGCCTTCCAAATTGACACCAATGCACTTGTCACACCTTTGTAGTTGAAAATTCCACTCTAGAGAAAAGTTTAAATGTAAAAATGTGAAATCCTACAAGCTTACATAATTATACTCTATCTCTCAAAAGTTTGGAATCACAAAGAAGTTCCTGTATTTTGAAAAAATCTATGATTCTACTGAGCATGGTAGGATCAATGCAATAATGGAAGAACGAACAACTATTGAAGACAATATGAAAACTGCGCGATGCACCTCTTTTTCGGATCATACATTCTATCGGGCGTCCCAGAACAAGGTAGTCAATTTGATCAGGGCCAGCGCTAGTAATTTTGCTTGAATCAGTCGGGAATAATCTTTTAATTGATCCTCGATAGCTAACTTGACTGTAGCCTGCGTGCAGACTCTATGGTTAGTGCGGAGGAGCAAAAGGAGCAAAACTTTCCTTCCCTTTTAGCTCCTCCGCAATGACTGTATAGTCTGCACGCAGGCTAACTTGAAGGCAGATACCTTGTTTGTTGATATTGGAGCATTGAGATTAGACACCCTCATCTTGAAAGTTCAGGTTTGCCTCCAACTTCACATCAGAGCTTCTATGTTCTGGCCTAAACTACAAACGTGCTGATTTGGGGAATCTTCTCAAGGAGAGACAGCGTAAAAATTCTGAATAAGGATCCGTGTGCTTAGGTACAAATTTGAATAAAAATGTAAAAACTGAAAACTGAGGAGGCAAACATATCAATGGATACAGTCACTAAGGAATATATCTCTTCAGTCAAAATGAATGTACAGAAAAGAAACAATTTAACCACGAGAGAGCATTGCGAGAGAGTAATTTCAAGGATCTTATCCTTGTGGATGTTTCATCCTTTTTTTCAAATCAATAAAATTAAGAAGATACATTAAACAGATAAACTAAACATAAGAAGATACATTGTGCTATTCACAGCAGAAATAGACACATGGTCATCGAGCTCCCACTGTCAATAGCACTTAAATCATTACAATAAAACAACACTACAATACGAGGAACGGATGCGTGCTGTGATCTACTCAAAAATTTTTAAATCTTCATCCTTTGGGTATATGCGAATGTTTAAACAAGGAAAATCTTTTTCACACCCAAGGGAATTATTTCGCCCCTGATGAATAACCTTTATCCGGCAGATGTAGTTAATAAGCTGCCTTTGCAGAGCGAGTAGATATGTCTCTTGGGGAGAATTTGATTGTCAATTTGAATTTGAAGTTCGATTATTTGAAGCAAAGACCTTTGTCTACCCTGCAGCCATAACATAAAAGGTAAAAATTACTAATGTTAAAACGAGGCAAAAGAAAAGAAAAACCAAGCAATACATGTGTTGAGTGTGAGATTTTCTAATCAAATAGACCAGTTTGGTGGATCAAATTTAAAGTTAGAAGAAGTATGCTTTTATTGAGGTCAATAGGAAGGTTCTTATCACCATGCAAATCCAGTGAGAAGATCTCTTCGCGGTACTGCAAAGGAAGGGTAAAGGTATCAAAGATCGCTTTTCAAACTTAATGTGCTCAAATACTATTTATAAATCTACGTGCAGTGGTTATGATGCCACTTACTATGGTAAAACCAAAGACATTTAATTGTTAGATGTAGAGAGTACCTAGGGTCTAGCAAAGCAGGTCAAAAGATAAAGTCTAACTTCTCGTTCATAACTTCTCCCCTCCCAAATGCCGTGTTTCGTTTTAGTTTAAGAGGCACCCGTGCACATATTTTCTTTGCTGAAGATGACTAGAGTCGAAACGTACAGAATTATGTCATAAAAATTAATTTTCAACTGGACCGTAAAACCCTTCTCTAATCATGGATTTTCAACTAGATTGTCAAATTTTTCTTTAATTATGGACTTTCAACTGGATTCTCAAATTTTTCTTTAATAAAACTGGATTGTAAAAGTCTTTTCACCACAACAGGTATTTTCTCATCGTCGTTTTCATTCTACGATCAATTGCATAATGGTTGCGAAGACAGTATTACAACGGTTGCTATGGTGAAACTGGTTCCTTCGCGTAAATTGGTGTACGATTATTCAGAATCCTACAAAACAAAGTAAGGCGTAAGCTCCATCTTCGGCAATTTAGTGATCCCAAACAAGTTCTGTGCACAACTTTTCTTGCGATGTGATGTTCCTCTCCATCTTCCCGTAATAGCCAGAGCAGCAGAATTCTGTACAGATTTCAATTTTTTCCATAAGGCTTGGTAAAGAAACGTTACTACCAAAACTACATTTTTGCCGGACTATGGTAAAATAGTTATCACAAATATTAAAGATTTTACCGAAGCAGGAGGCTTCTTGCGTGTACTTCGCTATGATTCAGGAAAGCGCGTTGACAGCGTGCGTAGGAGGCCAAAACCCAAAAGCGCTGGTTCGGAGGTGGAACCAAATCTGGAATTTCAACATAAAAATGTGTACTCACAATGCTCCCGTAGCAACAAACTGGGTCTTTGTGTTCAAGTTAACTATCGAAGATTAGTTCAAAGATTATTTCTGATTGATTCAAGCTACATTCTTACCACTAGCCCTGATCAAAATCTATTACCTTTATTCTGGGACATCCCGTAGATTGAAAGGGAATTATCAAAGGTGGGTAGCATCAAAACAAAAAAGAACAACTATTCGTAGCGACCGCAACAGTTATTTACCTCATAACGTGTTTTTACGACGGTGATTGGCAACAAACTAACACCTGCAAAACTTCTTGCAGTGAATCCCAGCAACACATTCTGCCATGCTTGTGGTTCTTGAGATCTGAAGATATGAATCAAATAACGGTAAAGTAAATTCACAATTAGACTGCTGCAAACCTTGATCACATTTCTGCTGTAAATTGTTTTGCTTTACAAAACTCTTCAACACGACAGCAATTGCCCTTATCATAGCTGTAAGACAACAAAGTGCCAGAAGAGTGATTTTGTCTTCTATCAGTTCAGTTTTAGCAAATCGTCCACGATCAATGAAGTGAATAGCATGCATGGGAAAAGAGATCCTATAAATAACTTATCGTATGTGATGATCTTAGCGTGTGCACCAAACTAACAAGGCGAAGCCAAAACTGACAAGCATGGTGTCTTTCTTATTCATAGGCTAGAAACAGTATGAACTAAGTAACCATTTTAAAGTTTTTCTTGACTCGAAACAACTAATTTCATGCAGGGCTTAACTTGTAGATCCATTTGCCGTTTTTAATGTGTAAAACAACATTGAGCCAGGCAAGGCACGTAAAACATGAGGCAATGAAATCAGGCCTAAGTTCGCCCAAACAATTGTGCATAGAAACGGGTTTTACTTTGATTGATTCCGATTCTGTAGACAAACGGTCTTCCAGATTTCACATATCCTGTCATGCAAGGAATTCCAATTCTTTTACACTCATATATCAAGACATATTTTCCAACGATCGCTGACGATAAGACGCAACAAGGATCGTCATTCAATCACGTGATAAAGTGTGGACAAAAATTTTTTGATGTGATCCCACCGAATGCATCATCAACAAATACATCGCTGTCACGCAAGGCCAGAAGGCCCGAATTCGGGGGGGGGGGCAATCACACCATCTAGGTCAGGTTTTTAAGGACCCGTTACCAACCAGACCAACAATGCCACCATTCAATTCATCACAATGACGGAAGAGCAACTGTGTTACACAAAACCTTACGCATTCGGCGATAACGCTAAAGATGGCAGAAAGGAACTTTTAACCAAGATGCATCCATCTGTAATAACGATTTTTCAACGATTTCATAGGACTTCGATTGAAGAACGAAGTGCATCTTGGTAAATAGTTCCTCGCCGCCATCTTTAGCGTAAATGTCTAGTCCAAATACTTCTTATTTTAATATATGTTCATGAAAGGTTACTAACTGATCTAATATTATTGGTGACATTACAATACACCCTTGTTTCCAACGCTTTCAATAAATAAGTTTAAAAAAATCCTTCGAAATGCAAGTATATGTATTCATCGTAATATTAATTACTTGTATGCGCAACATTTTGTTGTTGTTAGTCTGGTTGCATTTTTTTATGTAATGGCCATAGGGCTGCCATTGTCTGTTATTCCTCATGGCATCGCCTCTTTAGTGTTGAAAAGTAATTAGGAAGTGCAGCAGATTTTAACCTGTATTGTACTACAGGGTGTCTCAAAAAATTTTTCGACGTTCGATTAAATACTAAAAAATAACGATACGCTGGATGGACACTTGGTCAAGTGAACCTTTTCCTGGGATTCTAAATCAATTTTTTACACAAGAATCTGGCAAATCCGCTAAGAATTCATTGAGTTACAAGCCTTTGAAGTTCAAGTTTGTGCGAAAACTGAAACCAGGGCCTCGAAATGGCGCTTTTGGTAAAAATTTCATAGGCCATCGTTTCTGCTATTCCTTAATTGTTTCAGGGCGAACCAAATGGGATTTGAACAGGTTTTCGATAACCTAACTTTCAAGCATATGGATGCTTTGAGGAAACGGATTCAGTCCATCGTCGATGATGTTTTGAATCACTGCTTTTGGACACATGCAGTGTTAAGTACATTTTGACAACGATCGCAAGGACTAAATCACTTTGGAAGTACTATGTGCTTTGCGCTGATATCAACGAGAGGTATGAAATTGGATAACCTTCTTTCACCTTTTCCCTTTTCTTTTACCTCGGTCTTTGAAGTTTTTTGCATTACAAGTAATCTGGGGGTCTCTGGTTTCAAATATCGCATATTTCTTATCTTTGAAAGCTCACAACTCAATGAATTTTCAACCGATCTGTTACATTCTGGTCTCTAAACTTATTTCATAATCTTAGGGACAGTGCTATCTTGCCATGACCCTGTTCATGTTATCGTTATGTTTCAATATCTAATCAAACGTCGATCACTTTTTTTGAGACACACTGTATTTTACATTGACGTAAGGAAGAAACTTGAATCTTACAGTTCGGCTTTACAATCGCATTTTATTGCTCACACTTGAATTGAGCATCACTTAACAATGCGGCACTGATGAAAAGCAACAGCTGCCATTGTTAGAAAACCTCCAGTCACTATGTTTTAATATATTAGGCATTAGTCTTACCTGCTGAATAAGAAATAAACCTGACAAGTGACAGTGATCAAATGCCAGTTTGGTAGCACCTCTGCATTCAAAATATACCGAAAAACATCTCAAGATCATGAATATAAGCTAATTGGTTCATTAAAATTTGATGATAGTTAGACGGCTTCATAAGAAATATTCAGCATCAATGTATTTTATATGCACAAAAGAGCAGGTCAAAAACAAATGAAAAACGGTACAATACTACAAACATATAAATAGGTTCTCAAAACCTCGCATTTGGGCAACCCGCTGAGGATGGTTGAGCGCATCCCTTACCAAATGCTGAGTCCTTAATCCCCTCTATTGCGAAACGTTCTATTGAAAACCGACATTTAAAAGTTATACTGTTAAGGCCGGCACAAATGAGTAAACATTGTTGCAGAAACTTGGGACCGAGGCAATGTGTATTGAAGATGCGGGTTTTGCATCTTGGTACCAAGTAATGTTTTAAAGCTTTCAAGAAAATTTCTTGCAACCCAATGACATGTTCGTTATCAAAACAACGATTTTCTCTGTTTGCTGGCCTTGGCAACAATTTCGTCTCTTCCAAGATTGCTTAGCGCAAACTCAGTTTAAAGAGCGTATGCATGATTTCCACGAACGTTTCCCAATTTGTGTATCCTTGCAGGAATATCGCAAGAAACACAAGGAATCAGTGTTTGTGGAACAATACTTTCTCGTCTGTGCCGGCTTCAATTAACAAGTGAAAAATATGCTTACGGAAAGATAAAAGATTTGAGCACATGCAATGATGAAAAATATATGCCAACTCCTGGAACTGTCCTTGAAATTGTCTGCAAAATGGAAACAAACAAAAGCTATATTGTGAACAAATGCCACATAAAATGCAGTTGGTTACCATTAGAAACTGCATACAGCATTGATAATACGTTTCAAATGTGTTTAATTTGGGACTACAAATATAAGGAACCACTACAATATGTCTGCAATGCACAGTTACCAAATTTTAGAAATGCCGTTGATCAGGCGAAAGCTACAATGATACATGCAAACTTTGAGACTGATCATGCAATTTCTTTTAGCTGTTGCTATCAAAAACACACTTCATTAACCATAACAGTATTTTGTCAAGATTCAATCAACTTATCTTTTGAAGAACATCAAATAATTAGCAGTATCTAAATGTAGTGTTTGTGTTAAGTGCCATTTATCATGTGCAGATGAAGATTTCCTTTCGTAAGTTAACATTGTTTAGTTTCGTTATTCATAGATCCTAATTAACAGATTTCAGTTCTTGAATTTGGCTACTTAAGCATTTTGATTTTAACAGCACCGCTTGATTTTAAGTTTGTTTCTACATTTTCTTTTATCAGATAAAACGTGGGCCGTTTGGCGGCCTGTGGCATTGCATTTAGCCACTTAACTGTTGTGAACTAAATTTTTCCGTGCAGCCAAGAGTCTAACTTTGATCACGCACCTTTTCCATCGAAATCAGTCATTTGCTGCATTTGTGAAAAAATTTTCTTTTTAAGACCTTGTATAGGAGTCTTTCAAACTGCTGAAATCTTTTGTTAAGCCCCTTCCGCATTTTATCTTAGCAAAAATTTCAGGTGCACGTGGTATTATCAGGGGAGAATGCAATAGTTAGGAGATAGTATTTTCTCCCCTGGCATGTCTTATCATAACTTGCCCTGCGCGGAGAATGTTTGACAGACATAAATAATACGTGCATCTTTGTCTTCCGAAGAGATTTCTTTCAAGAAGATCTCAGCTAGTCCTTTCACGCAAATACCGTTAACTCCTCAAGATTCAAAGCGCAAAGGTAGAGCGATCTTTCGAGCGCAAACTGTGTATCATTTTGTTACGAATAAACAACTCCTTAGACTGCGCGACTCAACTAAAAATTGTTATGAATTATCGTAGTATATTTACTGGTGTCACTCCTCTCCATAAACCAGTTATACTGTCTGTCCTAACAACTGTGAAGAATGTTGATATCATTCCATTGCTCCTAAAAAACAAACATATTGTCTATTGTGTATAGAATTCACAATTTCAATCCTCACTTCAATTGTGATCAAATTTTAGCAAAAGGAACTAAAGGGGGTAGTTGAATTCTAGCAACTCAAAATTACCCTCAAAGGCTGCTAAACATTATCCTGGCAAAAGACGCGGAAAAGCGTGGAAAAGAAACTGGAATTGTCGTACATTAATATGGGCTTGTCAAAAATTAATCTTTTGTCAAAACATGGATTGTCATGCAATAACGATACATGAATCTGACGACATGAAAATTAATTTTTATCATAGTTAATCCGTTCCACAGCTTACCCCTAACGCTCATTTCATTTCATTTCATTTCATTTCAAATTTTTAAGGAGGGTAGCCCTTCATCAATACCAATGATGATTTTCAAGGGGACAACCAATGACAAGCTTACAAATTAAAATATATTGGAAAAAAGACGAAACTAACCTAATTACAATTTTCATAAAATACTAATAAAAACCGTATGATCTAAAATAAACATTAACAATAAAAAGAAATCCAACTGTTTGTCAAGTTTTTTTCATTTATATATAGTGGATGCCTGCTTCAGCTCAGCTGAGAAGCGATGCCAAGATTTAGCACCTCTAAAAGAGAAACATTTCTGTCCATTTGTTGACTTTTTCTTTGGTATCCTTAGATCAGCCGCCGAATTCCTAAGGTTCCTTGAGGTTAGCTGGGATGTCTTTGTGAATAGATTGCGCAAGTATTGTGGAGCAAGTCCATGACGGGATTCGAAAACCATGATATTAGACTCACTACTGATTAGCCCATCTATGGTTTTCCGAGAATTTCTAATTTCCAGGAACGCTACTTACAAACTTCTTTACTACAAACTACAAGGACGAACACCACAGAGAGCAAAAGTCTATGGCAACTCCGCAGCCTTAACATTGAGAAAAAATTTAAAAAGACAAAAAAGAAATTAAAGTCATCCTAAAATTAGATGTAATAAATTTTCAAAACGAAGAAATTAAATTCGCTCCCTTGTGGCAAGTTTGCGTTGCCCTTTCGCATGTAACGTCCAATCTAACATAGACATTAACACTACAAATAATTACAAGAAACGACTGACGAAGAAAGAAAATATACGAGAAGAGAATAGGTAACGGTGAGGTAACATGGGGGCTGCGTTACAAAAAACCGTGTTTGAAATTATATTAATCAAATCGACTAGTGTTGTGGATACAACGCAACGTTAACTCGATTATCTTTCTATTTAGCTCATTAGTGAGATCTTTGCCGCCAAAAAGTAAAAGTTGTGTTAAATCTTTATTTGAAAGGCTAATATATCACGCTAGTGAGGAGATCTCGCCAATGCATCAAGAAAGAAAGGTAGAGCAACAAAAAGTGCTACGTATCCTCGATACCATCGTTCTAGGACACATAGGATTTACGGTTGCTAAAATTGTTATTAAACTTATGACGGTTTAGCTTACTGAGGAGACCAACTCTCAACTGAGTAAGGTAAGACAAAACTGGTGGGTCATGGATGCCAAAAACTGATTTTGCGGGGGGGGGGCGAATAATGGATAGGTAATAAAGATCGAGAGCGACGGTGCAAGTCTAATTTCAGGGTCAAGCTGATTCCATTCACTATAGCAGTTAGGGTAGAAACTGGATTCAAATTTTTCTGTTCTTGCTCTTATTCGCCTAGTCACATCCTGATTGCGAAAGCAGTACTGCGACTGATGGAGAGGTGGTAATGGAGAAGTGGTATTGGAGCAGGAGCTCTGGTATCTTCAGGCGTTCATCTACTGTATAATCTTGTAGAACAAAATAAGATCCCTGCTCCACCTTCGTAAATTTAATGATTCCCACCCAAATTCGCCATACAACTTTTCTATAGATGATCCCCTCCATGTTCCCGTTACAGCTAGTGCACCAGAATACTGAACAGATTCCAATTTTTCCATTAAGCTTGACAAAGTGATATGCAGACTGAGATCAAACATTTTTCCTAGAATTAGTAAATCATATCCCCGTAGCCTAGGTGGGGTCGCACATAAAGCTTCTATAATTCATTTAGGGTATGTTTGGGCAGACAACTAGAGATATTTCAGCATACCTATACCCTTTCTTGTTTTAGAGACGACTGCTTCAATATGCGCAGAGAAGGTCAGTTTTGAATCAAGGATAATTCCAAGATGGTTATGTTCGTCTAATTTAGCTTTGCTTTTGGTGAAAATTTTTGGTGATTGAAATTGTCACAACACTTCGAAAATTTTCTGATTTACTTGTGTGAAGCTTTGCACACCTTGGACAGTTTGGGTGAGTGTGGAGGTGTGCATGTGCTATCGCAAGCCTCATATTTCAAAGACTGCACCCATTTACTCTGTAGAAGGGCCATTTGTGGCAGTCTGTTTCAGAATTTATAATACTTTAGAATGAGCTTCCCCTTACCCAAATCAAAAAAATAAGAACTGCACTTAGCCCAGATTCAAGTTTTTGGTCCTTGCAAAAGTTATGAATGCCTCCAGTGTCTCATTCACTTTGTAGCCTGATCGTCCCCCTAGCGGCAGTGAAGCAAAATTCTTGTCCAAATGAGCAGGGGGAGGATGAGGGTGGGGCAAATTCTTTTAGTAATGCCTGATAATCGGGCAATGCAAAAATTCACATTCCCAGTAAATTCATGAGTAAAAGCTACTAGAATTGTCAAATGCCCCAGGGGCTGGGGGAAATTGCCAGTCAAGTGCTAGGAGCCAGGAATGTTTTTTTTTATAATTCTCCACTAGATATAAAGTTGTACAATACCAAAAACTAAATCTTTGAAGACTGCAGAAGAAACTAACAACAAAAAAATTCAAACTATATAATTAATCTTAGATTAAAGTAACCAGTTATAAGTTATTAGCCTGAAGGTGCAAAGATTAGGCTGAGCTGAGAAAGGGTGTTAGAAATATCATGGATTTGAATAATGTGGATGCAAATGCTGGGGTTTTCTGGGGTTTGGGATGGTCGGGGTAAAAATTGAGCAATACATAAACAGGCCTTTTCTTGAAGAAAGTTGCACGAGAGTGCCAAACACTCAAGTAATTTCGTTTACGCAAGCAATCGCTCAGGTAAAGATTCACAAGCACCTTTTATTCCTTGGAAAAGCAACTTACAATAAATCTCAATATCATTAATTGTCAAATGAGAATGAATCGCTGGAACAATAAATGTTCGTCACATTCAATCTAATGGTAAGCACTGATACCATTGGTACTTGTCTCATTAAAACCAATGAATCTTTACTTTCTATCTTCAGTCTGTTTCTGGAAGCGTGTTTGTTCTTCCTATTTATCAACTCTGAACATCGGGCAGGTAAGTTTGTTGCTCCTTCTTTAATTGACACCACAATTTTATCCACAATAATTCCGTTAAGATATGGTGAACAGTATGATGCTCTCATATCGAAGGACTTTAAATGGGAAGAAGGTTTTGCATTCAAAGATAAAAGTAAAGGATTGATGCTGCATGTTGATTGATGAAATGGCGAATCTGATGTCTGGCAATCATATTTGTACCATCAATGAACCTTCTGCTACAATGTTGATTCCTCATTTGTGGTTTCTATGAGGATGATTCCTTGTCTTCTTGAAAGACTTAAAAAGTTGGTTCCCTTCTATTAGTGTTTCAGGCCCCGTTCACGATGTTGAAATTCTCTACATTTTATTTCCGTTGCTCTTAGAACGGATAATAAGTAAATCATCTCCCCTACCCATCCTAGTAAGATACTTTCCAGCTTTAACTTTTAGCTTATAATGTAGTTATTCCAATGTCAGGTTTCTATTGCACGTTTATATTTTGTTTTCTCAAAGAAGGTGATTTCTTGAATTATGGTCATTTCCACCAAAGTCAAATGTTTTTCACAACTTAACAGAAGATTTGTCCATTGATCAAGGAGGATTTTATCTCATTGTTACTCGCAAGAAATCGTTGAGAGTAATTTCCCCTAAAAATTGGGAATTTTGCGATAGCGATAAAAAGCTCAACGATATTGCGCGAGAGCTGACACGATTGCTCGCATAAAAAGAAACGGCTACTGTAATCCACGGGTCACCAAGTCATGTAATCCACGGGTCACCAGGTCACCAGGTCATGTAATCCACAGGTCACTAAATTTGCGGTCGGTGGCCTAGCGGCTACTGCTTCAAGCATTCCTGCATTAACTGGTCCGTAAAAGATGCTGTTCTGTAGAGGGTAGAAACTAACGCCATCGCGTCTGCTGGTGGATGGTCAAACGCATTGAACAAAGCATGGAATTAGCATGGGTACATGGCTGAACCTCACGAGATAACGTTAACACTGCCGCAACAACAAGAAGAAAAGGGCCGTCCATTCCAACGGAAATTTCGAAATACGTTGCGATTGTAATGAACAATTGAGGGCAAATGGTAATAATATAACCAGAAGGTACCAAGAAAGCAGGAATCAGGCAGTGGCGGCGCCAGCTCTGAAAAGTCGGAAAAGTGGGGGGGGGGCAATTTTTGAACCTAAAGGTATACCCAACTAAGTTTATTCCATTTTTTGATAATCTTTGTCGAAATAGAATAGAGTGATAAAGTAGACAAGCCCCCCAGTCTTGCCCCTGCCAAAAGTGTAACAATGGGTAGGCATACCTGAAATAGTTTGACCATTGAAGATGTCCCAGGAAAAACGTATACCTTTTCCTTGGGTATTGTTTGCACGCAGGCTACAATTAGGCTAGATAATTTTGAACTTTATCTGGCAACTTGACAAGCGTCATTTATGATGAAAATTAGCTGTTAACAAAGTTAAGTTAGTGCAGCTCAGAACAGTAAGCTAGAAAAGACAATCGTCTGCCAACCTGTACGCACTACCATTCACCAGGAAAGGAATTTGAATGATTTTCTCTCTTGGAGTGGTGTGTATGTGCAATCCTTTCCCTTCCGCATTCATTAAGAGCTTTAACAAAGAAAGTACTTGAAAATTCGACCACTCCTTTCAGCCTTTACCCTTGCAAAAAGCGGAAATTTATCTGCGGGAGGAAATTGCTTATAAGTTGATCGAGGGGGCTTAGGTCGCTGCACTTTTTGAAGCATGTCGGAAAAATAATTCTCTGGAAATTGTATGTTTGCTAAAACCGATATTTTGGGGTAGAAGTTTATTTCCAAACCTCTCCCTCGATTATCAAGAGAATATAAAATACAACAGCAACAAACAAGTAGTGTCCTCTTTGACAACACTACTCTATGGACAACACAGAAATTCATTCTCGCTCGATTCTCGCGCCAATATTTTACATGCACCGGAATTCTTTGCACATCCCCATAGGGTCCTTATTTTCTAAATATCCCGTTCAATTTTGGCAAAAGTAACCGTTCTCTTTTCAAGAAAAATCCGCGAGTCGCTTTCTTACGTTATAGTTTTCCCAGTGCTGGAGTTTCTTAACTTTATATGGCGATCTGTTTCTCATAACCAGTTTCTTCTAACAAGAAAATATGGTTACTTATTCGTTTCACACCGCAACAATAATTTCCATTGGAATGAACGGCCCTTGCGGCAATGTTAACATTATCTCGTGGGGCTCAGCCATGTACCCATGCCAATTCCACGCTTTGTTCAATGCGTTACTGGCTTGTTACTTGCCCGTTCCTGGCTTGTTCCGCTTGTTACTGGCCTGTTACTGGCCTGTTCCTGGCTTGTTCCGCTTGTTACTGACCTGTTCCTTGCTTGTTCCGCTTGTTACTGGCTTGTTCCGCTTGTTCCGTGTTTTAGCAACGTCGGTCTTCAGAATTATTAGAAAAGAATACAATATTTACATACCCATAAATGGCTGGAGCCTGAATTCTTGTTTTAATCAAATCTAATGGTTGAAATAATAAGCAGGAGCATGTTCCGCTGAATGAGCCAGCAATAAAACTCTTCAACGGTGACTTTTCCTAAAACCAAATCAAATTACACTTTATAAAACCCACAGAAAATCTGAGTCCTTTGATGATTCTCACATTAAGAAATAAAAACTGCTTGAGCAAGACTCACAATAAAATCCTACTTTGGGATCATCAGTCTCCACTGTTCAGAATCTACAAAAGTTTCTGATGTAATTATGTGTCCTTGAAGCTGCAAAATATGCTAAATATGATTAAATTGTAACATATTTTGCAGTATCTAGGGCAAACAAAGATCTTTTCTTCGTTAGATCTTAGGTCTTTGGTCTTGGGACACTACAGCTAAGAAATTCCTCAAATTTTCAAGCATAAGATTCTGCAGTTTTTGATACCGTTTGAATTGATGAAGCAAAGATACCATGATTAAACTAGGCCTATGAAACCATCCTACCTGAATTCAAAGTTGAAATTTTTTTTCAATTTCCACTCGAAAATGTTTTTGGGAACGCACTGACACTCTTCAGCCAAGAAGCGAAAGAGAAGTTGGATCAACTTCTTCCATTTGATGAGCTGCTTGTCAGGTGTCAACACTAATCAGGCAATTGCTTAAAAATTGCAGTCAAATGCTAAGACTTTATGTGATTGGTTGAAAGGAAGAATGAATAGGATATCATTAGCCGGCCTAACTATCGGTAGGGTCTTTATTGACCGACTGGAAGAACACAATAACCAAGGATCAGGTGACACACCAACCGCAACTAGCCAAGGAAAAATTCCAGTGAGTTAGAAATTTCATTTCAAGTTACAAACATACACTTTGAAATTGCTGACGTGGAATGTGGTAGCTTTTATGGGACCTAGTAAGCAACAAGAAAGATCCAAAACTTACAGTTACATACGAAGCTGTGCTCAAAAACGGTGGATAACATATGAAACCAAAAAAAGCTAAATTGGACATGGGTTCAATATAAGAAGCAAACTCTTCATCAAAATAGTTTGTTACGTCAAAGGAATGTAACATTCTCTCTGTAGAACATAACAAGCTCAAGAAGTACACCTTTGAATTTCCAAGCAAAGCAAATTCACAAACATTCAGTAATCTTGCTTCAAGAGGCACCTAAAATCAACTTCCTCATACTCATTCCTTTCTTTCAACACAAGTCAATCAAAACAAATTTGAATAACAATGTAATTCATTTCCATGGTCACAAGGCAGTGGCGTAACGCATGATGGTTGGGGTTAGAGCAACTCCTAAGGGCCCCTGAGCTGCAGGGGCCCCAAAGGGGTCCCTTACGGAATTAGTAAAGATTTTCAGTAGAGCAGTAATTCAACTTCGGATAAACAGCGTGTTGATTTTGCACCAAATACTTCAGGGCCTCACAAGATGAACCCCAAAACCCTTAGTGAATTGAACAACTTGTTGAAGTGGACTGGATGCAGGTTTAGTAAAAACTGATTACATGTAATAGTTCTCCCCATGCCTGAACTGATATGCCCCTTAACTACTGATGCTACAGCAACAATATAATTTCAGTTCAATGGGATGAGCGTAATTTGAGGGTCCTTATGGAGAGAGGTTACAAACTTGTTAAGCTATGTTTTGTTATGAAGGCATCTAGCAGATCATTTGACGAAAAGCCATTTCTGTACGGTCCTTCAGCTCAATATTTAAAAATTTCCTGAAGCCTATGGTTGATGACAATCTATTGCTCTATTCAGCGGCGAATACTGACAAGATACCCTGAACCAACAATTTGGCTCACTTCACTTGCATTCAGTTTAAGCCAACATCTCCAAAAAGTTTCTTGTGCCAACACGCCTTCACATATAAAGCCTTCCCAAATACCATTAATTGGTGTTTTGATATGCTGGCCTTGCCTTAAAAATGACTTGCCAACCATAACTTGATTTTGGAAATTTGGCGAATGTTTCTTGATGTGTCTGCCTCCAAAGGGGGCCCCTGTTGGGCTAAATGACTAAGGGCCCCAAGCTGCTCCGTTACAGCACTATTGCAAGGTTAAAGTACTGACAGGGCAAATTCTATATTTCTTTCAAATATTCATTCCATTATGCAGTTAAACAGCACTTTTGGTAGACTTGCCCTAAGTTTATTTTGTCATCTGTAATGAGTCTACCATGCCTGGTAAAAAAGCATGGGAAAACCATGGAAAAAGCATGGGAAAAGCATGGGAAAACCATGGAAATCCTTGAAATTCATGGAAATCCATCAGAGGAAAATTCCATGGAAACGGAAATCCATCAGAGCAAAATTCCATGGAAAGCATGGGGTACTTACAATACTTCTCCATGCTAGCATGGGGGAAAACGATTACATGGAAAGCATGATGAAAGCAAGGAGAGCATGTTTAGTGAAACCATGGAATTCCATGGTAAAGCATGGGGAAATTCCATGGAAATCCATCGGAGCAAGATTCCATGGAAGGCATGAGGGATCTATCACACTTTCCATGCAAGCATGGGAAAATCATTACATGGAAAAAGCATGGAGAAAGTATGGATAGCATGGATGTAGTGAAACCATGGAATTACATAAACTCCATTTCAAATCAGGAAAAAACGTCCCAAAAGTGTAGACTTTCCCAAAGGCACTGTTGACAAGTCAACAAAAAATGCCTCCCTCTCTAGTTTGCTCAAGTTGCCTATAAGCTTTATGTATAAAATGTAAGATATATAATATAGTCAAGTGGGGGAAAACTGCGCACAGCCACTTTCGATCGCAATAATGCGCACCCAGTTTCTAGAGAATGCGAAGGAGCTTTGTGTTCTGTGACCCATGCACCTGAGAGATGAAAGATCCAAGAACATTGGCCTGAAAAATTTCCCCAAAATAATGTATTGTTCTATTGTTATCGTAATTCAAAACTGGGAGTTCAATCTCATCGTGATATCAAGTTTTTATAGCTGTTTGGAAACTTTTCAATAGCGCAGGCATTCTTTGCATTCCAAACGAGATTATCACCATAGAAGTGAGGTCATTTGAAAGAGTATTTTTGATGCTCCTCGATAATGCCCCTTCCGGAAGTGGATGCGCATTTTTTCTCTGCACAGTTCTCGATTTTGGAGGAAAAACTGCGCTACCAAGAAGACATATAGAAGCTGGCCCTTTGACAAGATATAGCATTAAACGCAAGTTTTAGATGTTTTTGAAGAAGAGGCAAAGCAGGCGCGGATGCAGGCAGTTTTGTGACAGGGTTCAGCGGGGGTCCGGGGGCGATGCCCCCGGAAAAATTTTTGGGTCACACCCTTCTTTTTTTGGGCCACGCCCCTTTGCCCCAAGGAGACGCCCTTTTCAATATGGACACACCCTAACTCAAGTTTTCATTCATATCGAACGACATCACGGTGTGGTTTCAATTGCTGCACATGGAATGGAACAAGCTTGCACCAAAGCTCAGTTGCTTGGCCTACACATCTTTTCCCATCTTTCTCTCTTACCCCTCCTCAATCTTTCGTTCAAGAAGCTCCCTGATTTTCAGTGATTTTCAACATCACGAGGCAAGATCAGATCGTACTTCCTCTCCGTCCACGTTATTCCACAGTGTTTGCCAGGGAAATATCGAAGATGTC
This sequence comes from Aurelia sp. 4 Dawson et al 2005, assembly GCA_964019985.1. NCBI lineage: Eukaryota > Metazoa > Cnidaria > Scyphozoa > Semaeostomeae > Ulmaridae > Aurelia > Aurelia sp. 4 Dawson et al 2005. Next base: position 11,358,182 of record OZ026502.1, read on the forward strand.
AAGTATCACGCATCACAATCATCACAACCAACTGGTGGAGGGTTAAATATCACGCAATTTACACAGGTTTCCGACTTTTTCTGACCGGGTTGCGACTTTTAATGACAGGTTTCGGACTCCCTTACGACGATGAGAACAATATGGTGACTGGTTTCAGACTCGTCAACAAGAGGTTTCAGACTCTCTATGAATGGATTCAGCTGTGCAATCACATTGGTGTAATCCAATCCTGCACAGATTATGACGCAGACAGATAAATCCTCCTTTGTTGACGAGACAACTGATATAATACCGGTGCTTTTGTTTCTACCTCACCTCCTCTTCGCATCGAGGCTCGCTGTGCAGAGCACAGCTTTTTATTACGTTCTCAGTAGAGATGCATTCCTATTGGCTAGGGCAAGAAGGGCGTTGGCTGCTACATATACGGGTATTTGATTTATTGCTGTCAAGAGCGGGTTGGAATAGCCAATAGGAATGCATCTCTACTGAGAACGTAATAAAAAGCTGTGCTCCGCACAGCGATCTCGATGCTTAGAGGAGGCTCGAAGATATGGAGTTAGGTAGTGGACAAATTGGGTAATGTCCATATCGTCGAGGGACTACTGACTTCATGGAGTTGAATCTTGCTTCGTGGAGGAACACTTTACTTCGTTGTGGAGGAGCCTATCCTTCGACGAGGAGCTTCACGCTTCGTGGAGGAACTGTTTGATTGACAACGGAACATGTAGGGGAAGGGCACACTGCACGTCGTCGAGGGAGTTAGTGCTTCGACGAGGGACTAAAAATCTCTAGATAAATCGTATGCCTGTGGAAGAACATAGGGGCCGTGTTCCCTTGCTGATTGGCAGCTACTTCCAGCCTGGATTTTTGCGAATCTGTGGGCCTGTGGGAATCTGTGGAAGTATGACTTGAGTTATGCTGTATTTAGATGTTATGGCCTTTCCTGTCTTACAGCCTGAAGAAAATCTACGGAACTTTTTCGTAACAAATTTACAACAAATACGTAAAGATTTAGAGGGTTTTCCACTGGTTGAGGCTACGAAGATCGATCACGCTGATCACAAATTCCTGTACGCTTCCGACAAAATATAGTCTGGTGAGGCAACCCTGGAATGAGTTTAAGGTAGTCTGGAAGTAGCTGCCAATCAGCAAGGGAGCACGCCCCCTATGTTCTGCCACAGGCATACGATTTGTCTAGAAAGTTGATTCAAAGGAGATTTTTAGTCCCTCATCGAAGCACTAACCCCCTCGACGACTTGCAGTGTGCCCTTCCCCTACATGTTCCGTTTTCAATCAAACAGTTCCTCCACGAAGCGTGAAGCTCGTCGTCGAAGGATAGGCTCCTCCACAACGAAGTAAAGTGTTCCTCCACGAAGCAAGATTCAACTCAATGAAGTCAGTAGTCCCTCGACGACATGGACATTACCCAGTTTGTCCACTTCCTAACTGCATACGAAGAACTCCAATCGGAGTTCGCCGAGGCTCCTCCAATTGGGATTTCCATAGATTGCAAAACTTTTGGTACAATGCAAGATTTAGTATGAAGATATGCATTCAATACAGAAAAAGCATTCAATGCAAAATCACATTCAATACGTCGGGAAAATCCCTATGTGCGCTGTAGTTGTAACAATCAGAGCAGAATAGGAAACAGAGCATTTATGGATTTAGAATGCAATGACGCAAGTTTCTTTTGGGTATTATATGGAAGTTTTTAGAATACAAAGACTGATATGTGGTCGGATGATTGTACTCATTTAAATAAGCCGCATTTGCGTAACAACCTTGTTTACTTATTAGGAACACAGGAAGCTATAGAACCTTGCTAATTGGAGAGCATCATTTAACCTTAAATAAGAGTGATTTATTACGTATTTTGAGATATATTTAGAGGGTCACTGTGGGAAAAATGCTGTTGCATAGGTAACCAACGCATCCTTTCCTGAGCACTAATCTTATTGGTTAGAAGGAACAATAGACAAACTGGAGTATAAAAATGAGGACAAGCAGTGTAAGGGTAGGATAGTTTGAGATTGTATGATTGCAGGATTGTAAGATTGTAGATGAAGGATTGCCTAGAACGAGTGTTGAGTTACTAAGAATCGTGTATGGAAACAGCAGAACGTGTACTAGTTGGAGGTTGATTTCATGAGGATATTTTGATAAACGTCAATTGTTGTGATCTCATTGAACTTGAAGTCTCTACTGTAAAGACATCTGGTAGAATCAGCGATTGGCAGAGCCTGAGCAAGTTCTGCGATACAATATAAAAAATTGTTCAATGCAAAGAACCTGCGTCTTACACAGAAGAACTTACCTTCAATTTATGAATATATTCAGTGCTACAATATTTATTCAATGCTAAAATCTTTATTCAATGCAAACATATGTTCTCCGCAAAATATATATTCAATGCATAAATATATTCAATGCAATATGAAAATTTCTCTTCAATACGAAACATTATTCAATCCAAAGCAATATGCTCAATATTACTGGGGCGAGCGCGTCCATGGCATGTGGGCGCTCCTCGCCTCATGCTGCATATGTAACACATGCCTTGTGCCTCCTTGTCCAGTCCAGCCCAGCAGAAGCGCCAAATGAGCTTCCGTGCTGTCATGGAAGATTCAAACGATGAAAAGATCACCAAAGCTGCAGACCTTCTTGAGGAAGCGTCACAACTACTCAGGAGTAAGGTTGCGCAAAGAGGGGCAGCAGCTCCGCTACCAAGAGGAAGGCCAAGATCTCCACTGAGACTGAACTCTCGAGACAGCGATGGTAGGCCAACAACAAGTAGGCCTGACAGACACACAATTCAGACAACTCTTGACCAGGCAAGGAGCATGGTAAGACAAAGTTCAGCAGCTGGTTTATTTAGAAGATTGAACAGAAATGAAAGACTGAGGGCAGCCTCGGCGTCTCCATCAGGCCTTGGAAGAGGTGGAAGACGAGGAAGGACTCATGCACAGGAAAGAAAAAGCAAGCCATTTCCTTTCGCGAGGCTGAAGTGTTTTCGTGAAGACGGCGTAGAAGAATTGGAGGACTGTGATACCTTGAAATCTGATTCAATTATTGCAAATGGTATGTTAGTCGTGTATGAGGGTGACGGTGAAAGCTCAATAAGGAAAGCTATAACTGAAGCATTGGTAGGTACATTCCCATTGTTAGGTGAGAAAGATTTTGAGTTTGTTAAAGTGCGTCAAAAGAAAGTCTCACCTGCTCAGCTTGGTCCTGGGGCAGAATTCAATTACCATGCACTTAAAAAGATAGCTGGGCAAGGTCAAACATATGTTAAAATCAAAGAGGGGTATGAGCATATATACAGAAAGTATGATTCAATAATCATTTCTGATCCTGATGATGACGACAAAGAATTATTAAAACCAACATTTGGAGAAGATGCTGTTCCAAGTTCAATTAGGCCGATTGCACAACTTGCACAACAAAAGGAAGAAGATACAACTGATAAAATTGAAGAAGTCATCTGCGAAATTAAAGGCAAAAGTTTAATGGACCCTGTTGAAATTCTCAGGTTGTTACAGAATAGATTATTGAAGGGGAGACAGTTAGATGTGATCGAACTTACCGATGGCCTTGATGGACAGACAAATTACATTTGTGTAGACAGACAAAAGATTCTCTCAACAACATTTGATGAATTTAAAACAATTGAAGATTTCAGATTGACATTTGAAGTTGACTTTATGGGGGAACTAGCAAAGGATTCTGGTGGTCCAAGAAAAGAATGGATTCGACTCATGAATGCAAGAATAAAAGAAAAATATTTTGAGAATGGGCTCCGGGAAATGCTGGAAAGTGATTATTACCATGTAGGCATTATGGTTGGCATTGCATTGCTCCAAAATGGGCAGCTTCCCAGGTTCATGCCCAATGATGTCATAGAAAAGCTTGTGGTATTCCCCAATGAGAATGGTTGTGTACGCCAATTGCAAGATGGTTTGAACAAGTTTCATTTGGTTCAAATTTTAAAGGAATTTCCTGTGATGTTACATCTGCTGCGCCCAGCAGGCAACCAACTTAATGTCAAAGTGCTCCTGAAGGCAATGGAACCACAGTTCTCACCTGAGGTGTCAACAGCATTAGCTAGAGAAAAAAAAATTTATGCCCTCTTCATAAAGTATGTACGAGAAGTTGCAAGTGGAAGGAGACATCCACTCACTTTAGGAGATATCTTGGCCTTTGCAACAGGAGCATCAGAGGAGCCACCCAGGGGGGCGGATCCAGGTGTAAATCTGACGGGCGCCAAGGGCATGTGGCGGCAAAGCCGCCACAGGGCGGGAGTGGCGGGGGCGAAGCCCCCGAAAGGCAGGGGGTCCGGGGGCGGAGCCCCCGGAAAATTTTCTGGGGTCCACGCCCTTTAAATTTGCTGAACACATAACAACGCCCTTTATTTTTCTTCAAATTTTTAGACAATTAATAGCAGTTCCTCTCAGACTTTTCAGAATTTGGACAGCACAGGAATGAGAGGACAGTGCAAGCTACAGTATCTATTTGAATGAAATTTTAGGACAAACTGCAAATAAGCACCAAACTCAAAACACTTCCTATTTGAAGAAAGGTGGTTTGGGATTTCTTTTTGATTGGTATGGTAATTGTGCATCCTTTACATTACAAGGAGGGCTAAGAAATTCATTGAAACCAAATACGTTTGAGAATAGTGATTCGAGCCATAATATTTTGTAAGACAATCAACAGCTACAAAGCCGCTTTTGTCCTGCCTGACATTCTATACAATAGTGATCAACCATCCTGCCAAACGCCAAACCAATTCGCAGGAACTGCCAAATTGCAAACAACTAAACTTCTAACGTTTCCAATACAAAAGTAAATTAAAAAATCTTGTCCTAGTCACATGCTCGTTAAAGTAAATGATTTAGATTTAATTCATGGTGATTTAGCTTTGCCAAGGAGCGCTACATAAAATATATAGGGCCTACCACAGACGTTGCCTCACAGTCCCTGACTGAGCCTTTGCTTCACAACTTCTGGTGTCTGATGAAGGTTCAAAAGTGGTTCAAAACATCCTCGGATTCGTTGGCATTTCTTGATACTTCCAACTCGAAACTTCCTTTTCTATCGTAAAAAGGATAATCTCATATCTTGCGTTAGCCTGTTGACAGGCTGAGCATGATTTGGTCGCTATGTTTTTCCACGCTTCTCTGGTTTGAAAGAAGTTTCTTCGTCATCTGGTGATTGGCTAATGGTCTTGTCATCTCTATCAAACGTTCTCCTATTGGCTTGCACCCCTCAAGGTTCTTTCCTATTGGTTGCACTCCTCAGTTTCAAACTATGGGTGCTCCCGCCAATTTCCAGCACCCTCCATGCACCTCTCTGATTGGTTTGCACCAAGGTGCCTTCATTGCGTGACTTGCACTGTACTTGCCTCCGCATAAGGATTTCGGAAAGGAAATGAGGAGATGCCCCTCCTGGATAGAGACTGTTTGTTTGTTTTCGTCAAGCTGCAGGAGGATGCCCAGGGTCTAGTAGATTTTACCGTCGACGGAAGGTGGGGCTGAAGGAGGGGGCACTGGGGCAGTTAAAATATGGCGGTTTCATGAAATTTGTCATTCATTTATTGGAACAAATGAGATCAAATTAAAATATTTTACAACAGAAGATTATAGGAAGCTTGCCTTCAGTGATTTCCTTGCAACTTTGACAGGTGCTTGCGCACCCGTTGCACCCCCTGGATCCGCCCCTGCCACCTCTTGGTTTTGAAATGACCCCATCCACTGTGTTTACCACTGGGGTGGAAAGCATTAAGGTAAGGCCAAAACTTTTTCAACATTTAAAGTTACAGATTTACAGTACAGGCCTTGCACACATTCTGCTTTCATACTTCGCTGGGTTATTGGGACATCAAGGGGAAGGGACTGGGTTTACACAGGACTGCTGAAAATGTGTATTTAAGAAAAATTCAGGTATATATGGTGCTGCTTAAACATAAAAGATGTAGAGTGAAAAAATTGTTTGTACACAAAGAAGATGTAGAGTGGATTGTTTGTTACATCTTTTACATCCACCTCAAGGTGAAACGCCCTCAAAAGTTTGCTAGTTATGAAATGGCCATATGATGTATGTACATGTGTGTGTGTGTGCCTGTTTTGGTCATGATTTTGGCAGAGGACCTTCAAATGGGGAGGGGTGCCATCTTGTTGACCTTAATGGCCCAGTGCTATTAAGAAGTACAGCAAAATTCTTAGGCAGGAAAACTATGGCTGCACTTTTGTAGTAGTATTCAATCATATGTTTCTTAATAATATTTTCATTTTAATGTGCCAGGCTTTTACTGTATGTTGATTGAATCTTCTTAGTATACTCTTGGTCCATTTTTTTATCACGATTCTACAGACTGAATCAAGATCATTTTCAAGATAGTTTCAAGGCACAGTTGAAACAATATGAAAATTTACCAATTTTAGGGTCATGTCTGGTGTTTTGCTGGAATTAGGAAATTATTACACTCATTTTCTTTGCCACAAATGTGTCAATTTATACCAGAAAACATTTAGCATCCCTGAGATTGTGAAAATGATAAAAATGTATACAATTATGATTTTTGAAAGCAATCATAAACTTTACAGGCAGTGGTGGCTCATGGTAGGGAGCACTTGGGGGCAGTGCCCAAGCTTCAAATCTCAACAAAAGGTAAAAAGAATTTGGTCAGATGTCCAATGATTTTTTGTGTGATTTGAATAAAACATCAGGACTGAATGAGGCCTTTATGCAATGAAGCTTTACATTGGTAACCTTATTTGATTTAATGATTGATGTCCTTACCACATCAATTTTGTCTGTTTTGAAGATGGCAAAAAAAGGAAATGTAGCTTTGACTACAGAAGTTGCAATTTTCAAAAAACTGTATACAGTATATATCAACTTCATAGGGCTGACACATTTTTCAGATAGTAGTTGGTATCTTGGTGGGTCAGAGCACATTGAATGTTTCAAGCAGGAAAAGACAGTGATCAATTTCCAAAATTCAAATCTCAATGCAGCTTTCATTTTACACTGTATATTTCTATTATATATAAGGTTTACAAATTAGTGTTTATCTTGCAGGATGCAAATAGAGTTACTACAAGCAGAGTTTCATTCATCCCCACTGCACATACTTGTTCAAACACGCTTGAGCTTCCTAGAGGATTGTTGACAGAAAAAGTAGCATCTGAAGAATTCTTATTCAATAACTATGACTATGCATTTTGCAACAAGTACTTTGGCATAATATAGACTTTGCAGATACATGAGCAGCAGTACAGTAGTTGTTCCTTTTTGCATACATAAATTTTGTTTCTGTTCCTGGGGTCCTCTCCTGTGTGCTGCTCCAATGATATGATGCTAAATCAAATGTACAACATATTGTCCACCATCACGGTCTTAGCAAAATTATACCGTTATTGGAAAAACATGTTGCTAGCTAAAATGGCAGGGTTTCTGTTTCTACAGAGGAGATTACTGTAGATCACTTGTTAAGGCCAGTTTACGCGATCACATTTATGTAAAATTTGCTTCACATTTTTATGTGATCACAGAATGTGATTGTGTAAACAGGCTTCACAAGTTGCAAGAAGTTATGTGAAGTGATGAATATCAATCCCCTTTAATTCCATCACAGATTTTCATTTGAAGGCTGGTCAAATGAAAAATCTGTGATGGCAAATTAAAGGAGATTAATTTTAATTGCTTCACATAATTTAAAGCAACTTGTGAAGCCTGATTACATGATCACATTCTGTGATCACATCAAAATGTGAAGCAAATTTTACATATTAAATGTGATCGTGTAAACCGTCCTTTAGAAAACATGAAACTTCCCCAGACTCGTTTCCCTTGACTTCAATCCTTTGCCAGTCTCCAAAGTTTATATTGATTGCAGAAGAATTTTTGACAATCATCAAATGCAAGAAAGGAAACCCTTTTTAACGCTTTATGGTTTAATTGGCACCCCAAAATGTGGATCCACATGCGCCTTGTGCCTTCTGTGAACGGACACCCTTTCCTGTGTTTTGTTCATACTTGACTTGGGGTACCAAGTGGCTCCCTACATTTTTTATGTCATATAGAGATTTCTGTTAATGTTGCAAAGATTAGGTAAAAATTTTTTCAACCTGACTAGGAAGGAGATGTGCTGCATGCTTACATCTAGAGACACACTTCATTTGAACCTATGGTTATGCTCATTTTCAACTAAGCCTTCTCTTCCTCATGTATCAAATGTAACAACTTGCCAGAGAAATCTAGGTTTTTTCTCACTTCAGATATCCAAGATCAAGCTTGTATCCAGTAAAGTCTCTCAGACTTGCACCTTCCAAACAGCTCAATGTCTTAAAAATTTATTTTGGGTTTCACATAGAATTGCAACATGACTGTTTTCCAGAGGAATGAATTAAGTGTGTGCAGGGTCCCAGTTTTATAAAAAGTCTCCCTTCTGGTCAGGCTCAGAATTTCTAGCCACATGTCATAGAAAGGAAGAAGTGCTTTCTTCTTTTTGTCCTAGGTTTGATCACTGTTTTCTAAGTATGTCTTTTTGATGTACTCTTGAGTCCCGAATAAATGGGGGGGGTGAGAATAATCAGGGGGGTTGGAAATGGTTTGATGTAACAATAATTGGGGGGGTTGGAATAATTGGGGGTGCTTGGAGAAATAGAAAATAGCCCTTTTCTTAGGTAAACACATATCTGATATATATTTATGTGAATAGTGATGTTACTGATACATTTACTTTTGAACTCTGGTTCTGTTGAATGCACTTCTTGAGACTTTTTTCTTGCGTCTATTCAAAAATTATGTCTAATATCATTTTATTTTTCCAAAAATTAATAAAAAGGGGGGTTGGAATAACAGCAGGGGGGTTGGAAAGTTTTTCAAACAAGCAGGGGGGACGATTATTCGGTACTCGAGAGTAAGTGTGATTTCAAGGACATACTGTAAGAATATTGATATTTTTGTTCAGTTGATTGTCTTATATTTGCAAGTTGTTTGGTTTGAAATTTGTCTTTATTTCAGTAAGTCTCCCAATGGTGCCATTAGTATGTGATCTACAGGGGTAATGAAAGCAATCTTCAGGGGTATGGGGTGTACAAATTCAGTAGGAGGAAGCATCCGTTGGGGCCTTATTCTTATAAGATAAGGCAAAAGAGGAGATAAGACATTAGTTGACATATTTTTTATCTCATCTTGATTATGCAGTCTACTTTTTCCAATTTGCTTGTTTAGCCTTGTTTGCAGGCACTAGGGATCCTGATAGATGTACGGTTAGGTTCACTCCAGGTAGTGGTTAACCATTTGGTCTCCTTGCATAGTCAGTTTCTGTACAACATGCTGAAGTGTAGACATATACTGTATATGTCAATCCTATTCTCTTGTGACACAGCATTTGGATTAATATTCTGATAAACATAGTTCTGAATTTCATCTTGGAACGGAACGTCAAGAGGGCTGACTACAACCTCATTCTGCGAATCTTCGAAAGCACCAGGACCTCCAATCTCTTCACCGTAGAACACGATGTTTTCAGGTTGATAGTCATTGTCTTCTACTTCGTTTAATCTATCCCCAAAGGATTTTCTTCGTCTACCATTCCAGTGTACCAGAGCTGGTTCAGTGTCCATGCCTCTTCGGTGGACAGTTTGTGTTCATTAAACATTCATTTGAATTCATCCAGCAAATGGTTTATTCTTTCCAAATATACCAAGTGCAATGCAAACAAATGAACAGAATTTTTGACATCTAGCACCACTAGCACCCCGGTTTGCTCCATTGCATAAAACGTGTAATAGAAATGCATCGCGACACACCGGAAAACATCTCGCCATAATCAAAGCTGCCTCGGTTGTAACCTCGTTTGACAATCATTGCATCGCAAACACTGACATTCTCTATACATACCATAGTCCACATGAACTCTTGATGGCCACAATCCCCAGTTTTCATCTATCCCTTTCAGAAAGAGCGATGAAACAGTGCTTGCGAGATTGTTTGTGCTGCATTTCAAGAATATAATTTTTCTCGATTTTCCATCGATACAACCATGTATCACGAACTTCCATCTAATGAAAGAATGATGCCCATCTAAATGCCATAGTGAATTTGGCCAAGGTACGCTGTATGTCCTTAGGGACACCAAGGCACCCCACCGCAGGGCTGTGTTTCGAGGATCCACCCTATTGATGCTGCTTCGCACTCTTCTTCTCTGCACATAGATCCCGATTGATCTTAAATACCTGCTTATGTATGGCTCTCCCGTAGTTGCACCATGCCTTGAGAGATAATCCAAGATGACTTCATCAAGTCTATCATCAGAAATATCACTAAACTTCTGTAGATGGGTCAATCCATGTTCTTCAACTCTGCGAAACGAGATACTCCAAACATCAAAGCGATTTTGCTCCATGAAAAATTCATCCCACGCAATTCTTCCAATGTTTCTTTCGGAATTGATAAACGAGGTCGACCAGCACCTGTTCCGGGTTTTCTTGGTGCACAATAAGTGTTCAACTTTGATGAGAAATTTAAGTGCAAGTCCTCAAGGCTTTTTCTTAAATCGTTGAACACATTTTGAAGATCCAAGCATACTCTTGCATCGTTCTCACTTATATCTCCCAGGCTAATGTTGATACACAGGATCTGTACAACTGAATCCAGCAAATCTATTGTCCCGAACCAGTTTCTGCGTAAACAAAGCTTCCATCTTCTAGCTTCTTTTCGAGAGTAGCGATTCTCGTTATATCTCCTTCCACTCGTTCAAGTAAGTAGAAAAAGAAAGTTTTCAAACAGACACCTTCCTGACCTTCTTCACCTTCATCCATCTGTGGCAAGCAACCTTGATGCTATCCGCCATTATGGGGATAAGGGCTCGCCCCAGTAATATTGAACATATTGCTTTAGATTGAATAATGTTTTGTATTGAAGAGAAATTTTCATATTGCATTGAATATATTTATGCATTGAATATATATTTTGCGGAGAACATACAGTATGTTTGCATTGAATAAAGATTTTAGCATCGAATAAATATTGTAGAACTGAATATATTCATAAATTGAAGGTAAGTTCTTGGGTGTAAGACGCAGATTCTTTGCATTGAACAATTTTTTGCATTGAACGTGATTTTGCATTGAATGCTTTTTCTGTATTGAATGCATATTTTCATACTAAATCTTGCATTGTACCAAAAGTTTTGCAATTAAAAGTAAGTACTGCCTGAATGATATACAGTATGTAATTGAATATTGCTACAAAAGGGCAACCATACCCTGCGGTATCTTTGATAGGAACTTCCTGCAATTAGAATCAGAAAACTAATAGCGTGGCCAACTTCTTTCAGTGAAAGAACAGCTATTGTTAACAGGAATTTTGTCTCAAAAGAAGACCAACAATAACCAATTGAAAGCGTTGAGAGCATTTGTTTGTAACTGATTGTAAATGTCCTACAACACAGCCAAGTGATAAGTGAATATGGACAAATACATTGTGCAATCTTTGGAAAAAAATTGCTACTAGACTAATAGCACTAATAGCAGGGCCAGCCGCCCCTGGTTTCTGGAGCTATTCTAGAGCCCCCTCCAAGAATGAAACAATGAGATCTAAAGAATGAAACAATATAACAACGAAGGAAAATGTAACAACGAGGAAATCTTACAGATAGCTAATTGGGACCCCCTTTCATATATCTACAAAAGGAGATTGTTGACAAATAATGCAGCAAGTTAACTTTGAGAAAGTAATCCCAACAATCAGGCAGCTGTTTAGCAAAAAGGGAGGACAAAGATATGAACTAAGAAGAAGAACTGTCTTCAAGATCCCTTCATTTAAAACAGATATTGGAAGAAATACAGTAGCTTTTAGGGGACCAATTATTTGGAATAGCTTACTAGAAGATTTAAAACTGAAAACTGTTAAAAATTCTAAAGTATATACATTTAGAGAACAAAGGAATTTTAATTTCATTAAAGGAACATGACACATAAGTTTTAATGATAGAAATTTTGTTTCTCAGTGACTTAAGGTTCTACTTATTTATTGTAAGTAGAGTAAATAGCAGGTACACATCAGCTGCAAGCTGCCAGTATCTTACCTGCTTATCCAGGGACGGATCCAGGGAAAATCTTCACCGGGTCCAATTCAAAAGGGCGAGTTAAGCGAGCTGAAGGTTCATTGGAGGGTCCGGGGTACTCTCCCGGAGAAATTTTTGTGACCACGCCCTTCAGATTGGCTTAAAATACACTTCAGGAAAGGGTTCTTTGACCACGCTCTTGAAGTTGATACATTGAAATTTTCAATGTTTTAATTCAAATCTAGGATAAACAAATAAATAAAACATCATCAAAATCGATGGCAAGAATTGCACAGTCGCTGTGTCTCTCAGATATCTAGGCAAAACATCCCCTCGGAAACCATCTCAAGCTTTTATTACGAACTCTGTATTGCTCCGTTTTGATACTTTCAATGCGACCTCTGCAATGGTCTGCTCCTTGAATGCTGTTAATGGCGTCAATCTGATAAATCAGCTTTATCCTTCTGCTCCATATTTCCTACAACAGTCTGCCTTTGTTTTGCTCTGTTCCACATTCTTTCCGAAACGTCATTTGATCTGTGCAGCTTTATTCATTTCAGTTGACCCACACAGACATTCATAGCTACATTCAATGTTATTAGGACGTCAGAAAATTTCCAAATTTAGCCTGTTCTGGACATAGCCTCTGCGGAATCCGCCGCAGTGGCTGGGTCCACAGTGGGCTAAATTTGGAAATTTTCTGACTTTGCAATGGAGATGAATGCAGTTATAAATATCTGTATGGGTCCATGAGCACGAAAAAAAGAAGGATTGACATTGTATTTGAAATCATTGTATTTGAAAATTAAGTGCCATTCAAAGACCATCATCGATGAAGACCATCTCTAACAGACATAATCACCGGACCAAGCCCTTGGATCAAATCCAAACCTCAGGAAAAACACTTAATATGCTTGCTTACTTCTCAAGACAATTACAGCCGTATATTTCAAAATACATCTCAACCAGAGCAGATTGTGACTGAATAATTTTTTCTTGAAAGGATGATTAACAATCTATTAATAGCCCAAATTTGACTGGTTTGACTGGGTCCTGTGACCCAGTGGACCCACCCTGGATCCGTCACTTTTATCAATAAAATTATGTATATATGTATGTATGTACAATAAGATTTAAGAATGAAACAATGAGATCCAAGAACGAAACATGAGAAGGGAGGGTATTCTAGAATCTAGGGCAGTTTCCAAAACTATTTTATTAATTCATTTTATGTGGCCTGGGTATGGCGAACTTCTTCCTGTCTGTTATTGCATTCAAATAAAGCAGGAGAACAATAGGCTCAAATCAAAAAGTTTGTGTAACTTGCGTTTTATCCATAATTTTCCTATCCCTACCTACGTATTTGTATTTGGCTGCCTTTCACACCAACCACTGAAATCCGCCAAGCGCATGATTTCTATGACGTCAAATGTTATGGCATTGTTCATCACTGATACAATATGCAAGCAGGAGGGGTAGCCTGTGGCCTGGGTGCAAGTGGTGCAAGCAAGGGGAACAAAATGAATCAACCTGCCCTCAGACAAGGATCACCAACGTTGGAAGATAAATCAGTAAGCAGAAACGAAACACCATGTGTGACTAGAGTTATTTGATCTGCAGGAAGATGTCTCTGGGCAAAGATCATTTTTCATTTTCATTTTTACTTTGCTCATTCATTTCACAATATTGCACAATCTATTTCCCAGTTTCTTTACCAACCAATCAATGGCTAGCTAGACACTAAAGACCTTGACTTAATGCTTTTTCAGAAAATCAAATTTATGATCAAAATGGAGGACAACAACGTCTTAGGAAGGCCTAGGCTACCTGCGCTTGTTGTCTGTCCTGGTTCGACGTTCGCTTGCGGCCTATTGGCCGATTTGTTTCTTTGTCAGAAGGCTTGTAATCAAGCAAGACAACTCACCTTTCTTGCCATTACTTCTCTCTCGTTTCTTCCTTGTAATGCTACCTCGTTGGCATTTTTACACAGGACAGACATTGAATCACGTTGAAGCTGAAACCAGTATTGCCTTCCCCTCCAGTTCTGCTTTAGTCATTCTTTGCTATTGCCTCAGTCCGTTGGTCCAGCCGCGCCGAATAAGCATCGGTCCCGCCATATTAAGCATTGGTCCCACCATATTAAGGTCAGTCCCGCCATATTAAGCACTGGTCCCTCCATATTAGGATTATCATGTGATAGCTGTTCATGGTCGGTCTTACAAATATGGCTACCTTTTCAATGATGACAAAAGGCAGAAACAAGCTAGACCGGTTTTAGCTTGTATGGTCTGAGCTGGGGTCTGGGTCTGTTTCTGTTGGTCTAGCGTAGACCAAGATCTGCACTGGCTTAGAATGAAAGGAAGCCTTTTGGCGACTCACGGAAAACCGTTTGTTTCTTGTATAAAAGAGCAAATGAAACTTATTGTTGATTGTTCATGAAAGAACAATGGAGAACTGACCACGCGATTTGCCGTCCTCTCCTGCAGCCTTCAGTGGGACCCAGTCCTCCGTTCGTCAAATTGTGGTTGGAAACTGGAAAGGAGCAAGAAACCTCGTTTTCAGGGTGTGCCTCGGACTCATCGTTTGGACCGGCGTGGCGACGTGGCGAGGAGCGAGGACGTGGCTTGGAGATGGCGAGGACTGGCGATATTCATTATGTTCATTTGGATTGGCGATATTCATTATAATTTTCATTTTGGCGTAGCAAGACTTTGAAACGACATTGGGTAGACTGGTGCACAAGGAAGTCGAAGAAAGGTATGGGTTACGAGGCAATTTTTCTCGTATTTTTGGCCCAAGATGTGACTTTGCCACCAAGTGCACTGCCACTAGTATTTTGATTGAAAACCGTGAATTGTTGCAAAAAGGTCGTGGGCAAGATGAAGCCATCACAGGAAGCTGTTGCATGGGCTGCACGAAATAGCTAGTATAAATTGGCTTCATAAAAAACAAATGCACTTTACTAGATTTAGCCTACAAAGACGAAGTATGTAGATTTAGAATGTTGTCGATCATTGTTGAACGGTAAAAATTTTACTAAATGCGAAACAGCCATGATTGATAATTCTAAATCTAGGCACTAATCGTTTTGGTATTCGAGGGTATCGTGAGCTAGAGGCCTTTCTGATAGGGAAATTGTTTTTAGTCTTAACACAGGCGGTTAACTTCAGTTGGAACCGATTCTCAAAGAATCCAAGGAAAATTGTACTGTTGTGTTTTCTTAGCAGTTTTCTTAGTAAAGGATTTTCTGTTCTAAACCATGACATCTATTCTCTTTCAGAGGAGACAACACAAACAATGGCCCTGCAAGATCCCGCCCCCGCCTTAATGAACTACAAACTCAGGCCCTAAATCCTTCAAAATAAATACGAAAACAATAGAGTAATTAAGTCAGAACAATAGGCTGAGGTCAAAAAGTGGGTTTCTCAAAGGCAGGGCCTAATGACGGTGCAGAAGTTTCATTCCAAAAGAAGACCAGGCAAATACAATCATGGCTGGAAACTATGCTGAAAAGCAATAATAACCTCCTAGATACCACAGCATATGTATTATTACGTTTAAATTAATTATCTAACTAGGAGAAAAAACTCCAGTTGAAAGGAACGAAGGTTCGCGTATGGCCTTGCATGGCTAGGCCTGGCTGGCGCTTTCTTTTGGGGATACACGTTTTTTTTTATAAGAAACTAGTTTATAAGAAACTAGTACTAAGATGGCCAAAATTTTAAGAAACTCTAGTACTATGTCTGAGAAGTGCTAAGAAACTTTCAAAAGTTAAAAGCATGGATATCATAGCAAACATAGCGTTGAACCTTTATTCTTGAGCAATTTTAACTAACCATTTGTGTTTTCAACATAACAGAACACAGTTTATTCCTATATGATGATCTAAATGTCAAGAAACATATCTGTAGCAGTGTTAGCGACCACATTGATGATTCTGCATTAAAAAGATAAGAAACCAATTAAGAAACTTTCAGTACTAAAATGGACAAAATTTCATGTTAAATTATGAAACTTTTAGTACTATGGCCTGAGCCTAGTTTCTTATAAAAAAAAACGTGTATTACATTTATACACCTCTTACACCTCAAGGAGCTTTTTGAGAAGCATGAAATGAGCTTCTTTGAATACAAAGAGTGAGGTAAGGAGCCCGTTATACATATTTACCGAATCTTTTGCATGGAAACACGGAAATGAATACATATTTCCAGGGGCATGGTCCGTTACAGTCCGATCCTACCAGTCTTAGGTCTGGTTTTTCTGATATGCAATTCGGCAGCCAGCCTGCGTGCAGTCTTTCTTTTGTGAAAATTGAAAGAACGAGAGGTCCTTTCAATTTTACAAAAGAAAGACTGCACGCAAGCTATTCGGCAGCAAGATGTCATGTACTCTCTGATTATTCAACGTCATATTTCTTTGTTCAACATCCATATCGACGCCAATCTCCATCACTCTCTGGACAACCCACTGCAGCATGACACGCAACCGCTTACCACAGGAGACAGGAAAGTTGGCCCTCTCCCACTGACAACGTCGTTACACTCCGTTCGTCAAAAATGACATGTGAAAATGGAAAATGGAAGACGCACTGTGCATTGTTTCCTTGGAGCAAATTATAACGCAATTCCAGACAAAGGTTGATGATCAAATAAAAACATTGAAAGAATCCTTTAATAAGCCACATGATTGTAACCTATCCAAAGCCCTCAAACGCGACGTAATCAAAACAAAAAACGTAATTGCTACGATTCAAGAGGATAAATTTGACAAAAAAACAAAGGACAAGAACTCAGAAAAACTTTCCTTGAAAAAGTTAGATGAGATCAGCTTCGAGATCATAAGCGTACGGGGCGGGGGGCTGGGGGGCGGTTGCCCCAACTTTGGAGAAATTTTCAAAAATCAGCCTCTTTTTCGGGCAACTTTTTGCCCCTAGTCGGGCAAAAACGTTGGCAAACAATGGGTTTTGTGTCGGGCCGCCCCCCTAGATTTTTCTTCCCGTACGCTTTTGTTCGAGATCATCGACTTAAAAGATCAGATCAGTAAAAACATCGCAGAACAAGAAAAACTGCAGCAGACAGTTAACAACATCAGAAAAAACAACAAAGGTTCTCATAATAATCAAAACGCTAAACTCGCACAAGAAGTGAGCTCCCCGCCCAAGACCCAACAAGCCCACAAGAAATTGCTCAACCAGTGCTTCTTACACGTTTTTTTATAAGAAACTTTGGATCAGACCATAGAACTAAAAGTTTCTTAATTTCACATGAAATTTTGTCCATTTTAGTACTAAAAGTTTCTTAACTGGTTTCTTACTTTTCTGAATGTAGAATTAACAATGTGGTCGCTAACACTATGTTTCTTGATATTTAATACATCATAAAGGAATGAACAGTGTTCCCTTATTTTGAAAACACTAATGGTTCGATAATGTTGCTCATGCATGAAGGTTCAACGATGTATTAGCTATAAAATCCATGCTTCTAACTTTGAAAAGTTTCTTAGTACTTCTCAGACATAGTACTAGAGTTTCTTAAAATGTTGGCCATCTTAGTACTAGTTTCTCATCATCTTAGTACTAGTTTCTTATAAACCAGTTTCTTATAAAAAACGTGTATGCTGATGTGGTTTCCCTCAGCCCCAAGGCGGTGGAAGCTGCCAAACCTACTTCCGTTCGTTCGAGGCTTCCCCAGTATAAGGGCTCTCCCCTAGACAAACAACAATGTTTTTTTTTATAATTCTTCAATAGATATAAAGTTATACATGGTATACTCTAACCAATAACTAAATCTACGAAGATTTAAGAACAAAACAACAACAGCAAAGTCAAAATAATTAATCGTAATTTATAGTAATCAGTTATTAGGTATTGGTTATTGACCTAAGGGCGCAGGGGTTAAACTGAGTTGAGAACGGGTGTTAGAAATATCATGGATGTAGGATATTAGATCTGAAAGAAGTTGAGGACTGGGATTCATGAAAATAAATTGGAGAAGATCTTGGTAACCTAAATGTTTGGTCCTCGGGAAGAGATTATGACATTTTCGTAGGAAATTTGATTTTTGGGCTTCATACGTGGTGCATTCGAAGATAAAATGTATTTCGTCTTCAATCTGGTTATTGTTACAAAATTTACAAAATCTATTTTCCCTTGGAATGACTGGTTTGTGGCGTCTGCCTTTTTCAATCTCAAGGTCATGATCACTGGTTCGTAATTTGGTGATCAAAATTCTTTCACTACGAGTTAGAGCTGAGGTAAGATATGGCTCGAAGAATATGTTTTTCTTAATGTCAGTGAAAAATTTACCTTTGCTAGTTTCTTGAATTCGGGACTTCCATACTTTATTATAAGACAAATACATGGTATTTTTTACTTGATTTTTTGTCATGTTTAAAATATTAGGTGACTTAGTTGAGGCTCCAATATTATTCAGATGTGTTGTAAAATTAATATTGCTATCTAATTCTTTATTTGCAATTAATGCTTGGTACACTAAACTGCTTTGGGGCATGTTTTTGATGTGCTGCAAGAAGGAAATATATCTACAGTCTATGGTGGTTTTTAAAGGATATCTTCCGAGTTCACCTCGAACTAAATTATTGGTGGTGGATCTGTTTACTCCAAGAACATGTTTACAAAATGATAGGTGTACTTTTTCAATGGGGTTACTATCCCATTTTTCATAATCAAGGTAACCAAATGCTCCCCAAATCTCAGAGCCATAAAGGAGGATAGGGGAAATTACAGAGTCAAGTAGTTTTGAAGCAGCCCACACTGGTAATCGTTTTGTAGCATATTTACTATTGAGAGCATATATCGCTCGATTGGCCTTGTTGCTAAGGATGTCGAAAGTGGGGTTGAAAGAACCGGCAGAATTTATGGTTATTCCTAGGTACTTGTATTCGTTAACATTTTCGAGTAATTTGTTGTCGAAAAAGAATGGATCTTTTTTGTTTACTCTGCTTTTTTTCTGGAACGTAATGCATTTGGTCTTTTTAGTATTGACATTGATTCTCCATGATTTGCAGAAATTACTTAGTTCGTTCAGCATAGTTTGCAAACCGTTCGCAGTTTTGGACAGTAAGATAAGGTCATCTGCATATAAAAGGCAACTTACGTTGTCCTGGAGGGAAAGGGGAGCTGGATTAACCGATTCAACTTGGTTAATTAGGTCATTGATAAAAAAGTTGAAAAGAGTGGGGCTCAAGGGACAGCCTTGTCGAACTCCTTTTGAGTACTGAAAGAAATTGGTTAGTTAGTTTCCAATTTTGACTGCACAGACAGTTTCAGAGTATATATTTTTTACAATGCTGAGAAAGTTACCGTGAATGTTTAGACTTTCTAATTTATGAAAAAGACCTTCGTGCCAGACAGAGTCGAAAGCTTTTCTGAAGTCTACAAAACAAGCATAGATTTTTTCTTTGGTGTTGTTATAGACATGTTTGTTAATTAGGGTTTTCAAGGTGAATAGGTGGTCAGATGTTCTATGTTTATTGATAAACCCAATCTGGGCAGGATTTATGATATCATGTGCTTTAGAGAGACTTGTTAGTCTCTCTACAATGTGAGATAAACTGTGATCTGTTATGTACCCTGGGTACCATGTACCCTATTATGAACCCCCGGGGCTTAGCTTGCTTACGTAAATAACAATATTGGCTGTCGGACAGGGGACTGTAAATAAATCTCTTTCCAGACACGGGATGGGGAGAATTGAGCCTAAAGTCTGAAGTAAACACGCGATTTAAAATCTTACTTCGAGCCAATAAAATCAAGAAATTTATGGAGCAGGAACCTTTACGATAAAAGTTTAATGGAAGGAGAGAGAGAACATATACAGACCTCTTTTATACTTGTGTACATATGTAAATATTTCGTTTCACGCGTTGGAGAGCCTAGAGACCTGCGAGAGAATCTATCGGAGATCAGAGCCTACAATTCTACATTCGAGTTTTATTGGAGTAATTCTTCACCTTGGATTAAACATTAAGCGCATCTTTTTTAACATGGACACACAGAGCCGGATTGTAAATAGTTGAAGACATGTCGAAAGCCAAAAATAGAGCACGGAAAAGCCTGCCAAAGTTACACAGTATTCGGGCAGGCCATGGAAATTACGTTGAAAGTTCTCTCGAAGAGACCGCTGCGTTATTAGAAAATATTGACGAAAATACGATTCGAAAACTCAAACAGTTAAAGATAACACTAAAGGAGGAAATCGAGATTATTAAAGAAATAGAAGACAATATCGTTGATCTTACCGAGGATGAAGATGAGTTGATGACAGAAATTCGAGAGGCGGGAGAATTCAGACGCAAAGTTTGTCAACGAAGAGAAAACTAAAACTGAGCCACAAAGTTCACATTTAATTTCATTTTAACTTATTTATCCACGGTTACCCCGTCAATCGAAGATTGCATTTCAGGGGGCCCCGTGCTTAAAATCTAAAACAAAAAAAATTTCATCGTTTAAAAACCCTAGCCTAATTACAATAATACATAAAATAAATAAGTAAATAAATGAATAATAAAAAGAAACAGCAAAATAGATCATCTTTTTAGAGCGTCTTTAAATGCTTTGAAAGAGGATGCTTGCTTGACTTCCAAATCTAAGTGGTTCCAGACTCTAGCACCACGATATGAGAAAGCTCGTTGACCATTGCACGTTTTCATTAGAGGGACTTGAAGATCAGTTGCCGTGTTTCTCAAATTTTTCCTACTGCATGCCGAGTTTTTGGTAAAAATTTCTGACAGATAGTATGGAGCAAGATCATTTATTGATTTGTAAACCATGCAAGCTGTGTCGACTGTTATCATATCCGCTACCAGGACCGGATCCAGCCCAAAATCTGACTTATGCTCAGGACAGACGAAGCCGACAGTTTGGGGGTCTGGGGGCGAAGCCCCCAGAAAAATTTTTTGGGGCCACGCCCTTTTTCTCATGGGAAACGCCCTTTTCCAATTAAACACGACTTAAAATTTCATTCATTCTTTACTGAGTTTCTTAGAGTAAAATCTCTCCGAACAGACGCATTATTAGAATCAAGAGGGAAAACCAAACTCCTTACTTCATATTTCAACCCTACAAGATATGAACTATATTTAATTTTTTCTCAAAATCTAGATTATCACATATTTTGAATACCACAGGCGCCAAGGTCACAGAACTTGAGATAAGATACTGCACTTTACTCAACTCAAATGACTCTATGGAATTTGAGCAGTTAGCAAAAAGATCGTAAAATTTAATGTAAAATATCATACCTCTTACTCGCAACACATTAGCTTTGGACCATTGGCTCACTGGAAATTGTTGATGCAGATTTGCAGATTCAGAAATCAATTGCCTAGGCCTATTACCACAAATCAACAGCGCAAGGAGTGCAGATAGGTCCATAATTTTGGTAGGTAGTCGATCTTAGCAGCTGCAGCAAGTTGGCTCAGACAAGTCCTAGGTAGTCCCGAGTCTTCTCTCTTTCCGTTAACTTCTCAATCTTCAAGTTCAGTAGGCTAACACTAGATATTTTTTGTAAAGCGTGCAAAACCGTGTGCTGTGAACATCCATTCCTTTGAGGCCTGCCCACGTAATACTTTCACCTCACAACATCACCGTACAATCCAAGTCTCTTTGTCTTGCCCTTACAACAATTGCATAGGTCAACTCCAATTTCTATTGGATACTTGAACAACAATTGCATAGGTCAACTTGGATTTCTATTGGACAAATGAACTAGAGCATAAGTCAACTCGGCTCCTTATTCGTTACTTCAAATTCGACCTATGCTCGCGCTCAAAATTTTTCAAGCAGAGCTGATCGCTCATTGGCTTATAGACCTATGCTGATGAAATGTATGGGCAACTGCCTCAATAACATTCGGACCCACCTATGCTCTGGAATATAGTGAAGAAAATTGCACTGATTTCAAGACTATGCTGGTCAGTAAAATGTATTCACAAAGCGAACCACGAAGCAAAATTTTTCTTCACGGGGTTTGTTTGTTTGTTTTCAATTTGTTTTGAGTGGGCTTGTCAGGATTTCTAGCAACTGAAAGCTAATTTAGGCCCACTGTGCATGCCGCATCCAGGCATGGGACCCCTAGTTTAACGTCCCTTCCGAAGGACGACGAGGTGAGTTGCGAGATCAGGCCTCAGAGGTCACCCATCCAAAATCTGACCTCACTCGACCAAGCTTAACTTCAGTCACCTGACGAAGACTGTATAAGCCACTCGGCCACTCACCCCGCGAAGTTAGTCATAGGGGGCGAGGGCTTAGTCATAGGTGATGACGTACATATGAAATAAAATGCACACAAAGGGGTTACGCTCTTGCGCACACAATTCAATGAGGATACAAACATTTAAGACGAATCAGACTTGTTTATTTGCAATAATATTCTGAATGGAATATTGAATACTGAATTGATGTTTCCGAGAATCTGACTTATGCTCGAGCAACGGTTGCTATAGTCTGGATCCGCCCCTGGCTACCGTAGGCCAATTTAGAGTTTTTATCAAGGCACTAGCAGAAGAATCATAACTACTGTTGGTCACAATTCTAGCGGCACGGTTTTGAAGTTTCTGCAGCACCTGCAACCTAGTCCCCCCACATGCCCCCCAGACTGAACAGCAGTAGCGGAGGTGCGGTACAACGATACCGCGATACATTTTACAGAGTGTGTCCTGTGGCAGTAACTTCTTGGCATATTTAAGGAATCCAATTGCACGAGACACCTTAGATCGTACAAACTGGATATGTTCATCCCAAGCCAGATGTCTATCAATCTGCACCCCTAAATATTTGACGTTACCTACCATTTCGACATCGGAGCCCCCAATAGTAAAAGAGGGAGGTTCCACTAGCTTTGTCGAAATCTTCTTAAGGTTGGGGCGAGATCCAATAACCATTGCCTGTGTCTTAAGGACATTCAGTGACAGTTTATTGCCTTGGAGCCATTTCCGTAAAGAATCAAGCTCTTTGTTCAGCGTCATATTCAGATCGTTAACACTTTTTGCAGTAAAGGAGATGCTGGTATCATCAGCATACATGGTCACCTGGCAGCTCTCCAGACAAAACGGAAGATCATTGATATAGACTATAAAAAGAAGGGGTCCAAGACAAGATCCCTGAGGTACACCACAGTGTATTTCTTCTATTCGTGAAGAAACACCATTGACCTTGCATAACTGCCGTCTGTCTTGGAGATATGACGTAAACCAGGCAAGCTCGTTACCAGAAACTCCATATTTCTGCATCTTGTTCAGCAGGATATCATGATCAACAGCATCAAACGCTTTTTTTAGGTCTATAAACACCAATGCAGTGTATTTCCCCGTATCCATATTTTTATACCAGTTGTTGGTGCAGGACAGGAGACTTGTTACCGGACTGTTTGGGAAACAAGTGTTTGTTTGTGTCCAAGTACTTATAGAATTGGTTGAAGATCAGTTTCTCAAAGATTCTCGAAAGCACAGGGAGAACAGATATAGGCCTGTAATTAGACTGATCATCAGTTTGTCCACTTTTGAAAATAGGGGCAACCCTAGCAATTTTCCAAGAATCGGGAAATACTCCTGTAGCAATCGATAGATTAAATATATCACAAAGGGAGTCAGAAATAACTGGGAGACCGATCTTCAAAAAGTGATTAGCTATGCAGTCAGTGCCAAAGCCCATAGAGGTCTTGAATTTCCCCAAGACACTGGCGATGTGGTTTGAATTTACTGGTTGAAAGTGAAACCTTGTTCCTTCTGGATTTACAGAATATTTGCCCTCAAGCAGCGGGTTCTGTGTGGCAGGAATTTTCTTACTAAGGTCTTGACCGATGTCACAAAAATAGGTGTTCATATGCTCTGCGATAGCTTCATGATTTGATATTTTTTTCCCATCAACTTCAAGGGTCACAATTTGAGTGGTTTTTGATTTTTATCTAGTACCAAATTTATAGTTTTCCAAATACTTTTAATGTCCCCTTCGTGAGAAGCAATTTTGTTGGTGAAGTAATCTCGCTTCAGATCAGTATTTACCTTATTTATTTTATTCCTCATTTGTTTGTATGCATCAAATAAAACTTCAGATTTAGATTTAATGGCTTGTTTACTTAGTTTGTCCCTTGATGCACACATGAGTTTGAAGTCTTTGGTTATCCATGGACAGAATCTTTCTGAGAAACATTGTTGTCCACTGTTCAACTATGATGTTGACATCATCAGTATGTGTGACGATCCCCTTCCAATCTATTTTTTGCAAATCGTCCAGAAATTCAGATTTGCTAAAGTTTTTCATTTGCCTGGTACTGATATTTTTGTGCTGTTTTTTTACCCCACCCCTAAATTTTCTAACACTGTAGACCAGATAATGATCACTGATACCAGCTTGATGTACACCAGATACTACTATGTTCGATTTGTTAGTAGTGGCAATATGATCAATCAAAGAAGAGGAGGTCAGCGTTTCTCTGGTTGCTGTTTTGATTAACTGGTGAAAGCCAAAACGCTCTTAGATTTCTGTCAAGCGTTTTGAGTGCGGTGAAAGGTCAGTATTCAGACCACTGTGATCAGTGTCAGAAGACTCTGGCAGCAAATCACAGTTTGTATCTCCTAAGAGAATAATTTCCTTACCTTCTTTATCAAGGCATTGAAGGCTTTCCTCCAAAAGACGAAAATTATCAACAGCCTCATTCGGAGGACGATACCAAGCCAGAACAACGAAAGGTGCAGACCTAACTGGTTTTACTTCAATGCACAGAGCCTCAAGCGTGGATTGAGGGAGATCATCGTGGACAGTACATTTATCAAAAATGGTATCTTTAATGTAAATCGCAACTCCGCCACCGAAACGGTTGCGATCACATCTCTTGATCGTGTAGCCATCTATGCTGACAAGATCATCGTGCACATTTTTATCCATTTTTGTTTCATTTATGGCAAGTATGTGTATGCCAAGCTCTTTAATCAATAAACGGATCTCGTCGATATGAAGCATTAGGCTATTTACGTTCAATGATGCAACACCACACCATTCCTGTTTCCAAGTCCGGTAGCACCGGCGGAACCACCCGCAGGAGCCATAGTTGGACCCCCCTCCGAAGGAGTCAGGCAGACATCCTCTTTATTCTTATCATTACTAAGTCAAAAACGGAGAGAACTAAGTAAATTATTAGTTAATATAGTGTCACCAAGACTGTTCAAATGGAGTTTACTTCTATTCAAATGCTTAGTCGCTTCAATATTAGGATGGTCTATAAAAGTGACCTTCTTTTCTGAGCATAGATCTTCAAGAATAAAGTTTACCTTTTCTCTTTTCTTATCCAGATATTTTTCCCCACGAGCTATGATGCCGGAAACAACAACTTCGATATCATGGCTTCTAATGTGATCAGCTAAGTCAACGATGCCTTGAGCGATTTCTACTTCGGACTTCATCTCCTCACCTCTCCGTGTTACAAGGTCATTTGTTCCTACATGCAGGATCGCAATGTCAGGTTTGCGTTCAAAAGATGGCTGAGAATAGCTGTACATATCCTTTGTTGTCGCTCCAGGAAAACTCTTAACATAAACATTACAGTTGTCGCCGCATTTTTCCTTCAATTCCCATCCATAAACATGTTTCACCATAGAATCGCCTAAAATGACCCCAGAACGTCTCTTGTCTGCCATCTTTGCAGTTCTCAGCAGTAGCTCCGTTTTGTGATCTTTTAGCACCTCTCTGATTTCCATTTAGCGAAACACGAAATCCCTTCACAGGTTCGAGTTATCTCATCATCTTCAAAGTTGCCCAAATTGAAACTAAAAAGGTTTAATGGTGAAGTAACGCAATGGTTGACATTCTGGGATATCTATAAGAGTAAAATTCACGACGATCCCAGTTTAAACGTCATCACAAAGCAGGGCCTCCGACGACGGGGGGGAGGGCCGGGGGGCCATGGCCCCTCCACTTTTTTGCAAAAAAATGCAATTCCGAAATTTGTTGATAATCGTTTTAATTCTCTTTGAAACCCTATGCTCATTTAAATTCAAGCAAATATCCTAGCATCCATTCGATTCAATCCCTGTTCTGTGGATAAGGGAAATTTCATGTCGGAAACTAACAAGGTCACAACTTCACTATTGTACACAATCACAGACGATTTTCAGTAATATCAATGTTACATCTTTTAAATCACTATGAATATATAAGAAATCTAAAGCTATAGAAACTGCCCCAGGAAGCAGATAGTCAATGCAGAATGCAAAGACCTCGTATCTCTTGGGCACAAATCTAGTAGGCAAGTAAGGTAAGTGCTGCTTGCCAGCCAAAGAAAATGCTACTTTCTAAAAACTATACATTTTCTTAGTAGGGTATCTTACAAATATTTGCTTCTCAATTCTGCCAGCTTTAATTCAAAATGGGGATTTTTCAATGAGAGGAAAGGCGTACCCTAAAACTTCTTTCAAGGGCTGCAACCCCAGACCCCTACGTTAGGACCCCTACTTCAGGACTTTACCAGCGCTTCACGCTCACACACCTCAGTCACTTCTCCCTCTAGATCTGTCCCTGGGAGGGCAGCTTATCATATTCGGCTATGGTATATTTTCATACCAAATTTTGGCCCCTCCACTTTTCAGGTTTCGTCGGAGGCCTTGCAAACTTTAGTTATTTACGAGATTTACTCGAAGGTACAGCTGCTGCCGCCATAGCAGGGCTGCAAACAACAGAGGCAAATTATGATGAAGCTATCGATAACCTGACACGAAGATTTGGAGACCATCAAATGATAGTAAGTGGGCATCATGATGCATTACTGCATATTCCTCCGGTTTTTTCATCAAGAGACATTAAAGAGCTCAGAAATTTATATGACAAGGTCGAAGTGGACGTTCGTGGATTGAAATCTTTAAAGGTGCCAACGACATCTTATGGAAGCCTTCTTGTTCCAGTGTTACTGAAGAAAATACCACATGATGTTCGTTTGTTAATTGGTCGTCAAGTGAAAGA
Source organism: Aurelia sp. 4 Dawson et al 2005 (assembly GCA_964019985.1). Lineage (NCBI taxonomy): Eukaryota > Metazoa > Cnidaria > Scyphozoa > Semaeostomeae > Ulmaridae > Aurelia > Aurelia sp. 4 Dawson et al 2005. The sequence goes on from OZ026502.1 coordinate 11,385,232, forward strand.
CGGGCAGTGGGACCTAGATCATTTGCTTGACTTGTTACGTGAGGAAATCGAAAATCGTGAAAGATGTGGCTGTATTCAAGCAGATTTACCATCCATTATGCCGAAATCACATGCTAATTCGCCGGAAAAGAGATCACCCAGTACAGCTGCTGTTTTGTATTCGGAGGGGAAGAAATCTAACGTTGCGAGCTGCACATATTGTCGACAGGCGCATCAATCTATTCGGTGCAACATGACAGAAAAGCACGGAAAGACATCTTGCGGAAACAAGGCCGTTGTTTTGTATGTTTGCAGAAGAACCAATGTTGCAGCAAAGTGCGAGTCTAAGGGAAAATGTTTCGAGTGTGGCAGACGTCATCATGTTAGTATTTGCGACAATAACGAGCCATCGAATCCAACAGCCGTATCTGAAGAAAGGCCTGAAGCGAAGGATGCAGAATCGAGTGCCCTTTATGTAAGTTCACGAGACAACATCTTGCTACAAACGGCGCAAGCTTTTATCACTTGTGATGGGAAAGAGAAAGTTCGTGTACGAGTTATTTTCGATTCAGGAAGTCAAAGGAGTTTTATTTGCGAGAATATCAAAGAACAGTTATCCTTGCCAACAGTAGCGACCAAGCCCTTATTGATAAAAACCTTCGGAGGAAATCGTGATAATGTGAAGGTGACGCCCCATGAATTGGTGGAATTTTCTTTGAGCAGTATTTCTGGCCAGCTTTCTACAACCATGCAGGCATATGCAGTGTCAAAGATTTGAGAGCCAATAGCATCACAGAATATACAGTTGGCTATTGAAAATTTCGATTATCTCAGCAACATTGAATTAGCGGATTACAACGATGGATCACATGATAGCCTTATTAATTTGTTGATTTGTGCTGATTACCTTGGAAGATTCTTTACTGGAGAGTTGAAACGGGGGGAGACAGCAGACAGTCCACTTGCTCATGGAACAAAGTTAGGATGGGTATTGTCAGGCAGAGTACCTTGCGGAGAAGGAGATGATCTATCAGCCAATGCAAATTTCGTATCGACCCATGTGCTAAGAACGGGAACTGAACTCATTAAAAACAGCAGAGTGGATGTCATGGTGGAGCAGTTGTGGGATTTTGAGTCAGTTGGAATAAGAGAGAAAGACACAGTACATGGATCATTTATAAACAACATATCTACGGAGGGTGACAAGTATTGCGTAAGATTGCCTGTTAAAGAAAACCACAATTTATTGCCGGACAATTACAACCTGAGTCTTAGCCGTTTGAAATCTTCGTTGAAACGTCTTCGCAAAGACCCAGAGACACTTCAAGCGTATGACAAAATTATTCGAGATCAAGAGCGAGATGGTATTATCGAGAGAGTTGATTTATCTACAGAAACGGAACCTGGAAACATCCATTACTTACCACATCAAGCAGTGAAGAGACACGACGCACTTACGACAAAGTTACGCTTTGTTTTCGATGCAAGCTCAAAGGAGGAGAAATCTTTACCATCATTGAATGAGTGTATGTATGTTGGACCACCTATGGCTCCAGTTATCATTGATATTTTGCTGAGATTTCGAGCATACAAAGTTGGCTTAGCTGCCGATATTGAGAAAGCTTTTTTGAATATTGCTGTGGATGAAGACCAAAGAGACTTAATGCGGTTTTTGTGGATCGAAAACCTGGAGGATGAAGAGCCAAAGATTATTGTATTCCGGTTTGCGTCTGTATTGTTTGGAATGTCTTGTTCGCCGTTCTGTTTAAATGCTACATTGAATTTTCACGTCAGGCAGTACTACAAGGAGAACATTGATATGGCTGAGAAAGTTATTAGAGCGTTTTACATCGATGATTGGTCATGCGGAGCAGCAAACGGAGAAGAAGCATTAGAGTTGTTCAAATAAGTCAAATTACAGCCAAAGAAAGTTACGTCATTGTTGATTGTGCCAGAAGAAAGCAGTTGTCGTATATCTAGAGTTATTGATTGCACAAGGTTTAGTAGTTGGAAGAAGCTGCTTAGAGTTACAGCATTGGTGCTGAATTTTATCAAGCTATTAAAGAAATCAGTGGTTACGCCCATTGTTGCTGCTGAAGACATTTTACATGCTGAGAAATTGTGGATCAAAGATGTTCAAGAAGATTTGAAAGAGAAGAAAGATTATTATCAGAAGTTAGAAGGTCAACTTGGTTTGTTTGAGCAAAGTGGCATAGTTAGATGCAGAGGAAGAATTAGTAAATCTGGATTATCATTTACATTGAAGTTTCCTGCATTGTTACCTAGGAATCATTACATTACCAAGCCAATTGTCGAGCATTGTCATCTTAACGTGTCTCATGGAGGAGTCAAGGACGCGCTTACGGAATTGAGAGCAAATTATTGGGTACCTAAAGGACGACAGATAGTGAAAAAATTGATTCATGGTTGTATCATTTGTAGAGTATTGCAAGGGAAGTCTTATAGAGTACCAAAGCCTGCGGATTTACCAGAGGGAAGAGTTCAAGGCTCGAAGGCTTTTTGCGACGTTGGGATTGATTTTGCAGGCCCATTGTACATTAAAGCAACAGCAGGGACGCAGAAAGCTTATGTTTGCTTGTTTACTTGTTCGTTAAGCCGAGCAGTTCATCTTGAAGTGGTACCTAATTTATCAACAGCTGCTTTCATTCGTTGCTTACGAAGATTTATTGCAAGAAGAGGTTACCATGGAGAATTGCATCTAACAATGCAAAGACTTTTAAGAACGCAAACAAAGAAATCGGTAAAATCTTGAAATCCCAAGAAGTTCAGAGGTTCGTTGCACATAAGAAGATTGTTTGGAGATTTATTTTAGAGAGGGCGCCATGGTTTGGAGGCTATTACGAACGTATGGTACAGTTAATGAAGCGGTTACTGCGGAAGATTCTTGGAAGAGCCAGATTAGACTTTGAGGAGCTGACCACAGTCATAGCAGAAGTGGAAGGGACAATAAATTCAAGACCACTGGCATATCTGAACCCTGAAGACTTTGTAGAACCTTTAACTCCAGCTCATCTCTTAATTGGGAGACTCATTCTTACACTCCCAAGTCAAGAAGAGTTTAATGAAGAGGATGAATATGACGCCAGTATTGTTGAGAAGCGTGCTCGCTATCTACGCACACTTCTAGGACATTTCTGGCGCCGCTGTAGTAACGAATACTTGCTGAGTTTAAGAGAACACCATCATTCGAGAGTGACAAACGAAAAAGGTAGAGACATCGAATCTAGAGACATCGTTATCGTTAAAGATGAAAATAGTTGCAGAGGGGAGTGGAAAGTAGCAGTTGTGGAGGAGTAAAGACAACCAAATGAGAGGAGCAAAGGTCAGAGTAGTCAACAACAGAGGGACACTTACGAGACTTAGAAGACCAGTTCAATCACTGTTTCCAATTGAGGTAAATCACCACCAGGAGCAAGGTAAGAACATTAATTCCTTACCAGTTGATGAAGAGAACGATAGAGTAATGATTGAAGAAAAGCCTGAAAGACCTCCTAGAAGGCTAGCTGCGCAGAATGCGGACTTATTACGTAGGCTTACTGTTGATCAATCCGACCCAGATTGATCAAGGGGGAGTGTGAGATAAACTGTGATCCGTTGTGAACCCCCGGGGCTTACCTTGCTTCAGGGGCGGATCTAGAGAAAATCTTGACCAGATCCACTTTCATGGCGAGAGAAGCGAGCGAGAAATAGTGGGGGGTCCGGGGGTACTCCCCCGGAAAAATTTTTTGAAACCACGCCCCCTAGATTGGCTTAAAACAATATTTCAGGAAAACGTTCTTTGACCACGCCTTCAAGGTTATTGCACTAAATGCTGCAATGTTGTGACTGCAATATTGCAAAACTAAACAGCTTTAGAAACTGAGGATATATCATATTCCTTAGTGATAAGTATGGGTATTCTGAATCTCCAAAGTCAGTTGTACTATTTCCTGGTATGCTTTTAGAATAATATTATTTGAAAAACAATTTTGCCCCAGCTTTGGGGTTTTTTAAATTTTCAGGTCAAATCTTCAAGTCAGGGGAGGCACCAGGCATTATCCAACAGGGAGAAAAGAGCCTCCAGCAGAAGGGCCCTACTTTATGGTCTCTATGAAAAAGGTGCACCTTTTTACCTCACTGTCCCAAGTTTACTCCTAAAGTGCATTAGGCTACATTTTTACATTTTTAAATTTTTCTATTACATTTTTAGAAGTACATTTTTCTTCTGACAGGGAGGCTACATGCTTCTGATGGAGGGGCTCCCCCTACTCCCTTATAACCCTTTGGTTTATGTTGATTGCAGACAGCATTCATTTATGTACAATCATGAGACTTACTTACAATCACCTTGTAGGTGAATCCGATATAGCTGAAGAATATGAATCTATCTGAAAGAACACATCATTAGCTTTTGGCTTAATAATTTGAAATGAAAGTCATGCTAAATTACCCTGGAAAATATATAAAACTTTATTACTTCAACCTACTGTGCCTTAAATTCCACTGCTCAGTGCAATGCAATCTAAGGACAAGGATAAGATAGGTCTCACCGGAATTCTCTGTTTTCTTACTGCAACCAAAGACATCAACTGACTGCATCAACTCTTTTTCAATTGCTTTTCATCTGTATCTGCAGTTCTTTTTTCAACCCAGGCACCTTACACAAAGGTCCTTCTTTGAGGGTCACAAAATCTTTAGTGTTCCACATGATGATTTGGATAAGAATGACAGCAACAACTCATTGATTAAGCGAGTCTTTTCTCAACGAACTTTGATTATACGAAGGTGAGTCTTTTCTCAACAAAGCGCAGCTGACGAGTCTGTTTCTCAAAGACAACTATATACAAACTCTAGGTCGATTAGGGAGTAATTAATGATTGCATAACGCAAATGTACTGCGAGGATGGCGAACTACTTGTTTGCAGTAGTGATAAGTTCAGGTGTTAGAAAATTGTCAGCGATCCAAACTGTCTCCCCGTTTTGCTCTCAAGGCGACCTTTCTCGTTTCTAGTCCTCATTTTATCAAGAATTCTGGTAACAGATTCGGTTCTTCGCTTAAGATTGTCAGCCTCGTCTATCTTCAACCTGTTTACATTTACGACAGGGTGTCTCTTGGAATTATCCATATTCAGCCTTACATTTTCCTCTGATAGTATTTCTTCTACAGTGAAAGGTCCCATCCAATGTTCTCGGTCCAAGCCACTTTTTTTCTCTCCGGCTCTCCGGCTTTTAGAAATTAAAAATGCTGGAGTTTCCTTTGTAACGGAATGAGGGGTAGTGCGGTAAGCAGCAACCATGTCATGTAAAAACTCATCCCAATCATTCTTCCCTTTGTTGATCACTAACGAGAGTGAAGTTTTCAAGGTGCTGTGAAAACGTTCACACAGGCCGTTTGCTTGGGGGTGGTATGCCGACGTAGGCGAATGATTTATCTTTAATTTCTTGCAAGCCTTCTTAACCAGGTCAGACAAAAATGCAGACCCTCTGTCAGAGAGAATAGACCTTGGATAGCCAAAGTCTCGCGAGAAAGCTTGAATGTACTGAATTACCTCTTCTTCTCTTGCTTGAGGAAGGGAATAAGCCGCGGGCCATCTGGTAAAATGGTTTTGAAAAGTCATTACATATCTGTTGCCGCCTGGTGTCAACGGCAAAGGGCCCACAAAATCAATACCGACTATCTCCAGTGGTTCATTAGCTACAATTGGTTTCAGTGGAACTGTTCTTGTTTTCTTAGGTGATTTCCGTTTTGCACAGTCTTTACAATCTAGCAACATCTTTCTTCATGGAAATCCAAAAGTAATCTTCCCTCAATCTACTGAAGGTTCTCAGAAACCCTGAGTGGCACCTTTCTTCATGCTGATGATATAGCAGTTTCCCTCTTTCCTTAGGGGGGACGACCAATTGCTTTCTGGTCCTAGTCGGATAGCCCTTGTGTTTCGGCGTCTAAGTGTGATTTCATTTCATTTCATTTCATTTAACCCTATCTGACCTGGGGGGCGGATTCCGCCCCCCTCATACATTTTCATTTGTACATTTTTCCGTGTTTGCTGGATGCCTCTAAGATTTAGCAAGTTTAACTTTCTATCATAAAGCAATGAACAAGAAACGGTAACAATTTTGGTGTTCTATTTTTAGCCTTGTCTCCATGATAACCAATTTGTCGTGCACCACTCTGTGAAAAATATACATTATATCTCTCTTAATCTGTTTTAATTGGTCCAATTAAGTCAAAACTATCAATTTACATCTATCTTGTCTTGATCTATATAATTTATTTCTATGCAAAAATTAAAGTTTTCCGACCTTTTAACACACTTTCATTTTTATGACGTCATTTGACGTCATAATATTAATTATGCTCTAGCAACAACAACAACAATGCTAATTAGACCGTTGTTTCAAAAATTCATTGTTTATATGATGAACAACCTTTGTGCCAAGTTTGGTTGCCACATCTCAAGCAACAACAGAGATAAACAGGGGGGCGGAATCCGCCCCCCCAGGCATTGAGTGTTTCAAATCGCCCAGGTCAGATAGGGTTAATTTAGGGAGGTTTGCCCTTCAACAAAGTTGTTTTTCAAGGGGCCCTCCATAAAAAACAACTACAGTGCAATACAATCTAAAAAAAGAAATACATACTTCAAACCCAGTTACAATAAAAATCCATAATGTTAAAACCTAGTTACAAAAATTGATAATTTACATTAAAAGAAAATATTTACAAAAAGAAAAGCAAATTACAATTTTGAGGCAAGGGTGGACTATGCAACGCCGGCGGCAGCCACTCCCGACAGGCAGGCCAACCCAGAGCAACCGACGGCAGCTGATCCCACCATGATAATAATAACAATAATAATAATAATAATAATAATAATAATAATAATAATAATAATAATAATAATAATACAAAATTTGTATAGCGCCCCCATACAAATGTACTCAGCAGCGCTTAACAATTTACGATTCCTAGTTATGTCCGTTTGAAACATACAACCTAAAACCTAAAATCTAATATCTAATATCTAAATCAAAATGTTACATGTTCATATAAAATGTCATCAGAATACTATTCAACAAGAATAAAAAGAAATAAGTAAAAACAATCCAAATTGTCATTTTCCATATGCCACCTTGAAATAGTGTGATTTGAGGAGCTTTTTGAAAGATTCAACATTGTTGCTTTTCTTTACATATTCTGGTAGCGCATTCCATACTGTTGGTGCCGCATACGTAAACGCTCTGCTTCCAAAGGTTTTTGTGTTTGTTTTTGGTACTTTCAACATAGATTTGTTGGAGGACCTCAGTTGTCTTGAACTTTTGTATGATACAAGGAGGTCCGCTAGATACTGTGGAGCTAGTCCATTCAAACATTTGTAGGTAAGAAGGGCAATCTTGTATTCTATTCGTGATGAAACAGGGAGCCAATGCAACGATTCAAGAATAGGTTTGACATGATCAAACTTTTTGGCTCCTGTTACGACACGCGCAGCACGGATTTGTATCTTTTGTAACTTGTTTAGCAAATTCTTTGTGCATCCATACATCAATGAATTGCAGTAATCAATAGTAGATGACACAAAGGAATGAACTAGTTGCTCTGCAGCTTCTTGTGATAAATAATGTCTTATTTGCCTTATACGCTTCAGCTCGAAAAATGCTCTTTTGCTGATGTTGTTTACTTGTTTTTCCAAATTCATGTTACTGTCAAAAATAACTCCTAAATTCCGGGCGTTATTAGATTTATTGACATCTGCAGATCCAACTTTAACTGACAACTCTTGTACTTTAGCTAGTTGTTGTTTGCTTCCTATTATCAATAGCTCAGTTTTGTCATCATTTAGTTTCAATTTATGGCTGAGCATCCATGCTCGAATATCTTGAATACAGTCTTCTATTTCTCTAACTGCTTTATTTTCTGCCTCTGGGTCAGATGGGTTGAAACTAAGATACAGTTGTGTATCATCTGCATATCCTGCTATGCTTGGTGCATGCCTCTCGATAATGTCATAAAGAGAACTTAAATAACCCAGAAAAACAACTGGACCTGCACAACTGCCTTGAGGCACCCCATATTTTAACCTATAGATCTCTGATAAGGTATCCTTTATAATAATTCTCTGTTCTCTGTCCCTCAGATAAGAAAAAAACCATGATCGAACTGTCCCTGAGATATTAAATCTTTGTTGAAAAATCACAGACAATATTTCCATGTCAACTGTGTCGAATGCCGCACTCAGATCAAGTAAAACCAGTATAGTGACCTGCTGCCGGTCCATGCTGTTCATAATATCCGAGTAAACTTTAACTAACAATGTTTCAGTACTGTGGTATTCTTTGTAAGCCGAGTTTTGAGTAGAATACAGGCCATTTTGTTGCAGATGTTGCACAAACTGAGGTAATGCTGACTTCTCTATTATTTTTGCAACAAATGGAAGATTACTGACTGGACGATAATTCTTGGAGATCAAATCTAAATCTAGCTTTTTCAACAAGGGAATCACAAGTGCACACTTCCAGCAATCTGGAAAGCTCCCAGTCAACAATGATTTGTTTACAATAGCAGTGATTGGTTTGATGAGGATGTCAATGCACTTTTTCAGTAATTCAGTTGGCACTGGATCCAGACAACAGGATTTATTTGGTGATTTCATTATTATGTCCATGATTTCTTGCTGTGAAAGCTCTTTGAACTGGTTAAATATAGGTACATCTTGCACAAGTTCATATTCAGCCATATTTTCTATACCATCCTGGGTTACTGTGATTTCTATCTGTGACCTTATGCTTTCAATTTTATCTATGAAAAAATCCCCAAAGTTTTTGCACAATGTCTCTTTGGTCTCATCCGGATATTTTGTGCTGTTACCTCCAGTTGTGAGTTTAGGAACAAAATTGTAAAGTTGCTTTTGGTTACCTGCACAGGCTTCAATCTTACTGGAGTAATATGCTCTTTTAGCATCACTGCAAATTCTGATGTAATGATTCCTTTTATTTTTAAATGCATCAAGGTCAACATCCAACTTGGTTTTCTTCCACTTTGCTTCTGCTGCTCTCTTCTCTCTTTTTAATTTTCTAACCTCATTGTTGAACCAGGGTGACACAGTTTTAATTCTCAAAACTTTTGAAATTACTGGTGCATGCTTATCCAAAATTTCTTTCAGATTTGAATCATATAGGTTAGCTAACTCAGTCAGTGATGTCTCATTGTAATCAGCCCTGATCAAATCAGTTGATGCCATATCACTTTTCAAATTATCCAAATTGATCTCTCCTAACTTTCTATATCTTATTTCTTTTTTTTGAACTTCTGGTTTATCCATGGTTGTCACTACTTTCACAAAACAGTGATCTGAAATGTAATTTCTTGTCTGTGTACTTTGTACTGCTACCTCATCATTAGTGATGATCAGGTCAAGTGTGTGACCAGAAATATGAGTTGGCAGCCAAACATGGTTTATTAAGCCATAGCCTTGTAACAAATCTAGGAATTGTTTTGCATTTGCATCATTGCCATCATCTACATGAATATTGAAATCTCCCCCTATGATCAGCTTGCCTGGCGCTGTTATGATTAATTCTAGGTAGTCTGAAAACTCTGTGAGGAATGTCCTCACAGTTACTGGATGCTGTGTGGAATATGGTGGTCTATAAATCATGATAACAGTTATGGTTCCTGAGTAATTTTTTAGCTTCCATTCTGCAAATTCAAATGACGTTTTACAGCCAGAGTTTATCAGGTTAGCTTTAAATCTAGATTTGAATAATAAACCTATCCCCCCTCCATTTCTGTCAGTTCTAGGTACATCCTGAAAATTTAGGCCACGTAGTGTGCATTCTGCACGCTTCACGGAGTCATCCTCTCTTAACCAGGTTTCAGTTATCATGCAGATATCATACTTATCGTCAACAATGCTTGTGACTAAATCAGATGTTTTATTTCGTATGGATCGAGCATTAACACATCCAACGGTGAGAAAAATCTTATCACCTCTTTCTCTGCTTAATGAAACACTATTTTCTACATTGCGTCCAGTAATGAGATCAAACTTACGTTCCTTACGACGACCACCTTTTGTTCCTCTTATTGTTTGTAAAGAGCGTCTTAAAATTCCAAGCTTTTTCACTCTTAGATAATCTGTTATGGACAGCTTCAAATCTTTCCTCGTTATTCCAGTAAAAATATCCAACATGCTTCTGGAACTGTATTGTACCTTTGTCATCACTGCAGTTCTCAGCCTGCATTGCACAGAACCGAGGCGTGATTGATTAGGCCTACCTTTAGGCCGAATCTTCCATATGACTGTTGCAGCTTTGCAAAGAAATGCATTAAAATGGCATTTAAACAACCAGTGAAATCCTCCAGACGATGCTCCAGCTTTGCCTGCTCAAGCTCATCACCAAGATGACAGATATAAATCATTTAGCACAGAAATATTATCAGTTTTGATTAAGCTCTTCGATGTGCAGCTTCCACTCAGGCGCAACTACCACCCATATCAGTCACTCTGGCACAGCCCGCCAACCAAGAGCACCTGCAGCCACCGCCACAAAAATCCACCCCTGCCCTCATCTCTAGATGGACTTTTTAAAGCTATTCAGAGAGGATGCCTGTTTTGACTCAGCTGATAGGCTATTCCATAATTTTGCTCCACGAAATGAAAAACATTTTTGCCCATTCGCAGAATTTTTCTTTGGTAACCTCACGTCAGTGCCGGTATTACGGAGGGTACGGGTGGAGCATTGTGAGTTTCTTGTAAAAAGACCAGCCACACAAGTATTGCGGAGCAAGTTCATTAAGTGATTTGAACACCATTGTTTTAGATTCATTGCTAATTAGTTGTTCAATGGTGTTCCAACCAAGCTCTTCGATAAGTGGTCTGCTTGGGGTATCAAAGCTGCTATTTGTTACAATTCTGGCAGCCCAGTTCTGAAGCTTTTGTGACTGGTTTATTTCAGTAGAGCCACAGCAACCCCAAACAGAACAACAATATCAAAAGTGAGGCTCAACAATACCTGTGTAGAGAGTTTTCAGAGTTTCCCTTGGCAGAAAATTCTTTGCATATTTCAGAAAGAAAACCAACAGCCCTTGAGACCTTGGCAGAAACAGCTTTAATTTGTTCTTTCCAATCCAAGGAATGGTCAATTTGTATTCCAAGATACTTCGTTTTTTTGGACTACTTCCAGCTCACTTTCACGAATATTTAGTTCCAAATTGAGATTTGTATCTTGAAGAATGTTACGTTTCTGCTTGGTGGTAATAAGCATAGAGTGTGTTTTTGCAACATTCAAGGAAAGCTTATTACCTTATAGCCAGCTGTCCAAATGCCTTAGATCATTGTTAATAGCCTTATTCAGCTGACTTATATCATTGGACTGGTGGCACAGACTGGTGTCATCAGCATACATGGACACAGTAGAACCTTGGACAGCCCGTGGGAGATCATTGATGTAAATGAGGAATAGAAGAGGTCCAAGGCATGAGCCTTGCGGCACACCGACTTCAATGTCCTCTATGTCTGAGGCGACACCATTAACCCTGCAAAATTGTTTCCGGTAGGATAGGTAAGACCTAAACCATGATAGCTCCCGATGCTGAACACCATATATTTGGAGCTTTTTGCAGAGAATTTCATGGTCAACAGTATCAAAAGCCTTTTTAAAATCAATGAATATAAGTCCCACGAGCTGTCCAAGATCCAGTCCACTGTACCAGTCATCAGTGTTTTTAAGTAAACAGGTAAGTGTAGAATGAAGGCGCAAGAAGCCAGACTGGTCAGGAGAAAAGAGACAGTTTTCTTTCATGTGCTGATACAGTTGGTCAAAAACAAGTTTTTCAAAGAGCCTTGAGATGACACGCAAGACTGAAATTGGGCAATAATTGGACTTCTCTGCCTTATCACCTTCTTTAAAAATTGGAGTGACTCTAGCAACCTTCCATGAGCCTGGAAACTGGCTCGTTTCAATTGAAGTATTAAACAAGGCAGCCAGAGAGTTTTCAATGAAAGGCAAAGCAAGTTTAAGAAAAAAGCTAGAGATGTTGTCAATCCCAAAGCTCTTCGCAGTTTTAATCTTGGCAAATGCAGCCCTGATATCTTTAACCTCAATTGTCTTGAAGCTGAACTCGGCTTTATCCTTGTTAACATCATAGTCACCTGACAGAAGAGGATTCGGAACAGGGGCGATTTTGTTTGCAAGATCCTTACCTACAGAGCAAAAGAAGTTGTTCATTGCATTAGAAATGTCCTTTTTGTGAGTATTTTCAGTACCCAAGTCTTTGAGACATTCAATGTTACTAGACTTAGATCTCTTATTGAGCAGCTCATAAATTGTCTTCCAAGACTCCTTCATGTCACCCTGACAGGACAAAATCTTGTCGGTATAATATTGCTTCTTAAGCTGAGTATTAATAGTATTGACCTTATTACGAACCTGCCCATATGAGTCCATAAGAAATTGGGACTCTCTTTTGGATGCAGCCTTTTTTAGCTTATCCCTAGTCTGCATTAGGGCCCTAAGGTCTTTATCAATCCAAGGACAATATTTCTCTGAGACACGCATTTCCGTTATTGGGGCATGTTTGTCTATTATCAGGGAAAACAAGCTGGACCAATGGTTAACAAGAGCATTGATGTTATCAGTTTCACTGAACATCTGCTCCCAGCATATGCCAGATACATCAGCCAAGAATGCTTCTTTGTCAAAATTTTTCATTTGGCGAGTTTTAATCATTTTATGGCCTTTTTCACCATTAAATTTACGAATGCAGTATACCATGTAATGGTCACTCAGAGAAACTTTATGCACTCCTGCTTCAACAATGTTCCTGGCGCATGTTGTAGCTACATGATCAATGATAGAAGAGGTAGTCAAAGTGACCCTAGTTGGCTCCTCAATAAGCTGTTTGAAGCTGAATAGCTCATACAGGCCAGTCATGTGTTTGGTATCATTATCAATTTGCTGTTCAGCTTTCTTAATAGGCAGATCACAATTTGTCAGATCACAGTCTCCTAAAAGGATAATTTCTTTTCCCTCCTTGTCCAAATAGGAAAGGACCTTTTCTAGCTTATCAAAAGAAGCAACAGGCCACTAGGTGGCCTGTACCAAGCAAGAACAAGGAAGGACTTGCTTTTGGGGGTTTCAACCTCAATACAAATGATTTCTAAATCATCAACTGGGACATCAGGACGAGGTTTGTATTTGATGGAGTCCCTAATATAGATTGAAACTCCGCCACCATTGCAAGTCCTTTCCAGGCGTGATATAGAACATCTCCTTCTAAGATATACTGTGGTGCAAATTTCTTGACTTTCTCCCTCTGACTCACGTCCTCGGGCAAAATCTCATCAGACAAAAAATCTTTCATTTCCCTCATTTCTTTGTCCTCGTCTTGACGACTACTAATTTCGACTGATTCTAACGCAGCAATGTTCCACCGACTGTCACAATTTTCAGATTCACCTGAGGTCAGATGAAATGGGGCACCTTGATAGTGCATCTGCATTTCCATTTGTGGTGCCTGCTCGATGCTTTACATTAAAAGAATAACCCCGAATTTCACAAATCCAACGTTGTATCGTTTGGTTCTTAGTATTCCAGGTTTTGATCCATTGTAATGGACAATGGTCAGTAACAACGGTAAAGTGCGATTATCCAAATAGATAATGGTGGAAATACTTCATTGCCCATACGATGGCTAGACACTCTTTCTGTATAGTGGCGTAATTTCCCTCGCTAGGTTTCAATTGTTTGCTGGCATAAGCGATTGCAACTTCCACTCCATCCTGGACTTGCGTCAGTATTGCACCTAGACCGTGATTAATAGCGTCGGTTTGCAAAACGAATGGTTTATTAAAGTCAGGACAACAAAGAATCGGCGATTGTACAAGAAGTTCTTTGAGGTGTTCGAAGGACCTGTTCTCTTCACTGGTCCACCGGAAAGCTTTGCCTTCTTTGGTTTTTGTTGCATTAGTTAACGGCTTGGCTATCGCTGCAAAATTTGGAATGAAGCGCCGATAGTATGAGGCTAATCCCAAAAATGCCCTAACCTCAGTTCGGTTTTCTGGGACAGGAAAATCCTTCACAGCAATTAGCTTATTTGGACCTGGCTCAATCCCCTCCCCATCGACGATGTGTCCAAGATACTTAACTTCTGTTTTAGCCCAATGACATTTTGAAGGTTTCAGGGACAAACCTGCTGCATTTAAACGGGTTAGTACAGTTCTAAGGCGGGTGAGATGTTCATTAAAGTCTCTTCCAAAAATGATTACGTTATCCAAATAGACAAGACATTGGCTCCAATGGAGGCCGGTGAGAACGTAGTCCATCAGACGTTGACATGTCACTGGGGCGTTTGTTAAACCAAAGGGCATAACATTGAATTCCCAGTGTCCTTTGCTAGTGGAAAATGCATGCAGTAATTTCTTTTGAGCTGTCTTCAAGCGCTACTTGCCAATACCTATTTTGGAGGTCCAAAGTCGTGAAATACTTTGCCCCTCCAAGAGCATCTAGGGTGTCATCAACACGCGGTAAAGGATATGCGTCCTTTTTTGTAATATTGTTTACCTCACGATAATCAGCACAAAACCGCGTACTTCCGTCTGGTTTGGCAACTAAAACGATAGGTGATGACTATGGGCTTACTGATGGACTGATGACTTCCTTGACAAGCATTTTCTCAACCTCCTGGTCAATGATCTCCCGTTTTGCCATTGGTACACGGTATGGATGCTGTCTTATAGGTTTTGAATCCCCTACGTCAATTCTATGCTTTACTTCATCAACTCTTCCTAGAAGAGGGTTTTTAATGATGTTCATTTCATCCAAAAGCTCTAATAATTGTATTTTTTGGGTCGGCTCCAAATGGTCTAAACCAAGATCATTATGTGATGATAAGTCGGACTCTGGCAGCTCTGTGGACTTACTCACCGTAACTTCATGTTCATTTGACATCTGCTGCTCTATGAAAGGTATCGCATCTGCTATTTCGGTATCCTTAGGTAAAAACACAGTGTCTTCGGTTAAGTTGGTGACTTGGACAGTTGTTTTACCAATTGGCCTAGCTCTGGTTAAAATCCGTGCAACGAAAAGGGTATTGTCCCTCGAAAAACCTCCTTCGACAAGCAAGTCATTGTTTGGTATTGATTTGTGTTCCAAAAATTTTGCTTGCATAACAACAGTAGTTTTAGGCAAAATTTGAACGTCTGCCACTGTGGTTAATGTCTGCTCTTGTTTTGGCCGTGTAAAATTCACTTCCAGGCCGGGAAATTTTAAAATAAACTTGCCAAAATCAACAGATGCTTTATTCTTTATCAAAAAGTCTTTTCCCAGCAGGAATTCATAGCAAAAACCTTCAATTACCAACACAGTGTGTACAAAAGTATGGTCATTCAATTTAGACCCCGTTTACACAGTAACGGTACAATTTGGATCCGTTACAAAACTGTTACGGAACGGCCTTCTGTTTACACATGCCAAGTGGATCCGTCACAGTTTTGATACGGTTAGCCTTATCGTTTTTGATACGGCTAGGAAAGCAGAGCGCTGGTGATCCGGCACAGTGTAAACGCATTTGCCGTTACATTTTTGATACGCTACGAAAACGAGGGAGCTTTTTGTGGTAGGAGACGGCTACAGGTAAGGCCCCAAATTTTTTGAAAATTACCAGGAAAACATCAAAATGGAGGGTTCGTATCGTCAGTTTGTCACAAATATTTTAATGGTAATTTTTTCACCTCTAGCTCTTGTTAATTCAAATGCAGTTTTAGCTGCAGTTTTTAGCAACCAGCATCTCAGAAGGCAACGTCAATTTTAGAAAATTTTGGAGGGAGGGGGAGATCTGAGAGAATAATGAGGATAAGGAAGGTGATTAAACGTTCGAAGGCAAAGTCGAGGAGGAAGCGTCTACACTGGACAAGACCTGGACGAACTAGTGCTTGGTGGAATAACTTTATCACGCATCACGTTGTGCCAGAGGAGTGGAAGGAGAGCTTTTGGATGTCAAAAGAAAATTTTATGCGTTTGTGTGAGCAGATCAGACCCTTCATTGTAAAGGAGTCAACTCATTTTGGGCCTGAAATCATATTGGGGGTACTGGGCTCATATTGATCCTCATATTGGGGATACTGGGCCTGAAATCTCTCTCTGTGACATCTTCATATCCATTTTTACCGTCTCCCAGTCAAGTCCTGTGGCTGTTTTGGAAGCCTTGTAGTCTTTCACAACTTGCAAAAGCAGGGAAGTTTCTTCATCTGTCCAAGAGAATGTTTTGGAAGATTTTTTTTCGTCTGACTTCTCCTTGCAGGCTTTATTTGCCGCCATCTTGCTTTCCTTCACATACCGCCAAATACACAGCAAACTTCATTGCGCATGCCCAAGCAATAAAGTGCCCCTCGCTCCGGTACAGTGTAAACGCGAGGGCGTACCGATACAAATTTAATCCGTCACTGTGTAAACGGGAATGAAACGTTATGAAATTGTGACGGATCGAAGCAGTACCTTTACTGTGTAAACGGAGTCTTAATGTTAAATGCAGCTTGACCCAGAACAGTCAATGAAGTGCCATTTGCAGTATACAATTTGGAGTCACATTCCGACAACAAAGGTTTCTCTGCAACTTTATCAAATATTTCTTTGGAGATTAGAGTTATTTCGGCTCCTGTGTCTATCAACATTTTAATACCAATATCATTGACAAAGTTTTCAATGTATCCCTATTCTTTGATCGCCCGCTTTTCAAAATTCAAAGGCAAAAAGTTTGGTTCCTTATTTTCATAATCTCTTTCTTCATCGACAGTTTTGTTGTTTATATTTAGTCAACTTA
Source organism: Aurelia sp. 4 Dawson et al 2005 (assembly GCA_964019985.1). NCBI lineage: Eukaryota > Metazoa > Cnidaria > Scyphozoa > Semaeostomeae > Ulmaridae > Aurelia > Aurelia sp. 4 Dawson et al 2005. The sequence continues at coordinate 11,402,030 of OZ026502.1, forward strand.
TTGTGAGAGCACGGTCAAGGCGGTGTTGGTCAAACTTGGCTTATGAAAACAGTTTCATTTTATCGCTGAGAATTTGCTCTGTTCAGGATTTGGCAAGTGGACTGTTGTTTATTCAGTATTGCTGGTCTCAATGAATGAAAGCTGGGTAAGTTATACTTATTTCAGAATTCTTTAACTTTAGGTTTTCTGACTAAGGCCAATCTGATGAGACTACGAGGTCAACCGAGGTCAGGCAGTATTCTCAACGCCTAGCCAAGTAATTCCTGGATACATCTAATTTTCTAGAGAACTTGCTAGTAGAGAATAGATCTACACTTCGCTGTAATTTTTTGTGCCTTGAAGTTGTTTTATTCCTTCATTCCTTTTCCATCGCATTATTTCTGATGTTGCAAACTGTAAAATTAAAACTCAAAATGCAGAGGGATCACAAGCAATCTCACTTAGTTCAATAACGATCTATGATCTAAGTAAAATCTAACAATTGAGGTAACCTTGAGCTTTCCAGTACGATTGTGCAGTGTTGTTAAATCAAGAAAAATGTTGCTGAAAAGCATTTCCAAATATTAGTTTCCGTTGCGTTGAAAACTGTGTTGTGTAGAAACAAATTCCTATCAAGGAAGACGAAAACCACGAAAACCAAGGAAGGCAAGGCATAGCCATCGACGATAAAATGGCGATTTTCATTTTGGACGGATGAAGCAAACCATGCATTCAGATGGCTTTTAACAAATTGGTATTGCACCCGAAGTGTTCCAATATACTTTCAGTCTTCTTTTGCGTGCTGTCTCCTCGTCTGTTCACGCAACTTGAGTGTCATAATACGTACGCCGATATCCAGGGAAAGCCCCGCCTCAAAGCTTTGATTTACGACGAACCAATGCAGATATTGAAAATCTACGCGGTAACATTTTAGAGAAACTCCTGTTCTCTACAGGAAAGTTTTTAAGCTTATGAAATTGTCCAAAAAACGACTGCATCGCACACTTTGAAAGGGTCGTGGTTTTTGGCATCTTCCCACAGCTTTGTTTGTTTACTTTTGTAAAATAACGCTGACGCCCGCATATTCCATTGTCATTTCTAGCGATCGGATTGGCCGAACCGCACCATAACAAATCCGCTGATTGGATAAAAACAAAATTCTCCTATCCTGTGAACAGCATGTTTCTCCCTGGCCTTTTGGCCAAGAACCTAAAAACTTACCATACACGCCACTCGCCCAACTACCATACCCCTATTATCACCAAGGTATGGCTAATCCTTTTGCATACCAAGCTAGACAACTTGGTATGCCAGTTCCCTTAGTATGTTAATTTGTTTTCTTTTTAATTACTGTTCCATAACATAACTCTGAGCATCTCCAGGTCCAGGGCTAAGACTACACGTTTTGTTTTTACCCATTAAACCTTTCAACCTAATGAGTGAAGCTTCTCCTTGCGAAGGAGAAGATTTGGCCTTTACACCGGCCACTAGTTGCTTTAGAGATTTTGTTAGCTAGTTTGATTCATTTACTGAAAATGGTACCTATTTATTGCTGAAAACCTTAACAAACCATCAGATGATATACCAGCGTTTTCCGTTTTCCACTTAAATATAAGGAGTCTAAACAAACATGCTAATGAACTAGTTAGCCTCGTAAGCTCTATCAAGATATCATTTGATATCATTTGTCTCACTGAGGCACATAATACAAATTTGGATCATTTTTCATCACTTTTAAATGGATACATCTACCATCCAGTACCCTCACTACGCGGAAATGTTGGCGGTGTGTGCATTTATGTGAAAGCTGACATTAAATTCGAGGTGCTACATGACTTGACATTTATCTGCCAAAGCCCTTGTGAAAACCTTTGGTTTACAGTATCACAAGGCAACGTAGAAACTATTATAGGTCTGATTTATAGACATCCTGACGGATCCATCAAAGACTTCTGCCAAAAACTTGAGTTCACACTTGATAAAATTTCAAAATCTAAGTTAACATTGATCTGCTTAAGTACAATGACAGTAAATGCAAACCTGTCAAGGAATACTTGGATCTCCTCATTGCGCATAGCTTCTTTCCCCAAATAATCTTGCCTTTAAGGGTAACTAAAAATACTTTTCACTCGTTGACCACATCTTCTTGTTTCAACAACACCACAGTGCCAAAATAGAAGCAGGTAATTTAATAACAGACATCAGTGACCATTTTGCATCCATTCTTCTTCTCAAACAGAACACGAGCAGCATTAAAACTGTACCTAAAGTACGTTGCTTCAGCGCGAAAAACCGTGTCCGATTCAAAGTAAAACTACAAAAATCAGTTGGGACGATGTTCTAAAGTGCAAAGATGCTAATAGATGCACTGTGATTTTTCACAACACTTTGACAGAGTGCTTCAATGATTGCTTCCCGTTAAGAGCATTACCCCAAAGGCGTCTGAAAGATAAACCATGTGTTAACAAAGGCCTTCGAAAGTGCGTTCAAAAGAAAAATAGGCTTTACAAACATTCAGTCAAATTCAAAGATGAAGGCTCAATTAGTAAGTACAAGAAATATAAGAACACCTTGACAGCGTGCTTGAGACAGGCTGAAATAAATTACTTCAACGACATCTTGAAAGACAAAAGAAATGCTACATCTCGAATGTGGTAAATCATGGGACCCATGCTAAATCCAAAGAAATGCAATCCAAAGAAATGCAAACAGACTATCAAAATAGCCAAGCTCATTGATAAATCAAAGCGTACTTGGACGTCAGATGCTCATATTGCTTCCTTGCTAAATACCTTTTTATGTGCGAAGAATGAGCACATTATGTGATGGGGCTGAAATCTGTATAGGAAGGAAACGAGGTAGGTAGGTAGGTAGGTAGGTAGGTAGGTAGGTAGGTAGCTATCTACGGACGCTTTTCGTGCCAAAAGTGTAACAATAGGTTATGCATACCTGAAATAGTTTGACCTTTTAAGTTGTCATCAGAATTGCAATTAGCTAGGAGTATTACTTAATGGCAGCAATTTCGAAGTTTTATCTGGCAACTTGACCGGCAGGTTTATGATCTGAAGATCTAAACCAGGAGCGGACAATTAAGCCAGAAGAACTACTATGGGTATGGCTTCAATTTCGAATGTGTATCTGGCAGTGGCGACTTGATTCATAAATAAGAAAGTCTTACAAGACACGCAACTCGCCTGGGCAGGGCTAAGTTAGTTTGCGGGACTAGATTGTGGGAAAAGACCATGCGCAAACAGAAGCGGAAATTTGCTTGCAGTGTGCTGTTTTGACTGCCCCCTGTAGATGGTGCTCCGCAGAGGACTATTTTAGCCCTGGGAAATTTTGAGTAGTTTCTCCTTTGTTCCCCTGTGTTAAAACAGCCCTGTGCGGAGCACCAAGCGCAATCAGTTAAGGGGGCAGTCCCTAGGGGGCAGTCAAAACAGCACATCTGCACAAAGCTCACTGCTGGTGAGAGCAAATTTTTCGTTTCTTTTTGCTCATGATACGACATCAAGAAACAATACTAACGAAGACTTTTCCAAAAAACATAAGATCCTTTTTGCTGATTACAAAGTCCGTCTTGGGCTAAGCAAGCATAAGAGCGTATGAATATTAATTCTTTCATAACCCCAAAAAGTCGTTGACGCTGTTTTAGCTGCAAATCAGTGGAGCGGAAAATGGATGTTACTGCCAAAGTTGCCTTCAATTGAACAAAGATTGAAGAGGTACAGTGAATGTAACCAACAGGCTGCCCTGACACCGAACGTGCGTCTTGCTGGCCACCGAAATTTTGTTCAAGGCGGGGCTAAATGAATGTAAAGATCCATTGCTAATCATAATCCTTCCTGGAACCAAAGTCGAGTTTCGTATTATCTGAAATCCTTTTTGGCCTAAATTCCCTTTGTCTTGCTTTTCATTCGGCGCACAAAGGATCATGGTTGGCAATAAGTTTTTACGGGACTGTATTATGGGACACAGCGTCAACTACCAAATATCGATAACCAAAAATTTAATTCCCCAAGAGGGGCAGATATTTTGATCACCTTGTAACGAACATGAAAACTACAAGTAACGAATTCACCTTATGTCCAAGAATGCCATCTGTAAACTACAATCCATCCACCCATTCGCCATCTGTAAACTACAATCCATCCACCCATTCGCCATCTGTAAACTACAATCCATCCACCCATTCGCCATCTGTAAACTACAATCCATCCACCAATTCGCCATCTGTAAACTACAATCCATTCACCCATTCGCCATTTGTAAACTACAATCCATCCACCCATTCGCCATCTGTAAACTACAATCCATCCACCCATTCACCATCTGTCTACTACAATCCATTCAACCCATTCGCCATCTGTAAACTACAATCCATCCACCCATTCACCATCTGTAAACTACAATCCATCCACCCATTCGCCATCTGTAAACTACAATCCATCCACCCATTCGCCATCTGTAAACTACAATCCATCCACCCATTCGCAATCTGTACACTACAATCCATCCGCCCATTCACCATTTGTAAACTACAATCCATCCACCCATTCGCCATCTGTAAACTACAATCCATCCACCCATTCACCATTTGTAAACTACAATCCATCCACCCATTCGCCATCTGTAAACTACAATCCATCCACCCATTCGCCATCTGTAAACTACAATCCATCCACCCATTCGCCATCTGTAAACTACAATCCATTCACCCATTCGCCATCTGTAAACTACAATCCATTCACCCATTCGCCATCTGTAAACTACAATCCATCCACCCAGTCACCATCTGTAAACTAAAATCCATTCACCCATTCGCCATCTGTAAACTACAATCCATTCACCCATTCGCCATCTGTAAACTACAATCCATACACCCATTCAACATCTGTAAACTACAATCCATCCACCCATTCACCATCTGTAAACTACAATCCATCCACCCATTCGCAATCTGTACACTACAATCCATCCGCCCATTCGCCATCTGTAAACTACAATCCATTCACCCATTCGCCATCTGTAAACTACAATCCAACCACCCAGTCACCATCTGTAAACTAAAATCCATTCACCCATTCGCCATTTGTAAACTACAATCCATCCACCCATTCGCCATCTGTAAACTACAATCCATCCACCCATTCATCTGTAAACTACAATCCATCCACCCATTCGCCATCTGTAAACTACAATCCATCCACCCATTCGCCATCTGTAAACTACAATCCATCCACCCATTCGCCATTTGTAAACTACAATCCATCCATCCATTCGCCATCTGTAAACTACAATCCATCCACCCATTCACCATCTGTAAACTACAATCCATTCACCCATTCGCCATCTGTAAACTACAATCCATTCACCCATTCGCCATCTGTAAACTACAATCCATACACCCATTCAACATCTGTAAACTACAATCAATTCACCCATTCGCCATCTGTAAACTACAATCCATTCACCCATTCGCCATCTGTAAACTACAATCCATCCACCCATTCGCCATCTGTAAACTACAATCCATCCACCCAGTCACCATCTGTAAACTACAATCCATTCACCCATTCGCCATTTGTAAACTACAATCCATCCACCCATTCGCCATCTGTAAACTACAATCCATCCACCCATTCACCATCTGTAAACTACAATCCATCCACCCATTCGCCATCTGTAAACTACAATCCATCCACCCATTCGCCATCTGTAAACTACAATCCATCCACCCATTCGCCATTTGTAAACTACAATCCATCCATCCATTCGCCATCTGTAAACTACAATCCATCCACCCATTCACCATCTGTAAACTACAATCCATCCACCCATTCGCCATCTGTAAACTACAATCCATCCACCCATTCACCATCTGTAAACTAAAATCCATCCACCCATTCACCATCTGTAAACTACAATCCATCCACCCATTCGCCATTTGTAAACTACAATCCATCCACCCATTCGCCATCTGTAAACTACAATCCATCCACCCATTCGCAATCTGTACACTACAATCCATCCACCCATTCACCATCTGTAAACTACAATCCATCCACCCATTCGCAATCTGTACACTACAATCCATCCGCCCATTCGCCATTTGTAAACTACAATCCATCCACCCATGCGCCATTTGTAAACTACAATCCATCCACCCATGCGCCATTTGTAAACTACAATCAATTCACCCATTCGCCATTTGCAAACGACAATCCATCCACCCATTCGCCATCTGTAAACTACAATCCATCCACCCATTCACCATCTGTAAACTACAATCCATCCACCAAGTCGCCATCTGTAAACTACAATCCATCCACCCATTCACCATCTGTAAACTACAATCCTTCCACCCATTCACCATCTGTAAACTACAATCCATCCACCCATTCGCCATCTGTAAACTACAATCCATTCACCCATTCGCCATTTGTAAACTACAATCCATCCACCCATTCGCCATCTGTAAACTACAATCCATCCACCCATTCGCCATCTGTAAACTACAATCCATCCACCCATTCACCATCTGTAAACAACAATCCATCCACCCATTCGCCATCTGTAAACTACAATCCATCCACCCATTCGCCATCTGTAAACTACAATCCTTCCACCCATTCGCCATCTGTAAACTACAATCCATCCACCCATTCGCCATCTGTAAACTAGAATCCATCCACCCATTCGCCATCTGTAAACTACAATCCATCCACCCATTCGCCATCTGTAAACTACAATCTATTCACCCATTCGCAATTTGTAAACTACAATCCATCCACCCATTCGCCATCTGTAAACTACAATCCATTCACCCATTCGCCATCTGTAAACTACAATCCATCCACCCATTCGCAATCTGTACACTACAATCCATCCGCCCATTCGCCATCTGTAAACTACAATCCATTCACCCATTCGCCACCTGTAAACTACAATCCATCCACCCATTTACCATCTGTAAACTACAATCCATCCACCCATTCGCCATCTGTAAACTACAATCCATACACCCATTCGCCATCTGTAAACTACAATCCATCCGCCCATTCGCCATCTGTAATCTACAATCCATCCACCCATTCGCCATCTGTAAACTACAATCCATCCACCCATTCGCCATCTGTAAACTACAATCCATCCACCCATTCGCCATCTGTAAACTACAATCCATCCACCCATTCGCCATTTGTAAACTACAATCCATCCATCCATTCGCCATCTGTAAACTACAATCCATCCACCCATTCACCATCTGTAAACTACAATCCATTCACCCATTCGCCATCTGTAAACTACAATCCATCCGCCCATTCGCCATCTGTAAACTACAATCCATCTACCCATTCACCATCTGTAAACTACAATCCATCCACCCATTTGCCATCTGTAAACTACAATCCATCCACCCATTCGCCATCTGTAAACTACAATCCATCCACCCATTCACCATCTGTAAACTACAATCCATCCACCCATTCACCATCTGTAAACTACAATCCATCCACCCATTCGCCATCTGTAAACTACAATCCATCCACCCATTCGCCATTTGTAAACTACAATCCATCCACCCATTTGCCATCTGTAAACTACAATCCATTCACCCATTCGCCATCTGTAAACTACAATCCATCCACCCATTCGCCATCTGTAAACTACAATCCATCCACCCATTCACCATCTGTAAACTACAATCCATCCACCCATTCACCATCTGTAAACTACAATCCTTCCACCCATTCACCATCTGTAAACTACAATCCATCCACCCATTCGCCATCTGTAAACTACAATCCATTCACCCATTCGCCATTTGTAAACTACAATCCATCCACCCATTCGCCATCTGTAAACTACAATCCATCCACCCATTCGCCATCTGTAAACTACAATCCATCCACCCATTCACCATCTGTAAACAACAATCCATCCACCCATTCGCCATCTGTAAACTACAATCCATCCACCCATTCGCCATCTGTAAACTACAATCCTTCCACCCATTCGCCATCTGTAAACTACAATCCATCCACCCATTCGCCATCTGTAAACTACAATCCATCCACCCATTCGCCATCTGTAAACTACAATCCATCCACCCATTCGCCATCTGTAAACTACAATCTATTCACCCATTCGCGATCTGTAAACTACAATCCATCCACCCATTCGCAATTTGTAAACTACAATCCATCCACCCATTCGCCATCTGTAAACTACAATCCATTCACCCATTCGCCATCTGTAAACTACAATCCATCCACCCATTCGCCATCTGTAAACTACAATCCATCCACCCATTCGCCATTTGTAAACTACAATCCATCCACCCATTCGCCATCTGTAAACTACAATCCATCCACCCATTTACCATCTGTAAACTACAATCCATCCACCCATTCGCCATCTGTAAACTACAATCCATACACCCATTCGCCATCTGTAAACTACAATCCATCCACCCATTCGCCATCTGTAAACTACAATCCATCCACCCATTCGCCATCTGTAAACTACAATCCATACACCCATTTGCCTTTTCTAAACTACAATCCATCCACCCATTCGCCATCTGTAAACTACAATCCATCCACCCATTCGCCATCTGTAAACTACAATCCATCCACCCATTCGCCATCTGTAAACTACAATCCATCCACCCATTTGCCATTTGTAAACTACAATCCATCCACCCATTCACCATCTGTAAACTACAATCCATCCACCCATTCGCCATCTGTAAACTACAATCCATCCACCCATTCGCCATCTGTAAACTACGATCCATCCACCCATTCGCCATCTGTAAACTACAATCCATCCACCCATTCGCCATCTGTAAACTACAATCCATCCACCCATTCGCCATTTGTAAACTACATTCCATCCACCCATTCGCCATCAGTAAACTACAATCCATTCACCCATTCGCCATTTGTAAACTACAATCCATCCACCCATTCGCCACTTCAATGCTTCAAACTTCTACCTCTTCGTTATCGATGGCGGTACGGTAATCACTGACTGATCAGTGCTGGCGGCGGAGCGGAAATCTTCTTTTTTAGGCTCTCAATCATCCACAATAAAAACTATTGCACCAAAGATGGCAGCGAGGAACTTTAACCAAGATGCATTGCGTTCGTATTGCGAATCTTTGACGATTCTGCAGAAATTTTATTAAATGACGCAGTGCATCGTCGTAAAAAGTCCCTCGCCGATATCTTTCGCCCAGTCGCCCATAGTGAGGGTTGCTAGCAGGCTAATTCTTGCCCCAGTATTTCACATTCACCGGAATTCTTCGCACATCCCCATAGGGTACCTATTTTTCTGTAATATTGGCAGCAAAATTAACAGTATGGTTGACCCCACACATACACCTTTCACTGAGTACCTAAGAAACCCTAACGAGCATTCTTTCTTTTTAAGCAAAGTTAATGTGGAGGACGTTCTTTATGAAATCAATCGCCTAAAGCCAAGAAAAGCTGCTGGTTACGATAAAGACTAGACCTCATCAAAGATTGCTATGAAAGCTTAGTGACGCCCCTTACTTACATCTGCAATGTGTCTTTTGAAACTGGGGTCTTTCCAGACATTTGGAAGATCGCTAAAGTAATTCCTGTTTTTAAAAAAGGAGATCGAAGTAATGTAGACAATTATCGCCCGATATCTTTACTTTCGTGCTTTGAGAAAATCTTAGAGAGACTAATGTGCAAAAGAATGCTTGCCTTCCTAAAGAAGCATATTGGTTTTAGAGAAAACCATTCAACTGTCATGGCACTTATCGAAGCTCTAAACGAAATCTACAATAATCTCGACGAAGGAAAATTCGTCTTAGGTGTCTTCCTAGACCTCAAAAAGGCATTCGATACGATTGACCACAAAATCCTTTATTTGTGAGAAGCAAGAATCACGTTTTTACTTTATTCTCACTTTCTACTGTATCATATTACTTGCCGTGTATCGGCTTGTTGCCCCCCCCCCCTCCTTCTTGTGACTTACAGTAATTTCTGTCATACACCGTGAAATCTTGAACTTTGCTTAATTATCGACTCCTGTTGATTTCGAGGAACCTGTTTAAAGAAATTCAGCGATGTGCCCCTAGAAGCCCTTGGGTGCTCACAACCAAATGGTGTCTTCTTAGCAGAGAAAACTTCGTATTTTGTTGACGAAGATTTCTTTCTCTTCAAGAAAAATCCGCAAAAAGTACGTAAAAACCCTTCTAGTACGCTTGTACTCTATTTTAAATGAGTGACAGAGCCTTGCTGACCGTTGCATTAAGCCGAACTAAAGAACCCACGTAAACAACCCTGCATTTCAGTTCGTTTCCAGACACTGATTCAAAATCAAACAACAAACCAAGTTTGAAAGTCTTACTGTCGCTATAAATATGATCACAGCCTCGCTTTTATCAGTTGCTTTTTTAATCACTATTTTTAATATCTATAATTTTTAATTTTAATCGAGACGGTCATGAAACCCCATTGTTTTCGCAGCGATATTTTCGTACATATTTGTATGAAAGGCTCGGTTGAATGATGCTGAGGCCTAAATCACTATTGTGCTGAAAATTCTATTGGAAAGAGTCGAAGGGAACCGATCCTTTTCGGAAGACCTTCCTCTGCACAGAAACCAATCGAATGAATTATGAGCCCCACCCCCCATATTTGTACGTGAAGCGTTATTTGGCTAATTTAGGCGCGTGATTTCGTGATTTTGATACTTTCGACTCGTGAATTCGTGATCGAAGACTCTGTCGTGCAGCGTGATTTGCCAAAAATTTGGTCGTTATTTCGTGAAATGGACTTTTAAAGCACGTGATTGCGCCTTGAAATTTCACAAAGAAATGCTGTTTTCCGTCATTCTGAAGGGTGTGGTCTCAAAAAATTTTCCGGGGGCAAGCCCCCGGACCCCCATATTTACTCCATTCGCTTGCAATCTACCTCATATAAAGATATTTGTCTCCTACTAGAAAGTCTTACATAAAAAGAGCATTGATCTTACATGGAGAATCTCTTTCTTAAAAACAATACATGGTACTGTTCAAATTGCCACCGGCAAAGTAAAAGATGCAGTCTATTTGAATGAAAATCGACTTCTTCTAAGAAGCAAATGATAGGTTACTAGGCTTTAACTTCCACAATACGGCGTTTTTCGATGTTCTAGAAGGCGAATACTCAAAAAATTTTCCGGGGCAAGCCCCTGTTCCCTATCTATCTCATTTCACTCACACTTTTGGCTCCGACACTTTAAAATCCACGTTAGAATTACCCTGCTTTCCCTTCTGTGTTTTCGCCAGCTATGTATTTACATAGAACTATCTTTCTGGAGCATTCTTAAAATTTTTGCAACGTGAACGTGAAAATGCTGTTTTATAGTCCGTGATGGCGTGAAAAACGAAAAATCAACACGTGAATCCGTTATCCAGGGGTACTATGGGGGGCCTCAATTATTGGCAGCCAATAATTCGTGCTTTCTTACCCTGGGTACCAGAGCCAAAAAAAAAAATAAAATAAAATTAAGAAAAATAAATAAAATAAAATTAAAAAAAGAAAAAGAGAGGGAAAAGGAAGAAAGGAAGGAAGAAGGAAGAAGAAGGGAAGAAAGGAAGAAGGAAGACTCTTTTTTCCTTTTTCTTTTTTTTAATTTTATTTTATTTATTTTTTTGGCTCTGGTACCCAGGGTAGTGCTTTCTTTATATAACGACAGTAAGACTTGAACTCTATTCTGCAGTTGATTAAATCATAGAAGGACGACCTATTTGAAGTTGAAAGCAATTGTATGTCAACGAAATACCTCAAATACCGCTGATGGCTATGTTTCATTTCCTTTCAAACAAGGAACAACCAAAAACAATAACAGCATTTAAAACCAGGAGTAATGACGCAATAAACATTGAAATCATGTGAGCACAGTGTGAGGGGATTTCTTTTGTTAAATTATGCAAATTATTGATGCAGACCAAATGACCAGCGGAAAATAACAAAAAATCACAATAAAATATGCGCGGACTAGGAACGAAACTCGGTTGCTTTCTAATAGTAAGCCCTCGCCTAAGCCCTCGCCTCGCTCGTGCAAATAAGACGTTTTCTTTTCTTGATTTAGCAACTATGTTAAACGTTAATTTGAATGGAAAAATACTACATTAGGCCAAAAAGTACATTGCATGATATTGATATGCTTACCAGTCTTCCAAGCAAAAGGGAGGCTGGAGGGAGGGCCTACCAAAGGCATTCTAGCAGTGCAAAGGCGGGCAACAGCAACTACGCGTGGATAACAAATCTTCCCATTCCTTGCAACCTACTGCAGCTTTGCAATTTCAAGGTATAATCTTCTTCGTTGTTCGTAGTAAGTCTGGGTCTCAGCTCAGCAGTCGGTTAGAATTACCCCCTAAAGGGTACTAACAACTAGAAATACCCCCAAGTGGTAGCGTTATTTCTCTAAATTGGGCCATTTGGTAGCCATTTGGCAGGACCCTCAAACCGACCGGACCCCCCTGTTAGGCCATAATGGGAGTACCCCCCCCCCCGGGGTGAAATACAGACGTGCTTCCCTTTCTTCTTTCTTTTGAGTTGATTCTTTAAGTGCTCGTTGCATCTTTCGCCCAAACTGCGTGCTGTAATTTTCTCCACATGTACATTTTATTTCGTGAACGGCATCCCTGGTTTTACAGTTCAAAGTAAGATCTACTTTGCACACTTGGCATTCTTCGCTCTCACAATTCAGGGGCTGGAATGGGTCTGATCTTGTTAGATATCTCTTCAGGAGCTTGCCAGACCTCTCCACACAACCTTGATCTTTAGCTTTGCCTCCTTTAATATTCCTCGAGATTCCTTTGCCAGTTCACTACGAGGTGTAGCGTCCACGAAGAGAACTGTTTCGAAGCCTCCTTTTGCAAACCATGTGTTCCGTTTCTTGCTTTTTTCTTCGTCTCTTACTTGCCTGTTCCAAAATTTTCCTCAATACATTGGGCATTTGCCACTTATATCATTATCAACGATCCTGTTGTACTTTTGATACGCTTTTTGAAAAATCGTGAAATTCAACTGTGAAATTGGCGATGACATCATCAGTGATTTCGTCGATGATTACGAGTTAGCTAGTCTTGTTAGGAGCCCAACTTGTTTCAAGTCCGACAGTCCTTGATGTATTGATTTGATTTTAACAAATACGAAGTCGAGTTTTCAGGCTACAACTACAATAGAAACAGGACTGTCCGATTTCCATACCATGATTGTCACCATTTTAAAGGGTGGACATGTCAAAAGGGGGCCCAAGATAATCTCCTATAGGGACTACAGCCGATTTAGCACCGTTGACTTCAGGAATCATCTCATGCATATGCTCTCATCTGAGCTGGATGGGAATGAAGACTATGGTGCTTTTAAAGCTGTGGTCATGGCCGTGCTGAATGAACATGCACCCGTTAAGAAAAAATATATTCGTGCGAACGATGGGCCTTTTATGACCAAAGCCCTGCGTAAAGAAAACATGCATAGAACAAGACTGCGTAATAAGTATAATAATGATAGCACTGAGGAAAATTTCAAAGCTTTCAAAAAGCAGGGGAACAAATGCGTGAAATTATTGCGTAGGGCCAAATTTGACTACTACAGGAACATCGACCTTAGAAAGCTTACTGATAATCATAAATTTTGGAAGACTGTAAAGCCACTGTTCTCAGACAAAGTGCAAATGAATTCTTCCATCTCTCTGATCGAAGACGGAACAATGGTAAATCAAGACTCTAATATTGCAGAAATTTTCAACCAGTATTTCGCAAACATCACAGACAGTTTAGGGATCTCTATAAATGACTCACTTTTACTACCGACAAGTGATATACTAGATCCAGTTGAAAAGTCTGTTAAGAAATACGAAGCTCATCCAAGTATTTGCAAAATCAAAAATACTATGATGCTTTCAGGCAAATTTGAATTTAGAATGGTCACCACCGAAGAGGTTGCTATAAAGATCAGACAACTTAATCCGAGAAAAGCCTCTCCAGTTGACTGCATACCTGCAAAAATTCTAATGACAAATTCTGACGTATTTTCTGTTGCCATACAGAGTTTATTCAACTCTGGTTTATCCAAGGGTACTTTTCCCAAAAAATTGAAAGCAGGAGATATAAGCTCGCTCTTCAAAAAAGGAGGATGCCTTTACGAAAAAGAATTACCGACCGATTACATTTTTACCATCGGTATCAAAAATTTATGAAAGATTGATGCAAGATCAAATGCTACCTTTTGTCCAAAGTTTCCTGTCCTCACTCCTTTGTGAATTTCGAGAGGGCTATGGTACACAGCATGCACTGCTACGCTTTGTGGAAGCCTGCAAGAAGACAATGGACAACAGGGGCGTTGCAAGGACTGTCCTGACAGACCTTTCGAAGGCCTTTGATTGTCTGAATCATGAGCTATTAATTGCAAAATTGAATGCACATGGCTTCAGTAGATCTGCTTTGCTGTTTATCCATAGCTATCTCACCGACAGGAAGCAGAGGGTGAAGGTCAATGGTTCATTCAGCACATGGACAGAAACCGTCCTAGGAGTACCACAAGATTCGGTCTTGGGACCCCTTTTGTTTAACATATATCTGAATGACCTTTTTATGTTCATGGAGGAGACCGAAATCTGTAATTATGCAGACGACACAACTATTTATGCGTGTGGTCCTAGCATTGAAAATGTCATTATGCATTCAGAGAATGATGCCCTCAAGATAACTCAATGGTTTCCAAACAATGGCATGAAACTAAATGAAGACAAATGTCACTTAATGATTTTTGGTGCAAAAAGGAGTAATGAAACAACAATCAAAATAGGAGAGGCCTGTGTGAAAGAAAGTACAGAGGAAAATCTTCTCGGTATAACGTTTGATCAATCACTTTCTTTCAAGCAACATGTAAAGGCACTGTGTAAAAAGGCTAGCCAAAAACTCCATGCTCTTGCTCGAATATCACGATACATGGATACAGAAAAACTACAGCGTATAATGAGGGCGTTCGTTTTATGTCATTTCAGCTACTGTCCGCTTGTTTGGATGTTCTGTGAAAGAGCCTTGAATCACAGAATAAATCATATTCATGAAAGGGCATTACGCATTGCATATAAAGATTACGAGAATGATTTTGGTTTCCTCTTGGAACAATCTAGATCGGTGCCAATCCATGAAAGAAATCTGCAGTTGCTCATGACCGAAATTTATAAGACAAAATGCGGTCTGAATCCACCATTCATGAACGATATTTTCATGCAACGAAATATTAGCTATAGTCTAAGGCATGGCGATGACGCACTACTGCCAAAAGTACGAACAACGTCCTTTGGAGTTGAATCCATTGCCTACCTTGGAAATAAACTGTGGCAGAATTTACCACAAGAAATAAAACAATCAAACAGCCTTACTATCTTCAAAAAACAAATTAGACGTTGGAATGGCGGAAAATGCAACTGTAGGCTCTGCAAAGTATATATCCCGAAAGTTGGGTTTCTAACAGGATAGATTTTCTTTTTAACTCTGATTTGTCCTGTAATATTCATTGATGGTTGTAAATAATGTATATTGTAAATAGTAGGCCTTAATTAGCTGTAATTTAGCTATTCTTTCGTTTTTAGCCTACTTTAAATAGATTTTTAATAATAATAATGATGATGATAATAATAATAATAATAATAATAATAATAATAATAATAATAATAATAATAATAATGTCTTCTTTGTGCATAACCCGAGAATTGTAGACGGTTTACAAAACGTTGGACATGTTCAGTTTGTTCAGTGCTGCTACAAAGTGGCGAAAGATTGCGCATTATTCTCACAAGATCGGCTACCAAGACCTTTATTTTTGTTTCTTGCGAGAGAGCAGAATCTTTATTGATGACATGTTTGCTGGCGGTTTGCTGAATTTGTAAATAATTGTATAAAGTTTTATATTTATCGCTGCGGAATGACGCTTTTTATCACACGCCATCAGCTCGTCGTATTTGATTGTTAGGATCGCCCGAAGAGACTGCTTTGAATCGCTGGTTTTCCACGATTATTGAAGATCCAGAACAGCTGTTGTTGTTATTATTGTTGTTGTTGTTGCGATATCTGGGACTATGTCGTGAGGCTAGCATTTGATTAGGCCATAACATAGAGACAGGTAACTAAAGCCAGATCTCCACGATGCGAAAAAATGTCAAGGCGGAAAAATTTCCAGCAATTTGATTGGCCAATCGATATGTCGCTGCGGAAAAATGTCGAGCCACGAATAGTAGGAATGTTCTACATTTCGCCACCGACATTTTTCCGCCAAGTGGAGATCCGACTTAAAGCTACATCTAAATATACAATCAAATATTAATACGAAAGGCTACGCACAAACAATTTCTGTGATAAAGGTCGGGTTCACATTGGATGTCGGGGAATTGCTGTGCTTTGGATGTGTGCGTTTGGTGTTACGTGGGATGGATGCTAATACTGAAATTTGAAACCAAGTATGGGTTAGGCTATGGGCTATTTAAAGTGTGGGTTAGGCGGTCATCTGGACTAAGATAACACTGAATTTCCCAACATCTAACGTGAAACAGGCATAAACATGTGAACAATGAAAACAAGAGAAAAGGACTTAGCAGCTGAGTGGAGTAAACAAACATGTTAACAAACCGACCTGTATTGTGGATGCACACTATACACTATTTCAGGCATGTCAGACTTACAAGCGACAGTTGCTCTAAAAATGACAGCTATTGACGTTATCAAAAATGGCACTTCTTGTCAAAATTCAAAATGTATCCAAGTCTTATTTGAATCCCACTGGTCGATTGTGTACAAATCAAGCATGAAATCAACGGTTAGCCAGGTTGCTAGATGTACGGAATTGTTGCCCCAATCTTGTTGTTGTTGCTTGCGTGGGTATATCCACTGATCTGAAAAAAAGTCTGGATCGAGCAACCTATTGTTCGCCGCGGACTGTTTTTGAAGCCCGCGATTTTTGACCGGCGCCATATTGGTAAGTCCCAAGGAGCGTAAGCATTTGTATGGGACCTACTGAATATAAGGAGAAATTGCAAAGAGAAGCCTGCTATTTCGGCTCTCTGTGGACAGGAAAAGAGAAAGAACAACATCAGAACTATATCCGAAGAAAGAAGGACACTAGCAATGATGAGAAACTGGCTCTAGAGGGAGAATTTCTGTCATATTTTAACAGTAAGTCATAGTTGCTTCGGTCCAACTTGGGCCGGCCTGTAAACCAACGATTCTGAATGATGGTGGCAAATGGTTGTAGCATTTCTTGATGTTATATTTCTTGAAACTTATGCAATTTCGTTCAGTTTATCATAGGCAAATATCTGAAATGATTAAATGCTTGATTTGGTGCGCACAATTGAGCTTGAAGGCAAGTTATCATGTCCAGTTTTCCAAGTTCTCCTTCATGCCAGGAATGAGATTTCAGCTGGTTTCCCTCGACTTTTATGTACGGAAATAACGACATTTTATTATTCCAAAAACCAGTTTGAAAGCGGTTTTGATATCTAAATCTGTTGTCAGGGTCTTTCATTCCTATTCCCCACTGGGTGAAATTAATTGCAAGACATGTTTATCATCTACACCACCCTACCTACATTGCCTTTCTTTATGTTTACCTACAGTTATTAGCAATTAGGGTGGCTTTGAGATCTTGTTGAAATTTTCTCTTCACGATTTTCATCTGACAGACATCTGGATGAATTTAGCAGTATATTTTATGAGAGCATTTTGCATCAATGAGGCTAGCAGTCTACTCTTGAAATCCAAGCTTAACTTGAAGTTAGCCTCCATAGTTGTAGGGTCAGGTGCAAACATTTAGTCACTCAAATAAAGATCATACCAGTTAACGTTGTTTGGTAAATGGCTATACCATTTATAAGATTTCATTGCAATCCATCTAACCTAGCCTGTGTGCAGACTTGACCAATTTCTTCTGAAAGAAGTTTCGTCAAGAAACCTCTCTTAAACGAAACCAATCTTATCTGTATGAACGCTTCTAGCCAAATCCAGCCCTATGTGATATAATGGCAACCAAACCATTTTGTTTTTGAGAATAGACTTGTTGAAAATTAACTGTCACTTCAAAAATAGAGAATTCTAGTGACAATAACAATGTGCAAAAAATAGTTCAAGAAAGTCTATGAATAATATCCAGTATCAAGCTCTTTGTACCTGGCAAATTTTCTCTTGAACTGATCACAAGTTGTTGTACAGTATTTTTATTAATGCAGCTTTTTGTCATGCAGTCTTTTAATGAATGTGTAGATGCAATCATCAAGGAAGCAATGTGTATTATTTCTGTAATGTATGCTTGTCATCAAAATCTATAATACTATAGTTAATCAAATACACCATGTCATAACTTCATCATCAACTGGATGCAGCAGAAATGATTTATTATCACAACACAAAGTTCAAGGAATAGAGTCCTGATTTTGAGGAAAACAAGTTAATGTAGTTATCAGAAGTCACTATGTTTTTCAGATAATTCAGCTCTCTCAATTTGTTTACCATATGCATTCTTTTCACAAGAAACCCTGGATCAGCAGCGGGTGCTAAATATTTCTTAAATTTGCATGAAGAGTTCTGCCAAGTCCCTTGATACTTTCCCACCGCTTGTTTGATCCTATAATTATAATGTATATACAGGTAGTTTCTACAACTGCTATGGGTGCATTTTCTTGACATATGTAAAAATAACAGTAAGTGAGAGAAGTTCTTCTGTGACACAAAAAACATGTTTTGCAAAATCGAAGCAAGCTTTAAAATTCTGCTTTGGAAATTTCCTTTTCCTTCCCACATGTAGAACAACTGGCCATCTCTTGCAAACAGGTTTCTTATGAAAGAACAAGTATGTAATAGTACATATGTTAGTAACATCCTTCAGCAGTTTGATCGTAAGTCTAAATTCATAGAATCTGTTTGTGAATGGCAGTCACTATTTCCAAGCAACTCAAGGCTTTCCAATGATTTCAATGAAGCACATCACTGCAGCATTTAAAACTATCACCACAAATCATCAGGCAAGTGCAAACGCACCAACACATAAACTTTGGTTTATGTGTCACTCAGCTGCAATTATTGGCATGTAATTACATATTCCTTGCTTGAAAAAAGAGCAGTAGGCAACCATTTGTGTGAAATTAGAGAAAACTGGCATCCACGGTGCTATTGATTGTATCCATCATTTTTGGACTATCACATCTACCTAGAAAAGAAATGCAAGTGCAATTGAAATAGATTCATACTGTACTGATCTTTACAAAATCAGGATTGAATAACAAATGGCCTCATGGCAGAATGGATGCAAGGTTTACAGTCCTTGGGAGATATTTAAACACACTATATTAATAAGAGA
This sequence comes from Aurelia sp. 4 Dawson et al 2005, assembly GCA_964019985.1. Lineage (NCBI taxonomy): Eukaryota > Metazoa > Cnidaria > Scyphozoa > Semaeostomeae > Ulmaridae > Aurelia > Aurelia sp. 4 Dawson et al 2005. The sequence continues at coordinate 11,421,394 of OZ026502.1, forward strand.
GAACTGTGAACAAACTGAATCCAAAGAAACTTTACTTTGTAGATCTATCATTCAAAAAGCCTGAGCAGAGGGAAAGGGGCAAGAAATTCTATTATTCCTCATCGCCTACTAAGGCTAGGCAAAAGCTTTTTTTACACTAAACCAAATTTCTCTAAGCTAACTGCATTGTATTAGCCAGTTGGGACAACCTGCACAGTCTGGAGAGATAGAGAGAGGGAGGAATCTTGACAGTCGAGATTGATCGAGCATGCATGCGCCCTTCATTTTGTTCGCCCCTTTCTCTACGACACTCGGCGGTAGCGAAAACATAACTTCCTTTCCCCTTCATAAATAGAAACCTACTAAGCACTGTGTTAATTTAGGCAAGAAACGACCCTCACAACCATCACAAATCAAAGAAACTGTCTTGTGATCCTACTGCCTACCCGTACGACGCCAGGAGCACGATACCCTGTCTGCAAGTGTGCCCACACCAAAGAAATATTTTGCAGGAAATATCTACATTTCTACCTTGAGAATGGTTTAATGAATAAAAAGCTGCAAAGAACTACACAAGAATGAGTAAAAGGAAGTGTACAAACATCAAAACTCCTTCCGTATTTCTCAGAATGAGTGAAATTTCCTCTGTTGTTTATAAGGCTTTACACCGTCTCGCAGCAAATTGGGACCTACCAATATGGCCGCCGCGCATTTCAGCTGGCTTCATTTTCTGAACAACAGAAGCTCGATCCAGTCTTTTTTTCAGATCAGTGGGGTATATCACTGATCTGAAAAAAAGACTGGATCGAGCTTCTGTTGTTCAGAAAATGAAGCCAGCTGAAATGCGCGGCGGCCATATTGGTAGGTCCCAATTTGCTGCGAGACGGTGTAAAGCCTTATAAACAACAGAGGAAATTTCACTCATTCTGAGAAATACGGAAGGAGTTTTGATGTTTGTACACTTCCTTTTACTCATTCTTGTGTAGTTCTTTGCAGCTTTTTATTCATTAAACCATTCTCAAGGTAGAAATGTAGATATTTCCTGCAAAATATTTCTTTGGTGTGGGCACACTTGCAGACAGGGTATCGTGCTCCTGGCGTCGTACGGGTAGGCAGTAGGATCACAAGACAGTTTCTTTGATTTGTGATGGTTGTGAGGGTCGTTTCTTGCCTAAATTAACACAGTGCTTAGTAGGTTTCTATTTATGAAGGGGAAAGGAAGTTATGTTTTCGCTACCGCCGAGTGTCGTAGAGAAAGGGGCGAACAAAATGAAGGGCGCATGCATGCTCGATCAATCTCGACTGTCAAGATTCCTCCCTCTCTCTATCTCTCCAGACTGTGCAAGTTGTCCCAACTGGCTAATACAATGCAGTTAGCTTAGAGAAATTTGGTTTAGTGTAGAAAAAGCTTTTGCCTAGCCTTAGTAGGTGATGAGGAATAATAGAATTTCTTGCCCCTTTCCCTCTGCTCAGGCTTTTTGAATGATAGATCTACAAAGTAAAGTTTCTTTGGATTCAGTTTGTTCACAGTTCTCTCTTATTAATATAGTGTGTTTAAATATCTCCCAAGGACTGTAAACCTTGCATCCATTCTGCCATGAGGCCATTTGTTATTCAATCCTGATTTTGTAAAGATCAGTACAGTATGAATCTATTTCAATTGCACTTGCATTTCTTTTCTAGGTAGATGTGATAGTCCAAAAATGATGGATACAATCAATAGCACCGTGGATGCCAGTTTTCTCTAATTTCACACAAATGGTTGCCTACTGCTCTTTTTTCAAGCAAGGAATATGTAATTACATGCCAATAATTGCAGCTGAGTGACACATAAACCAAAGTTTATGTGTTGGTGTGTTTGCACTTGCCTGATGATTTGTGGTGATAGTTTTAAATGCTGCAGTGATGTGCTTCATTGAAATCATTGGAAAGCCTTGAGTTGCTTGGAAATAGTGACTGCCATTCACAAACAGATTCTATGAATTTAGACTTACGATCAAACTGCTGAAGGATGTTACTAACATATGTACTATTACATACTTGTTCTTTCATAAGAAACCTGTTTGCAAGAGATGGCCAGTTGTTCTACATGTGGGAAGGAAAAGGAAATTTCCAAAGCAGAATTTTAAAGCTTGCTTTGATTTTGCAAAACATGTTTTTTGTGTCACAGAAGAACTTCTCTCACTTACTGTTATTTTTACATATGTCAAGAAAATGCACCCATAGCAGTTGTAGAGACTACCTGTATATACATTATAATTATAGGATCAAACAAGCGGTGGGAAAGTATCAAGGGACTTGGCAGAACTCTTCATGCAATTTAAGAAATATTTAGCACCCGCTGCTGATCCAGGGTTTCTTGTGAAAAGAATGCATATGGTAAACAAATTGAGAGAGCTGAATTATCTGAAAAACATAGTGACTTCTGATAACTACATTAACTTGTTTTCCTCAAAATCAGGACTCTATTCCTTGAACTTTGTGTTGTGATAATAAATCATTTCTGCTGCATCCAGTTGATGATGAAGTTATGACATGGTGTATTTGATTAACTATAGTATTATAGATTTTGATGACAAGCATACATTACTGAAATAATACACATTGCTTCCTTGATGATTGCATCTACACATTCATTAAAAGACTGCATGACAAAAAGCTGCATTAATAAAAATACTGTACAACAACTTGTGATCAGTTCAAGAGAAAATTTGCCAGGTACAAAGAGCTTGATACTGGATATTATTCATAGACTTTCTTGAACTATTTTTTTGCACATTGTTATTGTCACTAGAATTCTCTATTTTTGAAGTGACAGTTAATTTTCAACAAGTCTATTCTCAAAAACAAAATGGTTTGGCTGCCATTATATTACATAGGGATGGATTAGGCTAAAAGCGTTCATGCAGATAAGATTGGTTTCGTTTTAGAGAGGTTTTTTGATGAAACTTCTTTAGGAGAAATTGGTCAAGTCTGCACACAGGCTAGGTTAGATGGGTGGCAATGAAATCTTAAAAATGGTACAGCCATTTACCAAACAACTTTAACTGGTATGATCTTTATTTGAGTGACTAAATGTTTGCACCTGACCCTACAACTATGGAGGCTAACTTCAAGTTAAGCTTGGATTTCAAGAGTAGACTGCTAGCCTCATTGATGCAAAATGCTCTCATAAAATATACTCCTAAATTCATCCAGATGTCTGTCAGATGAAAATCGTGAAGAGAAAATTTCAACAAGATCTCACAGCCACCCTAATTGCTAATAGCTGTAGGTAAACATAAAGAAAAGCAATGTAGGTAGGGTGGTGTAGATGATAAACATGTCTTGCAATTAATTTCACCCAGTGGGGAATAGGAATGAAAGACCCTGACAACAGATTTAGATATCAAAACCGCTTTCAAACTGGTTTTTGGAATAATCAAAGGTCGTTATTTCCGTACATAAAAGAAGGGAACCACTGAAATCTCATTCCTGGCATGACAAGGAGAACAAGGAAAACTGGACATGATAACTTGCCTTCAAGCTCAATTGTGCGCACCAAATCAAGCATTGAATCATTTCAGATATTTGCCTATGATAAGCTGAAGGAAATGCATATATTTCAAGAGATATAACATCAAGAAATGCTACAACCATTTGCCACCATCATTCAGAATCGTTGGTTTACAGGCCGGCCTAAGTTGGACCGAAGCAACGATGACTTACTGTTAAAATGTGACAGAAATTCTCCCTCTAGAGCCAGTTTCTCATCATTGCTAGTGTCCTTCTTTCTTCTGATATAGTTCTGATGTTGTTCTTTCTCTTTTCCTGTCCACAGCGAGCCGAAATAGCAGGCTTCTCTTTGCAATTTCTCCTTATATTCAGTAGGTCGCATACAAATGCTTACGCACCTTGGGACCTACCTACTCATGTGCATGGAGACCTAAGGAACTAGAGTAGTAAATCACACGTCACGTAATGCCAGAAGACTGAAGCAATTTGTCCATAACAGCATAACAGCCATAACAGTCCATAACAGCATAACAGCATAACAGCATAACAGCATAACATAACAGCCTTTTCAAGATGGCAAACGACAAGAAGCAAAACGAGGTACGCAAGAAGCAATCAAAGATGGCTTGGCCAAATTCAAAAGGCCTGGCAGCCAATATGTAGCATTTTGTAAAATATTTATATTTGTCAACCTTTCAACCTTTCATCTGAAACAAGATGGCAGAGAACCGCGCAAATGGCCTCACCCTAGGTAAAATGGTTACCAGAAGAAAGAAAACAATAAAGAAGACACACAAAAAGAATTACTTTTATGCAGTTCGGGTAGGGAAAAAGCCAGGAATTTATAAAACATGGGCTGAATGTGAAAAACAGACTAAAGGTTTTAATGGCGCAATATACAAAAAGTTTATCACAATGAAGGAAGCTAAGATATTCTGTTCATCAGAACATGAATCAGAAAGTGAAAGTGAAACAGTAGAAGAAGAAATTTGTGATGATTGTGTTAAATGTGGGAAAAGTGTGAAGCAATCAGGACTAATTTGTGAAAAATGTCATGGCTGGTGGCATTTTAAATGCGATGGAACTACAAAGATGGAAGTGGAAGAGAAATATGAAGGAAAGGATTATTTATGCCAACTGCATAGACAGGAAGATCAGAAAGAAAATGATCCAAATGCAAATAGATATGTCAAAGATAATTTAAACAAAAAATTTTATGCAGTTCAGGTAGGGAAAAAACCAGGAATCTACAAAACATGGGCTGAATGTGAAAAACAGATTAAAGGTTTCAATGGTGCAATCTACAAAAAGTGTACCACAATGGAGGAAGCTAAAGTATTATGTTCACTAGAGCGTGAATCAGAAAGTGAAAGTGAAACAATGGAAGAAGAAATAAGTGATGATTGTGTTAAATGTGGGAAAAGTGTGAAGCAATCAGGGGTAATTTGTGAAAAATGTAAGGGTTGGTGGCATTTTAAATGTGATGGAACTACAAAGATGGAAGTGGAAGAGAAATATGAAGGAAAGGAGTATTTATGCCAACTGCATAGACAGGAAGATCAGAAAGAAAATGATCCAAATGCAAATAGATATGTCAAAGATGATTTAGACCAGAAATTCACCATCATCAGAAATAACAATATGATCAAATATGAAGGTTTACATGAAAATGAATTACGAGCCTTTGAATATATTGTTGAAAACAGATATAGAGGAGATTTCATCCCATGTTCAGTAAATATTGCAATTGAAAGTAAAGGAGATGATAAGAGATTCACAATTCTCAAGGACAAAGAAGAACAACTAAAATTTAAATTCCAAAGGAAGGGGATGATAGTTTCTATATCTGGGAGACTTTGGGCAAGTTGGGAAGAGGAAGAACAACCAGTGTTTCATGAACTGATAAGGGCTATCATAACAAAGAGGGAAACAAAAATTGATGTACAGGACACTCAACTCAGATGGAGAACACTTGATGAATACAAAATAGGCTGTAAAAGTAGGGAACATAAGGGGAAATTGGATGCCAATGGTGAAGATACAACAGACAGTACACAGAAATCTAAAGTACTGAAGAACCCAGTCAATAACAAAGGAGACACTGAGAGGCAAAAACAACCAGAAATCAATTCAATAAATTTGGCACAAGAAGACACAAATGAGAGTTTGAAAACTGACGAGAAAAAAATCAAGTGGCTGGAGAACAAACTAAAGAAAAAAGAAGATATAATAAATGAACAGGAGCAAATGTTAAGGATAAAGACAAAAATGTTCCAGGAAACAATTACAGAAATAACAGCAAACTTCTCAAAAGAAATTGAGGCAAGAACCATTCAGTTAGAAAACAAGAAAACAGAACTCAATGAAATGATACTAAAGATGAAGGGACAAGAACAGGAAACAGAAAACAAGATACTCAAAATGCAAAATGAGTTAAAAGTGAGACAAAGAGATATGAGCAGGGAAGGAGAAATAGAAGAACTGACTATAGAAAACAAAAAGTTGAAGGAAAAATAATAGAGAAGAATAAAAGAGAAAATCAGATTAAGGAGGAAATCGCTCTGGACAAACTAAACATTCAACAAGCAGTTTTCAAAATACAGAAACTTGAACAGATTCATGAAGAGGAAAGCAAAGAGATAAAACGATTGAGAATGATGAGTGTACAGAAGGATGATGATCTTAAGAATAAAGGGTCAACAAAACCTTCAAAGGGTTCACCAGCAGGATTGAAAACACAAAAGATACTAGAGGAAAACAAAGAGCAAAATGAAATTAAAAAGAAAATACATAACACTAGAATAGGTGGGGATGAAGAAATTCAAGGAAATCATTTAATGAGCAACAAAGAGAATCAAATCAGGAGGCCCCAAGTAGACATGCAGATAGATTATGAAACAGGCAAAAAGACGAGAGAAGAAATTAGAAATAAAAATGAAATGCTCCAAAATGAGGCTGAAGAAATTAAGAAAAGTAAAAAGACAATTGAAAATCATGACAATGAAAATAGAAGGAGCATAAGGTCGCCAGGAAGGGGGAATGATGAAAAGGGAGTTGAAGAAGACCTAAATAGAGCAAGACTAATTACTAATAAAAATGCACAAACTGAGAATACTCAAAACAAAAAGGAAAAACAAAAAACAAGTGGAGAAAATGATGGAGGAAGTTGCATCAACTTACAAAGTGCAGACAGAAAGGAAAGAGGAAACAAAGGTGAAATAGCACACAAATCACTGGATAGAAGACCTGAAAGAGAATATGATACATCAAAGAAATGTTTCAATTGTAATGCCCAAGGTCAAATTGCTAAGCAATGTCAAATGAACAACCAAAATTCATTGCAGCAAAATGACAGAAACTGTTTCAATTGTGGAAAATTTGGCCATATGGCTAGAAATTGTTGGTATAGACATGAAAATGAAAGCTATTGGAAACCTAGGGTTTCAAAGGCAGAAGGAGGTAGATTCCCCCAGAATGCAGTAGCAAAAAACATAAAGAGGCTGGTTCAAGTAATAGAAGAGGTTCAGCAAAACTTGAATCAGCTAAAGACAAACTGAACAAGAAGAAGAAAAAGGGCAGAAGAGGGGGTTGGAGTAAAAAGAAAAAGTGCAAAAAAGACAAGGGAGAACACTTGATTAAAATAGGACATATGAACATTAGAGGGATAAAAAGTAAGATGATGGACATAAAAACCATGTTAGATGATAGTAAGATGGATGTGATAGTATTCACAGAAACAAAATTAGAGAAAAAAGAAAAAAGGGAATTTGAAGGTTATAAATGTTTAAACCTGAATAGAAAGACCCCAGCTGGAGGAGTGTGCTTTCTCATTAAAAATGATTTGAAAGCGACGGTGATAAAAGAGAATAAAGAATGCGAGACTCTATGGGTTGAAATCACGGGAAAAGTAGAAAACCTCATCATTGGGGGGACGTACAGCCCATGTGAATACGCAACTAACAAGCAAACAATCAAGGAATTTGTCGATAAACTAGATCGAGACTTACAAGAGATGACGCTCACGGGAAAGCCAGTTATGGTTGTAGGAGATCTCAATGCACACATTGGGAATGACGACGAGGGGATACCAGGGAATAACAACAAAATAGGACCAAACGGGAAGGAGTATAGGGAATTTATCCGAAGAAATGAATTAGTCCTGGTGAACAGCACGCAAAAATGTGTTGGAAAGTGGACCCGAATTCAGGGAGAAAAGAAATCAATATTAGACTTGACAATCGCTAATCAAAAAGCGTATGACTGCATTTTGAACATGGTAATAGATGAAAATATGACATATTCAATGGAGAGCAAAGTGAATATAGTTGATCACAGAATGACTGTTCTCCACTACAAACTGAATCCCAAAAAGGAAGCTGCAAAATACAAGACAGTGAGAGTAGTAAAACCAAATTGGGAAAAGTATAAAGAAAGATTAAGGACAGGGATAAATGCTCTTAAAAACAACGAAGAAAAGTTAACATATGATCAGATAGAAAGTATAATCAACAGTGCAGGAATGAAAGTAATAGAGAAACGAAAAATAAAAATAAAGAAACAGGTACCAATGATTGGATACAACAAGGAGATAAAACAAGCAATCAGTGAAAGAAGACAAGCGATGTCGCGATGGAAACGAGAAAAGGAAGACACTGAGAAAGAATTATTGAAAGAAAAGTATTTGCAATTAAAAATCAAAGCTCAGAAATTGATCCAAGAGAATCAGGCTAAGGCTATAAAATCTATAATTAATGACAACTTCCAAGAAAACCCAAACTTCTGGAAACTCATGAAGAAACTAACGCGGAAGCAATCGGTGGACGAAGGGATAGGAAATGAAGAAGGAAAAATAGTAAGAGAAGTCAAAGAAATATTACAAGTGAAAAGAAATTACTTCGAAAAGCTGTATTCCAAAGTAAAAGTGAGTATCGATGAAAATGCAACTGAAGAAGAGGTGAAGAGAGACATTATAAGAATGATGCAAACAACGGCAACAGACATTGCAGATGAGGGAAAAAGGAAAGAACATGAGAAACTAAATGCGCTGTTCAGTCAAAAAGAGGTAGAAGACTCAATAAGATTCAGCAAGAACAGCAAAGCACCAGGGTCAGATAACGTAATAAATGAAATGCTCAAGGAAGGAATAGAATACATCGCACCTATTTTAACACTTATTTTTAATGAAATGTTAGAAAAAGACAAACCCATACCAGAAACTTGGAGATTAGGTGACATTATATCTATCTTCAAAGGCAAGGGAGAAAAACTAGACATGAAAAATCAAAGAGGCCTCAGCATGACATCGTCCGTCCTAAAATGCCTAGAAAAAATAGTTGCAAATAGAATATCACCTTTGATAAAAAGATACACAACAGACTTGCAAGGTGGAGGTAAACAGAATGAATCAACTGTGGAATACCTTTTCATGCTGCAAACAGCAATCGACAAAAATAAGAAACGTGGTAAAGATACCAAACTCATCATAACTGACGTAAGCAAAGCTTTTGATCAAGCGTGGAGAACTGGGGTGTTTGGAAACCTTACAAATAGAAACATAAAGGGGAGAATGTTACGCTTAATATGGGAAATAAACAATGACCTAAAAGCAAGAATAAAGTTTGACGAAGAACAATACAGTCAAACGTTTGAAGTAGAAGACTCTATAAGGCAGGGGAGTGGTTTATCTGCTATCCTGTATGCACAACATGCTGCAAAGATAATTGAAGACCTTGAGGAGATAGACATTGGAATTAAAATTGGAGGAAAAACCTTTCCAGCGATAGGTTAGCAAGATGATATTACTGTGATTATATCAGATAGGGAGGAAGAACAAAGGATAACTGAAATACTGAGAAAGAGTGCAGTGAAGAACAGAATTACATTTTCAGAGGAGAAATGTAAAGTTTTGATCATTGGAAAAAAACATACAAAAAAAGACCAAGAATTTTACAATACTAAGTTAGGTGAAATAGAGCTAAAAGATACAAAAGAGGAGAAAATATTAGGTCACCTTTTCAATGAAGAAAACAACAACATAGCCCATGTAAATAAAAAAGAGACTGAGATTATAAATATGGTAGCAGCCTTGGGTCTAACAATTCAAAATGGAACGCTAGCAAATGCACAGATCCAGGCCATCATAATCTACAAGAAAAGCATACTACCAAAGCTCATATTTGGAATGGCAGCCTTCGCCACAACAAAGCAAGAAGATGAAAGATTTGAGAAGATAGTAAGAAAAATTATCAGAAATTTCGCGAATCTTCCTAATAGCACTCCGAAAGTTGTACTGTATAATGAATTTGGAATACTACCAGCAGTTGAACAAATAAATAAAAGGAAATTAATGATGTGGCATAAAATGAACGAAGAAAAATCGAATCAAACGATAAAAGCTGCAGTAAAAGAGCAGGTAGAATCGGAATTACCATGGGCAAAACAAATAATTAAAATTGCCATTAAATACGACATAGATATAACGATAGCAAAAACGATGTCGAAGAATAAATGGAGAAATGTGATAAATAACAAGATAAAGGAATTTATAAGAAGACAAATTGACCAACAAAGAAAAGAAAGTGAAAAATATATTGCATCAGATAAAATAGTAGTAGGCCAGCCAAAAAGATACATGAGACTTGAGAGAAGAGCAGCATCAGCAATAATGAGAGCCAGATCAGGCCAACTAGATCCAATGCCTCGTAAACCATATTGGAAAACGAAATGGAGATGTGCATTTTGTCTAGAAAAAGAACAATCCACGAGACATTATGTGCTTTCTTGTAAAGGAACACAAAGATTTTTTGCAGATAAAGATGACAGAAAAAAGACGTGGCAGAGATTGATAGAGCTAAAAGGAACAGAAGAAGAGATTATAACACTAGGGGGAAAGATAAAGAAAATTTATAAACACATCTGTGAGCAAGCAGACTGAAAAAAAAACATCCAGCACATCAGAAACGATAGTGCCCTCGTGTGACGTCCGAGGACTTGGAACTCAATAATAATGGCGCCGGTCAAAAATCGCGGGCCTCAAAAACAGTCCGCGGCGAACAATAGGTTGCTCGATCCAGTCTTTTTTTCAGATCAGTGGGGTATATAAAAAGGTTGATTTGGCTCATTGTTGAGTTGTTTTGATACTTCCTTGTATTTGATTTGCATTTGAATGCCTTTGAATTCGTCACGTCTACGATTTGATATTGTCTGGGTTTTTTGAGAGAGAGGAAGTCTAAAAATTCTCACAACTCACGAATGGAACTCTACAACTCGAAGTGAAAATTGGAAGAAATTGTTTAGTACTGAAGAAAGGAAATACTCACTTGAAATTGAACTCGAAAGAAATCGAAGAATACCGCATATTTACTGCAGTTTACTTTACGACGAATTATTTATCGAATTGTGGCTTGAAGAAGAGGAGGTTGCGTATTGAAACTGAACTCTCAGGTGACAGACTTCCATTATTCTTGTTCTTTTATATCAATTGAGATTTTGTGTTACAAGAAGGCATACTATAGTGTGAACTATTCTCTGATTAATTTCAGTTGTTTTGAAGGAAGGTAAACTTAGGATAGAGTTGCAAGCTGCAGTCTTTTGGTTGTTATCAATTGAAATTGAGCCTAATCATACAGTCCTCTTTGTTTTGAATTGAATCTTGAATCTCATGTTGTTTTCGAAGCCTTTCGAGGCTATTCTAGCCTGTATACCTAGCTTCAGTGGTTAGGCATGACGTGGTTCTTTTACAGGTTTTCGTACATGGTCTTACACCGAACCGGATCGTGTATCTTATTTGTTGTTTGTTTGTAGAGTCGATTCTGTAGGATTGATTATCTTATTTCTTCAAGCTGTTTCTCTTGATGGGACTATTTGAACATGACTGAAGAGGGGGGCGCTGTTTTGTCTACTCCCCCGGGCCAGCCTGTCCCAACGGTTACGAAGAAAAAACGAATAAGGGGTGGCTATCGTGTGCATTGCAAAAAGTTGTTTGCAGAATGTAGAGCCCTTTTTGAAGCTCAGGAGGCAAGGACAACTCAAATTGAGCGTTTATGTATCAGTTTGAAAAATAAATCTCAATTATTAAGAAGGGTGGACGAGGAAATTTTTCTGTCCATAGATGAAGCTGATATAGAGAACGAAGTTATCCAAGCTGAAGATTGGCAATCGGAAATTCAAGGGTATTTGGTTGAACTCGAAGCCAAAAAGGCACCCACTACAAGCCAAGTTAATCAGGGGGGCTCACATACTTCATCACCCTCTCTAGCCACGCCCATCGCAAGTTCTCCTTCAGATCATATCGTCAGTTTGCCAAAACTTCAACTGCCAAAATTTGCAGGAGACCCAAAGAAATGGCAGGAATTTTGGGACGCTTTCGGAGTTATTGATGGAAATGACTCGTTATCGGATGTCAACAAGTTTAGACACCTCAAGACTTTATTAGAAGGCCAGGCTGCCTCAGCTATCGCCGGAATCCAAACCACAGGGGTAAACTATCAATTAGCTATAGACCACCTCAAGGACAGGTTTGCTCAGAAGCAAGTGATTATAAATTCCCATATTGACGCTCTGCATAATTTGCCCAATTTAACAACTGAAAAAGATGTGAAGGGCCTGAGAAAACTTGCTGACAGCATTGACATTAACATTAGAAGTCTTAAAAATCTCGGGTACGATCTAAGCCAATATGGGCCCTTCTTGAACCCAGTGATAATGAATAAATTGCCAGAGGGAATTCGTTTGGCGGTCACTAAACAAATAAGGAAGGAAGAATGGGAGCTAGGAAAAATTTTGGACATTGTGAAGACAGAATTAGATGTGCGAGAACAGTGTGCATATTTAAGCGGAAAGCCAACTGATAGCTCGGCAGGCAAACAGGTTCGAAGTCAATTGCCAACTACATCAGCTCTTTTGAATGCCAGTGGTAAAGTCTCCTGCAGTTTTTGTAAAGGTTCCCATCCCTCCGCCAAATGTAACATTGTTACAGACCCACAACAAAGAAAGGCAATTTTGTGTAAGCAGGGTCGCTGTTATGTCTGTCTGAAAAAGGCACATCTGGCAAAGTACTGCACAAGTCGAATTTATTGTTTTAATTGCAGGCAACGTCATCATGCGAGTATTTGTGATGGGTCGAGCGAATCAACTGTCACCACACCAGCAGCACCAGTGTGTAATCTCACAGCTCCGAATATTGCTCCACAGTTTCAGCCTAATCAGAGCATGCCAACAACCACAAATACCGGTGGACCACGTCCAGGTGCAGCAACACAAACTGTTGGACTTTCCACTGTAACAATGCATGTGGATACGAAGACATCAGTTCTGTTGCAGACTGCAAAGGGTTATATCTCACCGGCTACAGACCCGGAACGAGTAGCTGTGGCACGGTTGATACTGGACTCAGGAAGTAAACACTCATACATTTCGGAAAATCTTAGAGCTGCTCTCCACCTACAGCCAGTGACCCAGGAAACATTAACAATAAAGGTGTTTGGAGAGGAGACAGGAACTTTACAGACATGCGATGTTGTCCAGTTTTGTGTACGAAGTCCTTACAATGGACTAAACGTCTTCGTCACTGCCTATGTTGTTCCAGTTTTGTGTGCTCCACTCTCAGATCAGGCCATAGATTTAGCTGCAAGCAACTACCCACACCTAGCAGGACTTTGGCTGGCAGATTTTCCAGCTCAAAGAGAACAGCAGCTGAATTGTGAGATACTCATCCGCTCAAATTTCTATTGGCACTTCTTAACTGGTCGATGCATCAAGGGAGAAAGTGGCCCAGTTGCATTAGAGTCAACCTTAGGTTGGATTTTGTCCGGCCCAGTACATGACAGCTCTGAAAGAAGATCAACACATGTAAACATTGCAGAGACACATGTGTTGCAATTTGAAATTGAAAATAAAAGTAATGAAGCCAGTCTGGAAAGCCAGGTCTGCAAGTTTTGGGAGCTGGAAGGCATTGGAATTTCTAAAAATGAAGCGACAGTCTATGAGTCCTTCAAAGACGAAATTGCATTTTTAGATGGAAGGTACGAAGTTAAACTTCCTTGGAAGCCGGAACATCCAACATTGCCAGACAATTATTTACAGAGCAAGAAAAGGCTGATGGGAATTTTCTCCAGATTGAAAGGGAATCCAACTTTGTTGAGTGAGTATGACTCAATCATTAGAGAGCAAGAAATCAGAGGGATCATTGAAAGAGTAGATCCTACATGTGACAGTGGTATTGGACAAGTAACATATCTTCCTCATCATCCAGTCATACGACAAGACAAAATGACTACAAAAGTTTGTGTGGTTTACGATGCCTCAGCAAAGGATTGCATGGGAACATCCCTCAACAGTTGCCTCTATACTGGACCTTGTCTATTGAAAACTGTTGCAGAGGTTATGACAAGGTTTCGACTCTTCCCATTTGCACTAACCTCAGGTATCGAGAAGGCATTCTTAATGATTTCTATCTGGCCACCTGACAGAGATGTTTTGAGATTCCTGTGGATGGATGACGTGAATTCTTCGTCACCACAAATCATTACTTATAGATTTACTAGGGTTGTCTTCGGGGTGTCCTGTAGCCCATTTCTGCTCAATGCGACGTTAAGAAGACACATCGAAAGCTATTCTGAGAATTACCCAGAGGTTTGCCAAAGGCTTGTGAATTCGCTCTACGTCGATGATGTAAACACAGGCGGCTACAGTGTTGAAGAAGTTATGGAGCTTTTTAGAGTTTCAAAGCAGATGATGCAAGAAGGGGGCTTCAACCTCCGGAAATGGCTCTCAAACTCAAAGGAAGTGATGTCTCAAATAAAATCATCGCAAAGTGATGGATAGACCAAAGTTCCCAATGAAGCAGATATCACAGAAGAAGATCAATCATTTGCTGAGACAGTCTTAAATGTGAGCGAGACCTCAGAAGGTGAAAGGGTGAAAGTTCTAGGATTGAATTGGAATAGTGATACCGACAACATTGTTTTCTGCTTGTCTCAATTAGCCTCAACGATCGAAGAAGGACCAGTAACCAAAAGAAAGATTCTAAGACTGACAGCTAAGATATTTGATCCCCTGGGGCTAATTACACCAGTCACAACACCGCTGAAGGTATTCCTTCAGAAACTGTTTCAACAGAAAGTAGGCTGGGATGAGCATCTTCAAGACGATTTAGCTGATGAATGGGCAAAGCTACATGCTCAGTTGGTAAAGACAAGAGAAACTTCGGTTCCAAGATATTATTTTGGGAACATTGAAGCAAGGCCAGCTGAAATAGAGCTTTATGGTTTCTGACAGTTCGAAGCAAGCTTATGCTGCTGCCGTCTATGCAAAGATAACAGTTGAAGGAACGTCGAGTGTTAGTCTGGTTATGTCCAAATCAAGAGTCGCTCCTCTAGCCCAACCCACTATTCCAAGATTGGAGCTTCTATCTGCATTGATTCTAGCGAGATTGATCACATCTGTCAAGGATGCTCTAAGTTCTCTGTTTTGCAATGTAAAGATAGTGAGATGCTGGACTGACTCAATCACAACCATGTATTGGATAAAGGGAGACGAGAAGCAATGGAAAATGTTTGTGGACAATCGTGTGCAAGAAATAAGAAAGCTAGTCAAGAGGGACTTGTGGCAACACTGTCCAGGTACAGAGAACCCAGCGGACATTCCCACAAGAAACAATGATCCATCAAGATTGACAAGAGATTCACGATGGTTTTCAGTCCCCAAATGGCTGGCCGAAGAGGAAGAAAATTGGCCGGAGCAGAAAACCTCAATGGAGCCAACGGAGGATTGCCTTGCTGAAATGAAGCCTGCAGCAAGGGAAAAGGACAGCACAGCCTTGTTAATCCAAGCGGAGAGGGAACACCGTATTTCAAGGGTAATGGATTGTGAAAGATACAGCAGTTATTCAAGGTTGCTACGTGTAACAGCTTATGTGTTCCGCTTCATCAATAATTGTAGAGAGAGGAATAAGAGGGGTGCAGAACTGACGGCCAAAGAAATTGAGGAAGCAGAAACAAAATGGATTTGTGACATGCAGTCAGAATTTAGTACACAGAAACTAACGGATCTAAAGAAACACCTCAGAAACTTTGTGGATAATCATGGAATCATTCCATGTCAAGGACGTCTCGCAAGATCGCTCTTGAGCTATGAGACAAAGCATCCTATCTTATTGCCTAAAGAACACCACATCACTACCTTAATCATATGGGATTGCCACAAAAGAGTATTACACAACGGTACAAAGGAAACACTGCAAGAGCTGAGATCCCGATTTTGGATCGTGCAAGGATGACAACTTGTCAAGAAAATCATTCGAAGATGTGTGTTGTGTAAAAGAATTCAAGGAGCTTCATATGGAACACCAAAACAAGGCCCACTTCCAGAGTTCAGAGTGAAGGAAGAGCATGCCTTTTCATCCATCGGTATAGACTTTGCCGGTCCTTTGTTTGTGCGAGAACCGTCAGGCGAATCCAAGAAAGCCTATGTCACCTTATTCACTTGTGGAACATCTCGTGCTGTGCATTAAGAATTGGTGCCAGACCTTACAGCTGAGACATTTCTACTCTGCTTTAGAAGATTTGTGAGCCGGCGTGGTACACCAAGGCTCGTTGTTACAGACAATGCAAAGACATTCAAAGCCTTTTCGAAAACATTGATCAAAATCTTCAAAACTGCAGAAATTCAAGCATTTCTGGCAAGGAAAAGGATCACGTGGAAATTCAATGTGGCTAAGGCTGCCTGGTGGGGTGGTTTCTATGAAAGGCTCATTAAGGGAGTCAAACTTTGCTTGAAGAAATGCGTTGGAACAGCCAGGATTTCATCTGACGAGTTACATACAGTTCTTGTGGAGATTGAAGGTGTATTGAACTCACGACCTCTGACCTATCAATATCCAGATTCATTGACGGAGCCCCTTACACCCTCTCACTTGGTTACAGGAAGACGACTATTGCAATTACCGACTGGTAGTGAAGGAAACGACGAAGATGAGGAGGACTTCTACCAGCGAGACAAATTACACAAGCGCTCCAGCTACATATCAAAGTTACTTGATCATTATTGGAATCGTTGGAAACATGAATACCTCGTTGATCTACGTGAGCATCACAGAGTGAAAAAGTTCCACCAGAAGTTACAACAAATTAATGTCGGCGACGTTGTGACAATTCAGGACGAGAATCGCGAGAATCGTTCATTTTGGAGACTTGGAAGGGTACAGGAATTACTCATCGGAAGGAACAATGTCACCAGAGGTGCAAAATTGTTGCTAGCAAATGGAAA
This sequence comes from Aurelia sp. 4 Dawson et al 2005, assembly GCA_964019985.1. Lineage (NCBI taxonomy): Eukaryota > Metazoa > Cnidaria > Scyphozoa > Semaeostomeae > Ulmaridae > Aurelia > Aurelia sp. 4 Dawson et al 2005. Next base: position 11,438,134 of record OZ026502.1, read on the forward strand.
TAGAATCGAACGACCAATCCAGAAACTCTACCCCTTGGAAGTTTCCAAAGGGAACCTTGAAATAGCGGACCACAACGTTCCAGACCAGGACCATGACACACCTCCAGGAAGACCTAAACGAGCAGCAGCAGTCGTAGCTGAGGAAACCATGAAGATTAGTGACCAGCTAGAGAACGATGAACTGGACTAAGAAGGGGCTGGCTGGTCAAGGGGGGAGTGTACGGAATTGTTGCCCCAATCTTGTTGTTGTTGCTTGCGTGGGTATATAAAAAGGTTGATTTGGCTCATTGTTGAGTTGTTTTGATAGTTCCTTGTATTTGATTTGCATTTGAATGCCTTTGAATTCGTCACGTCTACGATTTGATATTGTCTGGGTTTTTTGAGAGAGAGGAAGTCTAAAAATTCTCACAACTCACGAATGGAACTCTACAACTCGAAGTGAAAATTGGAAGAAATTGTTTAGTACTGAAGAAAGGAAATACTCACTTGAAATTGAACTCGAAAGAAATCGAAGAATACCGCATATTTACTGCAGTTTACTTTACGACGAATTATTTATCGAATTGTGGCTTGAAGAAGAAGAGGTTGCGTATTGAAACTGAACTCTCAGGTGACAGACTTCCATTATTCTTGTTCTTTTATATCAATTGAGATTTTGTGTTACAAGAAGGCATACTATAGTGTGAACTATTCTCTGATTAATTTCAGTTGTTTTGAAGGAAGGTAAACTTAGGATAGAGTTGCAAGCTGCAGTCTTTTGGTTGTTATCAATTGAAATTGAGCCTAATCATACAGTCCTCTTTGTTTTGAATTGAATCTTGAATCTCATGTTGTTTTCGAAGCCTTTCGAGGCTATTCTAGCCTGTATACCTAGCTTCAGTGGTTAGGCATGGCGTGGTTCTTTTACAGGTTTTCGTACACTAGATAGTTAGAGGAAATTCCCTTTATCGTGTTGATGGAACGTCAGAAGTAGAGAAAAAGGCAGGCGCGGTCTGGCCCGGGTGGCAAAGTGGCAATCGCCACCCGGGCCCTCTGCTAAGCAAAGTAAAAGAAATTACGGGCCCTTTTTGCGAAAGTTAGAGGAGATAACTTACATAAATTGAAGTATTACAATCATAACCAGGGCCCTACAGTTACCGTTATCTACTCTTGTTTAATTGGAGAACACCTTGAATTGTTTTGTTTGAAAAGCTAATTCAAATCTAGCTCGAAGATAATGGCGTAACACATGGTGGTTAGTGTTGGAGCAAGTCCTAAAGGCCCCATCAGCAAAATACTTCTTGATATTTAGAGGAAATACATATTGATTTGCTGTGGGGAATACTGTGGAGTCCATCTAAGATAGGGCCCTAAATTTTGAGTGAAATGACCACAGTTGTCAATGAAATGGAGTGAAAGAAGGGCAACTGACACTTGCAAAAAGATTCTTAGTTATCTTCCAGACAAGATGAACATATTTAGAAAATTGCTTGACAGAGCAAAATTCCAAGTGAGGGCGTTTTCGTCAATCGCATGCTTCTTTCTTCCACATGTTACGAGAGATGGATTTTCCGAAAATCCAAGAGCGTGTTGCAAAAACATGTTTCTGAGGAGATGCATTGGAACCTATTAGCTGGCTTTGCCTCGCATTTGGCCTGTGTTCCAGACCCCTTTGAAACGAAAGGAAATGGAACACAGGCTATCTCACATTGTACTTCAATCACCCCTCAACTGGAGATCCTTCTAATACCAATGGGCCTTCGTATAAAACCTGTACTGTATTGGACTTACCTTTAAAACGATATTGCCCATAAAAACAGTTTTCAGTTTTGAAAATGCATCAAACGTCTGTTGATCAATTGCAGCAAGAGGAGGCCAGTGAGTGGCCAAATTACGAAGGGGTCACTCTGCTCTTTACGCCACCGCACAGAGACAAATTGGAGAGAGATGTTTTGAACCATAGGACCTGCGACCATAGGAGCTTAACGGTACCGCCGTTCAGTCCTCTTGTCCTTCCTTTCCCCGTTGCACAGTGGGCACAAATAGGGGGTCATGAGGACATTTCACATGTACTAAATATAGCTAGATTTTTTTAAGGCATCTAATTGGAGAAAATGTTTCAATCATTTAAAAAAACATTTTATCAAAGATTGGCAACTAAAATATGGATGTTTTATTCAGTTAAAAAGCCAACGATTGTTTTGTCGCACATAAATTGGAACATTCTTGGTTCGTTTCATATCTCAATAACAGACAGCAGTTTTGCAAAGTTAATGGTGCATTGTCGCACATAAAGGATGTCACTTGCGGTGTTCCACAGGGCTCATGCCTTGGTCCCCTGTTATTTTTAATCTATATTAATGACCTCCCGCGTGCTCTACATAATTGTAAAGTGACCATGTATGCAGATGACACTAGTCTTTCATTTGCATCAAATAACATCGATGATCTAAACCAATTTATGAACCAAGATCTAGATTGTTTAAAAGATTGGCTTCAGGGAAACAAACTGTCTTTAAACGTCCTTAAGACTCACGCAATGGTAGTTGGATCCCGTCCAAAGCTCAAGAGGATTTCCGAAGAAGTCAGTGAGCAGCCTTCCTTTTTCATAAATGGCACACAGATAGAAACTGTCGAGAGGACTAAATACCTCGGTGTTCAGTTGGATTGTCATCTTGTTTGGGATGAGCATATAAAGGGTATGAGAAACAAAGTCTCTCGAGCTTTAGGCTTTCTGAAATATGCAAAGAAATTTCTCCAACAGGGAACGCTCAGTAAAATGTACAGAGGAATTGTTGAGCCCCACTTTCGTTATTGTTGCTCAGTATGGGGATGTTGCGGCAAAACTCAAATTGATGCCCTCCAAAGACTGCAAAATCGAGCTGCCAGAATTGTTACGAATAGCAGCTATCATGTTTCAGCAACTGGTCTGATTAAAAAGCTGGGGTATTATATCCTCTGCATATCCGCAGTAGTGTATGAAATCAAGAAATAGGCCTTGTTGAACCGAACATAACATGCATAACAATCCCCGTGTATCCTGGCACCGATTACATAAGAATACTCAAATGATAGCGTCCATAGGGAGTCCATAACATCTCTCCTCTTCTTCGGAAATGAAATTTACTAACATCGATTATATGTTTCAGCAGTTTATTAATAAAGTAACTTTCAATGTGTGATAACTTGGCCATAGTACATAGGCATCGTGCGTAATCTCACTGGGTATTGACGTATAATGTCGGCTTCAGGTTCAGTTTCATCTCGAATGTTATTGTCTGCTTGAATTGTATCATCATCATCATCAGTGTCTGAATCGGTTGTTGAATCGAATGAGTTGTAAAACTTTTTGAAGAATGAAATGTTTCGAGTGATCTTATGGTCTGATCGCTCGGCGATTACTTTCGTTCCTTTGATCTCAATGACGCGGTATGGCTTTGGATCGAATTTACTTGTAAGTTTGTTCTTTCTTTCTTGCTTGACGAGTACGAGATCTCCTTCTCTGATGTCGGATGGTTTTGTGTGTTGACGTTTATCATAGTAGACTTTCGCTTTTGCCTTGCTTTCTCTGTCATTTCGTTGGACAAGTTTGTGTTTGTTTGATGGTTTCGATGTAATTCCTACGACTGGAATTTTCGTTCTTATCACACGATTGAACAAAAGTTCGGCGGGTGCAACTTGAGTTGTGCAGTGCGGTGTTGACCTGTAGTTAAGTAGAAATAAGTGTAGTTCTTTTCTCCAATTGTTTCCTTCAATTTTAGACGTTTGAAGTAGTTTCTTGAGAGGTCGATTGAACGATTCTACTTCAGCATTCTGTCTAGGCCATAAGGGTGTTCCTGGTTTGAATTCAATTCCCCACGCTTTCATGTACGTTTCAATTTCAATTCCGTTAAATGGTGGACCATTGTCACATATAAATTTGACTGGAATCCCGTGTGTTCCAAAGATACGATCAAGTTTGGGAATGATGCTTCCTGCTGCTGTTGATTTAACAATCTCGACTTCGGGAAATCGACTGTATGTGTCAATGACTGACAGCAAATATTCTCCAGAAGGTACTGGTCCAAAGAAATCTGCTTTGACGGTGTGCCATGGGGCTGTTGGTAAATCTGTTGACTGCATTGGTTCTTTACTGTTTTCTTGTCCTGTTGCTTGGCAAGCAGTGCATTTCTCGACGAATTCTTTCACTATTTTATCGATATATGGGAACCATACTTTTCACGCAGTAACGATTTTGTCTTAGTTGTGCCTGAATGTCCTGGCTTATGAGCAAGTTCTATAGCTTTGTGGCGTAGTTTCTGCGGTATGACGATCCTTGTGCCCTTTAGAATTATGTTTCCTTTGACAGTAAGATCTTGTTTGGTGCTGCGCAGGATTTTGAGATCTTGTATGTTAATGGTAGGATCTTGGATCTTATCTACTTCATGCCATCGATTTCTGCGAATTAGGTCAATTGCGGCTTGGAGGGTTTTATCTTTTCCCGTCTCCTCTTCAATTTCTTGCAGTGTCATGGCTTTCGGGACTGCGTTTTTGGTGATGAAGTTTACGTATTCCTCTGCAATTGTATCTTGCTCTGGGCGATGTGAAGCTGGGTGACGTGACATGTAATCTGACGGATTATCTGATCCTTTCTTGAACTTTACGGTAAAGCTGTAATTTTGGAGTCGAAGTTGCCATCTCTCGATGCGAGCGGGTGGTTTCGCAACGGGATTGTTGAAGATCGTTTCGAGTGCTTTGTGATCTGTAAACACATCGAAATTTCCTGCTCCATATAGGAATAAATGAAGACGTTCAATTCCCCATACTAGTCCTAATGCTTCCCGTTCTGTCTGAGAGTAACGCTGTTCGACAGGCGTCAATGATCTTGATACGTACGCTACGATTTTATGATCTGTCGCTTCTGGTGTTGATGTTTGGGACAGTATTGCACTGATTCCGTATGGACTGGCATCTGTGGTGACAGTTGTGTGCTTGGCAATATCAAAATAAGCCATTACTGGATCTGATAAGAGAGTTTCCTTTAGTTTTTCAAACGCTTCTTGTTGACTTTTCCCCCATTGAAATTGTGCATTCTTCTGTGTTAGCCTTCGCAGGGGCTCTGTGATCGATGCATAGTCTTGAATGAATTTTGCGCAGTATTGAGACATTCCTAGTAGACTTCTGACTTCATTAACATTCTTTGGTGGTTGTGTCTTGGCAAAATCTTGTACGAGGCTTGGATCAGGGCTAACTCCTTCCTTGCTGAAGACTAGGCCGTAGAATTGAAGACGTGTTTTGTTGAAACGGCATTTCCCTTCATTGAGAGTAATTCCCTTCTCCTCGAATCGTTGCAATATTTTGGTTAATGCAGTATTGTGCTCCTCGAGTGTCTTTCCCCAGATTATGACGTCATCAGACATGTTTTTGGCATTGCTGATATCTTGAATTGTTTGAGAAATGGTGTTCTGGAAAATTTCTGCTGCTGAGTTGACTCCAAAACAAAGTCGTTTGTATCTCCTGAGTCCCTTGTGCGTTGTGAATGTTGTCAAATTTCTCGACTCTTCTGCCAGTGTCAGCTGATGGTATCCCTGTTTTAAATCGAGTTTAGAAAAATGACACGCACCATTTAAATCAGATATCAGTTCATCGGTTGTTGGCATGGGGTGTCTTGTGCGTAAAATTGACGTGTTAGGCAGACGCATGTCCACGCAAATTCTGATTTCTTCGCTGTTTTTCTTTGGGGTTATCACTAACGGGCTTACCCATTGTGTGGCTCCTTCTACTTTCTCAATTATGTCATCTTTCTCCAGTCGGTCTAATTCTGTCTCGACTTTCTTTCGTATGTGGAAAGGTATACGACGTTGTGCTTGGATGACTGGTTTGATTTCAGGATTTGTATGTAGTTTGACTTCGAAGTCTTTCAAATTTCCAACGCCTTTGAAAACTTTCTTGTGTTTCTCCAACAAGTGGTTGACGTAATCTGGTGAATCAATTGTAGGCTTCGTTGAATTTGTTTGTTTCGCTGTTTGTGTTTCTGTTTGCACGCTGTTTATGTTGATCTTGATAAGGTGCAATTCTTGAGCCGTTTGAGAACTGAGCAAATTTCCCTCCACATTCTTTGCAACGTGAAATCGTGTAAGAGAAATCTTTTTATTTGTTTCGACAGTTTCTTCGAAAGTTCCTAGTAGCTGGAGCGGTGCTTTTGATCCGTAGGCAAAGATTTTTGTGTTTGACTTCTTGAGTGTGACTGGTTTCCCTGTGGTATTAATTTTGTCGAACGACTTTTCATCCAGAATGTTGACACTTGCTCCTGTGTCGATGAGAAACAAAACTTCCTGTCCATTGATTGCGAGCGTAGTCTCCAATTTCTTTGTGTGCGCGTTGGTTTTATCCATACAGTAAACATATTCCTCTGAGCTGTCATCTGAGCTGGTATCATCCTTTACTGTATTTACTTTCTCGCGGTTTTGTTGGTTTTTCTGACGTTGTTTGCAACAGCGAGTGAAGTGATTTTGTTTCTTGCAGTAACTGCACGTTTTTCCTTGGGCTGGGCAGGGTTTATCACGATGAGGATAGTCAAATCCACAGTTGTAACAAGTAGCTGGTCTCCTTGCGGGTGTATTTGCAGCGTTTCGTTGTTGATGTGTTGTTCCTCTGCGATTCGGCTTGTACTTTTTGTGCTCGATTTTCATAGCTTGTAATTTTTCTGTTGGCTCCGTGGTTTGTTTTTCCATTTCTTTGGCCTGTTCTTTACTGATTTCATCTGTTTTGCCTTTCACCAAAATATCTTGTAATTTGACGTCCTTTGTTTTCAGGGCGTACTTCCGCAATGAGGAACTTGAGCAGCCTTGAATAATTTGCTGTTTTATTTCGTTATCCACTGAATCTGTGGGAAATGAGCATGTTTGAGCCAGTTTCCTCAACCGAGTGTGAAAATTTTCCAAAGTTTCTTGGGGTTGCTGTTTTGCTTGACGAAAACGAAATATCTCGAAATCTGTGTTTTGTGCTGGGGCGAAATATTCTGTGAGACTCTTGATTGCTGCGTCCAAATCGTCATCTCTTCCCGTATCTGCAAGTGTTTCGAAGATATCCTGGACTTCAGGGCCTGCTTGGTAGAGTAGTAATGCTCTCTGCTGGGTTTTGTTTGAAATGTTTGCTGCTTTGATGAAGGTATGAAAACGTTTAATCCAGGTTTTCCATCGTGCGGCAAGGTTACTCTGATCGCTGTGTGGATCGAAACTCGGTAGTGGTGCCAAGTCAAGTTTTGCAGCCATATTCCTTGCAAGTCTTGATTATTCGCTTTTTCTCGTCGCCATTTTATTATATCCTCTGCATATCCGCAGTAGTGTATGAAATCAAGAAATAGGCCTTGTTGAACCGAACATAACATGCATAACAATCCCCGTGTATCCTGGCACCGATTACATAAGAATACTCAAATGATAGCGTCCATAGGGAGTCCATAACATGGGGTGGCCAACAATCTCGGACATTATTCTAAGTGAAACAGCGACCATAATGTTTAAGTCAACAAATAGTCTTGCGCCTGAATATCTTTCCGAGCTGTTTGTAAAGAACTCAGCGCTTAACACAATGAGACTTAGAAATACCGAAGCTGACTTGCGTGTTCCTCTCTTCAAAACGGCAAATGGGCAGAAGTCAATATCATTTCGTGGGCCTAAGCTGTGGAATCAATTAAGCTCTGATGTCAGACTTGCACCCTCCCTTTCTACCTTCAAAAGGAGGTTTAAAGACGTAGTGGAGGGTTAAAGATCTTTTTTATGTACATTCATTTGATTTTTTTTTTTTCGTTTTTGTAAACACAATTGTAAATTAATTAGGATTAGGTTTTAAACTTGGAAATTATATGTATTTTTGCACGGCCCCCTGTAAAGCAATCAATGCAGATTGACGGGGCTACCGTGGATAAAAAATAAAAAATGAAATGAAATGTTTCTGAGAATTTTTTTGACATTACGCCCTCAGCAACAATGAATTGCTCTTTTGGGAGCTGGGCAACCTCCGCATTAGAAAAAAAGTCAGAAGTTCACTACACGTCATCTGAGACTCCAATTCCTCCTAATTTCAAATCTGCAATTACTGTTTCAAAGAGTGGACCCTAGTTCTGGCTAAGATTTGCAAAAAGTGTGTCTCTCTGGTACAATGAATAGCTTGAAATTAAGAAATACACAATCTACAAAGAAATGAAGTTTAAAGTCAGAATCAGGGTGACTTGGTGGTTCAAATGACATATTGGCGACCTTGAAGTTATTTTGCTAAATGCGTTTCCAGAATTCCCAAGGGACTAATTTCTTGTTTTATTGAATTATCAAAAAGGCCCAAATTGGACCCACATTTGGTTAAGCTCATCTGAAAGCTGATAATTCATAGATTCAGAATCATATATGGTTTATATGGGCCAAATTTGGGACTTTTGAGCTATTTACAAATATATGGAAAAATTTATCCCTAGAACGCGTACATTTTTCTCAAACTCTGCATGTCTATGCCTAAATTTGGCACAAAACAGAAAAATTCTGACTGAAATCCTATTCCAAAAAAATTTGACCAATCATAACTTTGAATTGAACACAAAAATAAAGTTTTAAAATGATTTTCTTAAACTTTATGCCTGGTTTTCATTAAATCGTAATTCATCGCCGATAGTCGGCGATCCATCGCCGATGAATTATGATTTATGAAAACCTAGGTCTTGGGAGCATCGGCGATCATCGGCGACCATCGCCGATGAGGTTTCAAAATAAAAAAATTTGTTTTCCACAGCACATCGGCGATCATCGCCGATGTTGCAAGTCAACAATTTCATATGAAAACAGAGCATCGGCGATCATCGGCGATGGGATCGCCGATAATCGCCGATGAATTACGATTTAATGAAAACCAGGCTTTATGAATGAATATTCAAAAAATGGAGAATTACATCAAAGTTTGATTTTGATTTGATTTTATATTTTTTACCCATGGTAGCCCCTCAGTTAGAATAACTGATTTACAGGGGGCCATGCTAAAAACTTACAATAATTAATAATTTACAATAAAAACCAGTATTTCGAACTAAATTAAAATTACAATTGTTCAAAAATCAACAAAAAAAAAACGAAAAGGTTTAAGTGTTCATTTTTCCACCTCTCTCTTGAAGGCTCTCAGGGTTGAAGAGTTCTTAGCGTCGGTACCAAGACTGTTCCAAAGCTTAGCGCCTCGGTACGAGAAGCATTTCTGCCCCCCTGCTGATCTTAACAATGGCAACCTGAGGTCGACTTCAGCATTCCTAAGAGAACGAGCAGTGGAATTGTTGACTCTCGTGAACATGTCTTTCATGTAGGAAGGCGCGTCTCCTTGAAGGGATCTGAAAACTATTTTCTGAGATTCAAAATCAATAAGTTCCCTTACAGTGGGCCATTGAAGCGCACGAATAACTGGTAAAGCGGTCGCATCAAATGGACTGTTGGTAACGATTTTTGCAGCACGATTTTGGAGTTTCTGCAATTTTTCAATGACAGTCACCCCAGCATTTCCCCAGACAGGACAGCAATATCTAAAGTTCGGCTCCACTAAACTCTTATACATAGTCTTGACGGTTGATAATGGAAGGTACTGCTTGGCATAACGAAGCATACCAATACCTCTAGAGATCTTATTAGTTGTTAAGGCCAATTGAGATGTCCATTTTAGTTGATGGTCAACCTGGACACCAAGGTATTTGACCTCCTTTACCAACTTGATATCCTCGGAACCAATCTTAAATTGCGGTTTAGTGGAATCGACAGAGTCGATTTTTCTAAGCTTTCCATTGCTTCCTATGATCATTGCATCTGTCTTAGCTACGTTCAGAGACAACTTGTTTCCTTCAAGCCAGCCCTTCAAAGCTTCTAAGTCAGCATTAACTGCCTGATTAATTTCTGAAACAGATTCAGAGGCATAGTAAATGCTTGTGTCATCTGCATACATGGATACAAGGGAATTTTTCAAACAACTAGGAAGATCATTGATATAGACAAGAAAGAGAAGGGGACCAAGGCAAGATCCTTGTGGTACCCCACAGGTTATACTGTCTGTAGCGGAGATTCGACCGTTTACCTTGCAGCATTGTCGTCTATCGGTGAGATACGAACGAAACCAGCTTAGTTCTTTTCCTTTTAGGCCACAGAAGTTGAGCTTCCTCAATAGAATATCATGATCGACTGTGTCAAAAGCTTTCTTGAGGTCTATGTAAACAACAGCCGTGTATTTACCTTTATCAATGTTTAGGTACCAGTCATTCGTACACTTCAACAGAGACGTCAGGACCGAATGAAGGGCTCGAAAACCAGACTGATCAGTAAAAATCATCTTGTTTTTGTCAAGGTAGTCGTACAGCTGGTTATAGACAAGCTTTTCAAATAAACGAGAGACAACAGGTAGCACCGATATAGGCCTATAATTCGACCTATCATCTTTTGAGCCTTGCTTAAAAATCGGCGCTACGCAAGCAGTCTTCCAGTTGTCAGGGAAGCAGCCGACGGACAGAGACATTGTGAAGAGTTGGGCAAGCGAAGGAGCCAAAATCTCAATACCTACTTTTATAAAGTGACTAGAAATGCGATCAGTACCAGATCCATTTGAATTTTTAATCTTAGAACATGCTTTTTTAACCTCATCAGTAGTAATAGGTTTAAAAGAAAAGGTGGAATCAGTCTCTCTTTCACCATAATCACCATTTAAAAGAGGGTTTTCTTTGTTAGGTATATTTTCGCTGAGGTCCTTACCAACGTTGCAGAAAAATTTATTCATGGTTTCCGCTATATCTTGGGGTTTAGAAATTGTGTGTTCGCCATCTTTCAGAGACAAGATCTCAGTTGTTTTGGACCTTTTATTAACCAACTGGTTTATTGTCTTCCAAGTTTCCTTAGTGTCCCCAGCACAGGATTGAATCTTATTTGAAAAATAGTTTCTTTTCATTTTAGAGTTAAAATTATTGGCCTTACATCGCATTTGTCTGTAGGCACTCATAAGTAGTTCAGATTTTGCCTTTACTGCAGCAACCTTCATTTTGTCTCGTGTCCTGAAGAGCTGCTTCAGATCAGGGGTGATCCATGGACTGAAACGCTCAGTGACTCTGCGCTCTCTTAGAGGGGCATGCTTCTCAATTATGGAAGACAGATGAAAGGACCACAAACGGACTGCATTGTCTAACCCATCACTGTTGCATGCAATAGCAGACCAGTCAGTTTTGGCAAGGTCACTAATAAAAAGGTCTTCGTGAAAAAATTTCTATATTTTAGCACGTTCAAATTGCAATATCTCTTAATTGAAAAAAGATAAAATGAATTTTATCTTTTCTATTCAATAATACACTCATTGGGCTTACAGGATATCATAATGGATAATGTGTTTTCAAAAAATCGTTTTTTGCGAAATGTCCCCATGCGTGCCCACTGTGCTTTGGTTCCCAGAACTCCAATAGGTTTTACATTGAGACCCATTTAATTGTCAGGGGATCAACTTGCTTATACAGTTCTCCTACCCATTCCTTACTCCACTTCCTTTTCAGCAGTTTCTTTCTCAGTCAGGCCTGTCGGGCTTTGGGTTTGGGGGCTTCTGCCCCCCTAATAATTTGCTGAAGCCCATTCTCTTTGTAACTGAAAAGGCTGTCAAAGCCCCAAGGTCATGTAAATAAATATTCAAACTTATCTCTGTTTGAGGAATTTCCAGAATTTATCAAGCTATTAGTTAAAAAATGTTGTGTATCCTTGTTAAATTGAAGTCCAATAGTCCTATCTTCAAAATTTTCAGTCAAAGACCCCCATTAGTTGTGATCCTATGCTTCCTTCGATGGCAAGTTTTCCAAAAAAGTGCGTTTCCCAACGATCCAGAGAGCATAGTTATGCAAAATTTCCCGGGGGCAAGCCCCTGGAACCACACTTTTTCCGACCCCCAATGTGAATTTCATTCTGAAGGGCCTGGTCAATTCAATTTAGGAGTTGAGATGTTACAATGACGAATGTGCAGCGAAGAGCGTTGCGTGCAAATAGTCTCATTACTCTTATTCGCCATCCTGGCCATTATTATCATTTCCAAAAGAAATGGCACTTTGGGAGCCATGAAAAATCTATCACCTTCATGGTTTATTGGAATCTAGATTATCTGCAAAGAACGTTTGAAGGAAGTAAAGTACGAAAAGTTGATTGCCAAATTAAAGTGCAAGCATTGGTGTTCAGCATATCTATTAATCAGTCAATATGCAATTTCACGGACTGAGCGTGTTTGCAGCGACTTCTTTGTTGGGTGTGGTACAAGGAGTATCTGCGACACCCAAACCGGGCCCTTTTTGTTTGCTCGCCACCCTGCAGTTATGATGCCAGACCGCCCCTGGAAAAAGGTGTGATATATCGCGTTATTCCTACCCTGATGTATCATTTGCTAGCGAGCCTTGGAGTTTGTTTTCTTTCTGTGCCTCCTTCTCCTGCAACGGCGCTATCCTAATCTCCGCCCAAGCCAGAGTGGCATAAACCTGGGGCCATTATGCAACTCTAGTGTTGCATTGCCACCATGGATAGCAAGACACCACAGTTGTGCTTGATTGCCGCAGCTTTTTTCTTTTGCTGAGCAAAAAACCATTCATTGTGGAGGTGGAGCTAGCCTACGCGTAGACCCGTTATTCAAAAGAAGAAAGGGTCTACGAAACAATGAGCAAAAGCTTGCTACAGCGAGTTCTAGATTTCTAGAACTTAATTCATGCAGCCTTTGTTGAAATGCGTATCGCACAATATTTGAATAGTGGATTAATTAAAGATAATTACTCGAGTGGCCGTAGTAAGCATTCAATCATCGTTTCGTAGACCATTTCTTCTTTTGAATAACGGGTCTACTCGTAGGCTAAGGTGGAGCCAGCATCAACCACTTTGGAATCTTCTGCAGAACAATATAAACTTTCCTGCGCAGAAGTAAAGATGTCAAGCATAACTGGGGTGTCTAAGCACCTATGGGCAAACCTTGATAATACCAAACCTCACACAAGTTGTTTGTTGCAAGAAACCCACAAAGAAAGAGTGCAATTTTTCCAATAATTTTCATATAACCAAAAGTGTATCATGATTGACTTCTCAGTAACACTGAACTGATGGCTTCATCTGAAAAAGAAAAAATTTTCCAATGAGAGGAGTACAGAACACTACTCAACATTGCACTTAAGAAAACTAGATATGGAATTGCCGGTCATTATCTAGCAACTTGCCCTACCTTTGTATTTATTCTTGATTTGTACTAAATCAACCAAAAGGATTAAGATTTTACTTGGATTTTGAATGTTGAATGGATGTGTCACTATTGACGACATCAACAACTGTCATTTTTAGAACCACAGGCACTGTAACTCTTAGTATTCAAATCTAACGCTGTTGAAATTACTGCAGCTAGACAGCATTTGACGAGACCTATGGACTGATATTTAAATGTTTTGATTTGACAAAACCTGAAAGGCTTTCATGAAGCTTTCTTAGAATCATTAAATCCCAAATTATTAGGAAATAGCATTTGGACATTGTCATTTTCATTGTCATGACGAGGTAAAAAACGCAATTTCTGTACACACAAAACATTCATCGACTGCAACTTTGAAATCTGCCTGGTCAATTTAGCGAAGATCAAGGAAAAAATTTCACTCCCGGGAATCCCTAGACTTCCTAAGACGACTTAGGTAAGTCCAGACCATCCCTCATTTGACATTTGTAGCCTTGTCGTTCTGATGGCAACACCAAATCATAGGAGCATGATTTTTTTCGAACTTTGGCCTGATTTTGCAAAAACCTTCCTGAGCAAAACTTGTAGAAAATTTATCAGAGATTTCGTTCACGGGTTGCTAGAAAAATAACGGAAATTCCCTGTCTAACGTAAAACAATATTGTCATACCGATTTCCATTATCATTTTCACGAAGAACTGTTCAAAAATGAGGATAGCAGTGGGATAATCTACAAAGTACTATATTGTTCTGAACGTGTCAAAAATGGAGACAACACTGACGTCAGGGAGCAAAGAATTTGGCCAAGTACTGAATTCCCCTGCATCGCTCATCATAGCGTGCAGAAAAATTCCTATTGTTTCCAGGTTCTTTCATAACAACTGTCTTATGCAGCTTAAATTTCGAAGTTGAAAAGATTGGGGTTTGCATTTATAAATTGATTGCAGTTCGTTCCTCCATCTTGGTTTCCAAGAATCTAGAGGGCCGAGCGTGTAAAACAAAGTAACCCCTTTTGACTGTAAGACAATGCGACTTTCTCAGTGCATGACCAAATTTGATAATCTTCAACCAAAGTGCATGTACCTTCCAAATACAAATTGTCCCTCAAAACAAAGCTACAGCACAGTAATGGGTTATTGGGTCCCTATTCGCAAAATCTGAAACTTCTAAAATCTCAAAAACTGTACTAAATTCTAACACTTGGATAAACTTTCGAGTAAACGGCGTAAAAATAAGGTGAATATCTCAATCCAAATTAAAATTGCGGGACTTTGAGTTGATGCCCTTTTACATTTATGTAAAAATCAAGTAATAACAGTCCAAAAGCTGCAAATCAGCCAATAAATCATACACACGCTTTGAAAAACCTTCATGAATATTTTCTACTAATAAATAACTGATGACACGGATGTGGTCTTTGTAAAGAAATTCAATGTTTGTATCATTTTTATGTCTTTGCTAGAAAGATTGCTTGAACAGTGGAGCCTGAATTGGGTCACCTTCTGCCTACGATTTCATGTTTACCAAGTAAAAATAAGTTCAAAACACAAAAAACAATAATTTAAGGTGGCTTGCCTCTGATATAAATTTCAAACTGCTGCACACTTGGTGGCCTGTCGCCCATGGTCCAACTCAAAATATCTCAAAAACCGGGAGCCGGCTCAAAGCATATCCTAATACTTGCTGAGAGCCCTGACAAATGGCTTTAAGAAAGGTCCCTGTTTTGGAGTAAAAGCCATCTGGTTTTGGAGATATCTAACAACATCTAAGTGACGTGGGATAATACCATGACAGATGAGCTTTCTGATTGGAATTAGAATTAAAATCATAATTTGTTGGTATCCAGAAAACTAATGAACCTGTAATCTAGGAAATATATCAATAAAAGTCATTTGAGATGTATTACTTCGAGTGGCATTTTTGAAATTCCCCCTTTTGTAAATCACAAAGGAAAAGACTCTGATTAATTATAATTATCACAATAATCTCAACTATAATATTAAGGTGAATGCTGAGATACAGAGAAATATGAAATACGTAGACCACCACCACCATCACCACCACCTACGATGAAGGATCTCTTAAAACATAAAAACGATGAAGTACTCTAATCTGAGCTCGATTGGCTTGTAAATTATGAGCCTGAAATACTCAACCATACTGGAGAGAATCAAGCTGCTAGGATAAATGCTAGATACTCGAGAAGATATAAGTTGACGAAAAATATTAACAATCGACGGCAGTACTCCGCCAGTGTATGCAACTCTGAACTATGGCCCGTAACAGATACACTTGAAAAACAAATAGATTCGCTTCAAAAAAGAAGGATGTTAAGGAGAGTAATTAACGTCTGTTGGCCAAAGGTGATTTCGAACGAAAGATTATGTGAGAAAACAGAAACAGTAGAATGGAGCGTAATTATTAGAAAGAGAAGGCTAGATTGGTTTGGTAACTTGATGAGACATGATAAGAACACGCCAGTTAGGCTAGCCTTATATGAATCACTGCAACCGGTGCAAAGAAAGAGAAGCAGACCATGCTCAACTTGGATAAAGATGATAGAATAGGATCTCTCACTGGTAAACATTAAAGGAGCTGGATAATAAATATGTAAACGAATCCTATTTTGTGCATCAAAGCAAGCTGAGTCAAAGCAAGCACCCACCGTTAGCTTATTTAAGCAGACGATGTAGGGTTTCTTCTTTTTTTTATTTTTTAAATGGACATTAGATATTGTAAATAGATTTTTAGATTGTTAAATAGGCTTAGGTTTTTAGATTCCGAAGTTTTTATATTAGTCATTTTTGTAATTTAGTTTAGTTTTAATTTATGGGAGGGCCCCTTGAAAATCAGCACTTCTGCTGAAGGGCTACCCTCCCCGTTAGATAAATAAATCAAAATCAAAAAAATCAATCAAAATCAAGTATCGCATTTTGACAGGTGAAATTCCTTTTTAGTTGGCTAAATTCAAAAGGAAAGATCCTTATCTAGATACAGGCTGATCTGTTGGTGAAAAATCAACGGAAATACTTGCTGAAAATCTGTTTATATCGCAGCCATCCCTCAACATATGGAGGTTTAATTTGTGTCAGGGGAACATCCGATGCCATCCTTAAACATATAGCGGTTTAATTTGTGTTAGAAGAACATGCGAAGGCTAATCTCCAAGATGAGAAATTTATTTTGAAATTTGGTGGAACGGTCGCAGTGAATTTGCTCAGCAGAAAACAGTCAAATCAAAAATTTCCCCGACAGTTTTTTATCCAGCTCCTTTAAGCTAAATTCAAACAACAAAACACCAGATGAAACAATTGCAATACTTGAGGGGCCTGCTGAGGACAGAAGAACGCAGAGAAGTTTAGTGAAGGACATGATGATGATGACGATGATGATGATGATGATGATGATAGGAAAACATGTTAACTATGAATTATGGCATTACATAAACATCTTTGACAGTTCTGTTATGTTGTTTCAAATATCTATATGCGTTTTTAGACAATGACAACAATAGGTGCTCAGTCATGCACATGTAAGGCATTCTTGCATGACAACAGGCATGAGAGTTGAAACGATAGCAGAAATTTTGTTGTTTACGAGAGACAACATCGCTTTGAAGTTGAAAAGTTACAGTTGAGCAACCGTTTATTGTGTAGAATTCCACTCAAGCGGAAAATGCAGCTCTAAAGTACGGAAAGAATTGTGGTTTGATATTATTGGTGATGGCATTGGCAAGTATCAAATTTAGTCAGAAAAATTTCTACAAATAATTGAACATATTAGCTATTCAATCAGGTATTGTAAAATATCATTGCTTATATATTCAGGGAGCAATAGCCTCTCAAATGCTGGGCTTTTTTCTCGACTCACCCGGTAGACCTTAAGAAACTTCCCTGAGGCGTTCCCATTACGATGCATATGCCCAACCCTGCCCAACTTTGGGCAATCGAAGAGGCTTTTGGATGACAATTTGCAACAAATCAAGCGAAAAATCTTTCTGAGATAGAAAGAGACTCCAGGATATTTTAGTTTTCTTTCGGGTACTTGCACCGGTTCTGCTTTAGGCCCGTTCTCATGCTTCAACGACATTCAGAGATTGCAACCGATTCGAAACTTTCGCAAATTTCGTATTATTTCAATCAATCGAATGGGAGTCGAACGGTTTATGAAATAGTGAGGAAAACTGAAAAACTGTGCAACCTTTAAATGAATATATATCAGATCCATCTAAGTCTTCTTCTTGGTCGTTCTCCACATCAAAAATTTCGCTGCTAGGCAAGCCTAATGATCGTTGCTCCGTTGCTACGTCAACGGAAACGAGGTTGCATATCACATCGCTGACAGCGCCAGCGGCTGTTTCTTCTCCCGTCTTTACCTCCATGGTTTCATTTCATTTCATTTTATTAAGGAGGGTAGCCCTTCAACCAGAGTTGTTTTACAAGGGGCCCTCCACTTAAAAACATTAATATACACTTACAAACTAAAAAGAATAATTACAATATAAAAACCATAATATAAAACCTAATACAATATTTACAAAATCTAACATAATAGAAAGGGAAAAGCAAACACTCCTAAATAGATTTTTTAAAACTATTCAGGGAAGATGCCTGTTTGGTGTCGGCAGGAAGTTCGTTCCACACTTTTGCTCCACGATAGGAAAAGCATTTTTGCCCATTACTTGACTTTTTCATGGGTAATCTCAAATCTGTCTCTGAATTGCGCAGGACATACGAAGAGCACTTTGAGTTTCGGGTGAAAAGGTCACACAAGTATTGGGGAGCCAGTTCATGCAGGGACTTGGAAGACCATTATTTTAGATTCACTAGCGATGAGTTGTTCAATGGTCTTCCAGCCCAGCTGGTCGATAAGTGGTCTGCTTGGGGTATCAAAGCTGCTGTTGGTTATAATTCTTGCAGCTCGGTTTTGAAGTTTTTGCAACTGATTAAGCTCAGTCGAACAGGCACAACCCCAAACAGAGCAACAATATCGAAGGTGTGGCTCGACAATAGCTGTGTAAAGAGTCTTCAATGTTTCCTTCGGTAGGAACTTCTTGGCATGTTTTAAAAAGCCAATAGCTCTAGAAACTTTGGTAGAGACAGTCTTGATGTGTTCCTTCCAGTTAAGAGAGTTGTCGATCTGCACACCAAGGTATTTTGTTTTTTGGATTATTTCGAGCTCATTGTCGCGAATTTTCAAATCCAAGTCTTCATTTCGACTTTTGAGGATATTATGCTTTTGCTTGGTGGAGACAAGCATGGAATTTGTTTTTGCAACGTTTAAGGAGAGCTTGTTGCCTTGAAGCCAAGTATCCAGTTGTTTGAGGTCGTTATTAATGGCCTCGTTCAACACATTTATGTCCGAAGACTGGTAGCACAGACTTGTGTCATCAGCATGCATGGAAACAGCTAAATTTTGGACAGCTTGCGGCAGATCATTGATATAAATAAGGAAAAGAAGGGGACCCAGACACGAGCCTTGGGGAACACCAACATATATACCCTCAATTTTTGAACTGACACCATTGACCCGACAGAATTGTTTTCGATTGCACAGGTATGATCTGAACCATGCGAGTTCCCGCTGTTGGACTCCATAGTGCACCAATTTCTGGCAGAGGATCTCATGGTCAACAGTGTCAAAAGCTTTTTTAAGATCAATGAAAACAAGGCCTACAAGCTTACCAAGATCCAGCCCATTGTACCAGTCATATCTATTTTTAAGTAAGTGAGTTACAGTAGAATGGAGGCGTAAGTAGGCAGATTGGCCAGATGAAAACAAACCATTATCTTCCATATGCTTGTACACTGGTTACAAGTTTTTCAAAGAGCCTTGAAATGACAGGTAAGACTGATATGGGGCGATAGTTTGAGTTATCAGCCCTATCTCCATTTTTGTAACTAGGAGTAGCCCTAGCAATTTTCCATGAGTCTGGAAACATACTTGTTTCAATTGATGTATTAAACATGAATGCCAGGGAATTTTCAATGAAGGGTAAAGCAAGCTTCAAGAAGTAGCTGGAAATATCGTCAGTTCCACCCAAAGCATGCTGGTAGACACTGGGTCTTTGATATTCTCCAGTTAATGACAAATAAAATGATGTGTGTTTTGCCTGCATTAAGTTTCATGTAGCCTGTGGGCAGCCTCAACTCCTCCTCACAGGAAAAGTAGAGTCTGCGCATCAACGAAACAATGCTCGTAACGCTGATGCAGCAAAAGTTGCAGCGTCTGTCTGATATTCTTGATGCGCATGAATGCTGATAAGAGCCGCTTGATTGCGCGTGATACTGGTTTGAATGCAAAGATCTGCGAATAAAAATCTGAAGGGACAATTGGCACGAATTTGCTTCAACTTCAACCTTTTTGGCTGAGGAAAGATGAATTATGAAAATGATGAATGTAAAATTGAATTTCTCATGCATGGAAAAATATAGGCTGATGGCATTCAAACTTGGGCAATGATAGGATTCCACTCTTTTCATTGAGAAGCCAAGAACATTAATCCCCATTGAAATGCTTTTACCATCCAACGACATTCACTTTTGTAATTTGAATTGACAATGACCTTGTTTCTGAAAAACACTGCCCCTTCTTTTATGAGTTTCTTACATTCAAATATTGTTTTCACTGTGTCGTTCCAACAAGGAAAATTTCAACGTAAATTTCAAGCTGTTTTCAAATGGCGAGGGTGTGGCTTTGATTTGGCTTAGCAAACAGAGTAAGCTGCGATATGAATTGTACAACTGCCAGGAGGTCCTACCATTGCAGTCCTGCAGTTTCTAAACTATGGTTGATGCTGACCAGTGAACCTGAACTCCGAAAGGCTGTTCTCCTTTGATAAAGCGTCCAAACACATGTACAAGAAATTACTACTCTGGCAGTCTGACATGAACAGCCGAGAGAAGATTCTTTGCGATCAGATTTTAAAGTCTGTGAGGTTTGTTTAATGCTCTGTGTTGTGGGTGTTGTGGCACAGTGGTGTAATCCTCTGACTCTGAAGCCAGAACAGTCAGGCGAAGTGGGTTCGAGATGCGATAGGGCCTCACCACTTGAGTGTCATGACAAGGGGTCGCGGACTCGATTGGCACTTAGCTACTTCTGCCATCCCAGCGCTTGGAGCTAAAAACTGCAACTTCACCTTCACCTTCACCTTCTGTTTTTTGGCATGGCACGATTCCAAATTAGCATTGAGAAAGGCAGGAAATAATGAACAATAGATTTCACAATCAAAGCAATCTGGCAGAAAGTTGCCAGATGGATTTGATTGGATCATACACAATGCCAAAACAATCAAAATTGATCACCACTGCGTATCCAAGTGAGGCTGTTACGAGCTTTGTTTCATTGTTGCGCAGACTCTACTCTCCTTCAAGGAAGAGTTGAGGCTGCACGCAGGCTAGTTTCAGGTGGGTCAGACAGAAACGTGAGAGTGGTCATTGAAACGGCACAGTAAGTTACATGGGCATGATACTGAAACTGTTTATCACTGACTTAAGTGTTTGTTTGGGATACTGAAAATTCCTCCTTGTGTAAATCGCAAAGGAAAAGAAATTAACTTTGATTGGCTTCCTGATTAATGAGATGAGTGAAGCTTTTGGGGCATATGCAATTTCGCAAAGGGGAAGGATGAAAGGGGATAGCCCTGAGATCTATACTGCACAGACTCCAAAGGGCTTGGACAGGCATCAGAATCATTTGGAGAAAATTTGAAAGAATTTCACTAATAGTATCCCAATCAAGCATAGATTAATGCTTTAACTCTTTGTATTTGTTAAATCTCTTATTTTCTTTGCTTTCACTTGCACAAGGACCCACAACCAAATGGATTCAAGAACGCTGACAAAACATTTAATGTCTCCTATCCTTTGAATGTCAAATGAAAAATTAAGTCAAAAGATATTTAGTTTTGAAGGGAAGCTATGTTAAATGTCTCTTAAAAACGTTGCTTGAAGACAAAACTCAGCTTTTGCATGCCAATCAAATGATAAGAAAAGATATGTGGTCTAACCTTATTATTAAGACAGTAACAATCAAAATGGATGTCCCCTAATCCCAGCACATGCCTAATTAGTCTGTGTTTTGAAGTTGTATTGTTGTGAGCCTCAATTTGAAGCCATAACCGCAGCTCAAAGAGATAAACTACAGTCCAGACTAAGTGCATAAACTCACCTAATCTTCATCTTCATCATCACCAGCACCACCTTGACCTTTCTTCATGTTCTTCCTCTTAACACGACCAGCTCTTCCACATCCATATGGTGAGTTCAGACTGAAGTCAATGTGCTTCTGCGAGTCCAATCGTACAACAAATGAAGGAATGTTCACCAACTGTTTTCGTACACTAAACAAAAATTATGAACATTAGATTTTGGGAAAAGATACCTAACATACTTTAAAAGTCCAAATAAAGAAAACATTTCTATGATGTCAATGAAGTGTCTGTTGTTGCATTTGCATTACAAAAGGATGATTTCTACCTCTTCTGCATGCACAGATGAACTACTCTCTCTGGGAGAAAAATAAGGACCCTATTGAGGGACTCAAAGTTGAGTTCCTAGTCATGGTATTTGTAAACCGCTATGAACTTTGCAAAACAGTTGCTTTGGATATGCTATAGTTTCATCCAAAGACAAATTCTTGCAAGCAGTGAAATTTGCAAATCAAAAGGAAAGTCTGTGAGATATGATCTGCATGAGGAGGAAGATTTCTTTCCTTGATTCATTTCATTTCATTTAATAATGTTTACCACGAATCCCTATCAGTTGAACACCAGAGTACAGAAAACTCATTTTTCAAAATTCTAGGCTTCGCTTTGGGATATCAATATCTTGGCAATATCACTGCTCGGTATATGCCTTGTCATATGCGAACAGGCTGGAGACAGAGAGCCAAATGCATGTCCATCCATCCTTCACATTGGAACTTTCGATCAATGTGCAGGATTTGTCTTGGAGATGCTTCAAGTGATTTAATTTGGTATCAGACAAATTGTCCCATAGTTCATTACCGTATCGCAGGTAACTTTCAACCAGGGCTCTGTAGACTTGCTCTAACTTGGTTTGGGGTAAAATATCTCTAAGTCTGCAAATCAAGGACAGTCCACATTTTACTTTGCATCAAAGGCTATTATATTGATCATTCCAGCTTAAGTTTTCATCATCCTTATTCCAAGAAGCAGCATTTTAGCATATTGACCTTTGTACTGTGAAATACGTAAATGGCCTGTGTATAGTTATACAGTTCAGTGATCAACAGCGATGTAGCCTGTATATCTTAGTTCTTGCTTTAACTTCACAGGGAATATTACAATGGCGATGAGGATAAAACCATCAAAAAATATGATAAGAACATCAACATTAGTTAGATGCAGTAGTTTAGAACCTTTTAACTCAAGGCAGAGATGAGAAACTGTGCAAGCCTGAAGAGAAACTGAATAACAGCCTGCAGAGGAATATGGCCTAGTCAGTTGAATCATTGAAATCAAACTGAACATAACAGCGTAACGTGGACTGGAAGGAGAAGGGAACTGTATCCAAAAGAGTAGTATAAACATAACAAAAGAAACAGAGAGGTCAGGATTAGATAGAAACATCCTAGAGATGAGTCCACATCAAGCATAATACCCCACCACAAGCATAATACCCCACCCTGTATGGCGTATCCACCACATCAAGCATAATACCCCACCACGTTAACATAATACCCTGCCTCCATATGGCGTATCCACCACATCAAGCATAATACCCCGCCTCTGTATGGCGTATCCACCACAGTAGTGCGTATAGGTTCGCTAGCATGTATCTCTGCAAATAAATAATGCAGTGGATCATCTGTAGTCTCACTTTGAGAAAATGTGAGTCTCATCATTACATCATTTACATCATTACATCATATACATCAAATAGCTAACATGTTCAATTATTTTTAGAAATTTTCCTGGCCAAATTCGGTCAGTCCGTTCACATTTTGTGAGCGATTTTCTAAAATGGATCCCTTTGAGAAACCTTAAAAATGTGCTAAAGCAAAAATCCCTAATGTGTTTACCTCACAGCGATGACTTTCAGCTCGCTTTAGCACGTGCTTTCGTTTAAGCGGGTTGAAAAGTCTTCCCCTTAGTGTGAATAACTTATTCAGGGGGATTCCATTCTCCCATGAGGACAAATACACGAACACATCCAAGAGTCATTGTTGCTAGGAAGGAGAACAAAGGGGAATTTTGCTTGCTGTTTTTGCTCGTTTTTGCAGGTTTTCAAAAGGGGCTTTATTCAGAAAATCTCTTCAGAATTTCCCTTTTCACCTCAAAAAGAAAAAACTGTGCATTTTTGTCGAAAAAGTGTGCACCCACATAAAGGGGAAAATAGCTACATGTTCATTTTGCAGATGTGGTCAGTACATGTATCAACACTTTAATTTGATGGAAACATCAAAATTTCCTGCAAGTTCAATGATCCATAGCGATTTTTTACAAAATTGTACAGCAATGAGAGTGATGAAATCAATGATATCGTATCAGCCAAAATCGACATCAGTCATCAACTTCGCAATTTTCCTCTGTTTGTCTTTTGGTTTCCAGCACCTCATACACCATCGGCAAACTAAGTTTTACATGGAATAAAATTTGAAATGGAAGAAATGAGGTAATCTTGTTGAATGATTTGCTGTGACCAGTGTCAGATGAAAATGAAAAATGTTGATTTTGCAAAATAAGCATGCAATTTTATGGAAGAAAGTCACCAAAAAAGCCAGGACACGGAAATAAACATTACTAACCATCGTTGATATTGTTGCCGTTTGCCTTCAGAAACATTTCAAAATTTCTGTATGTTCTCATTTACCAATTGTCTTACCATGTATTTTACGATAGTTCCCCCTCCCTCGGACCTTTGCCTCTTCAAAAACACCTAAAACTTGTGTCTAACCCCACATTTCTTCAAATGGCCAGCTTCTGTGTGTTTTCTTGGTAGCGCAGTTTTCCCTCCAAAATCAAAAATTTTGCGGTGAAAAACTGCGCATCAACTTCCTGAAAGAGCATTGTGGAGGAGCATCAAAAATAACCTTTTACAAATGAACTCACTCTTAACGCAATACAATATCGCGATAATCTCCTTTGGAATGTAAACGATGCTTGTGCTATTGAAAAGTCTTCAAACAGCAATAAAAACTTGGTATCATGATGACATTGAACTTCCTGTTTTGAATTAAGATTACAATGGAGCAATGCATTATCTTGGGGAAATTTTCTAGGCTAACCATCTTCCATCTTTGGTCCCTCAGATGCATGGGTCACAGACCACAAAGCTCCTTTGCATTTCCTAGAAATCGGGTGTGCATTATTTCAACCGAAAGTGTCTGTGCACCTTTTTTCCCCAATTGACTATGAAACAAATCTGTCAGAAGGAAACTTGGAGGAACCTTTCAGTGTGGAAACTGATGAGGAAAGTTGTCACGATGAGGAAACTGAAAAAGTACATTGGGTAAAGCCACCCGCAAGCCTCTATCTCGTAGACCATCACATTTTAGAAGCAAACATGCACTGCTGCAATTTGAGAGGAATGTTACGGAAATCTTCAAATTTTGGCAAATGAAAAGCAAAGGCAATTAGACATATGATGGTTCCTCCAATGTATAAATGAGCAATGTCCATCACATTGTTATAGGAAACCTTTTGCCATTAGCACAACGAGTGGCGGAGTGACCGAATTTTGGCAAATGAAAAGCAACAGCAAGGTTTAGGCATGGTTCCTCCAATGTACAGTATAAATGAGCAATGTCCATAACGTTGCAATGGGAAACCTTTTGCCATTAGCAAAATGAGTGGCCGAGTGACTAAATAATGGCAACTGAAAAGCAAAGGCAATATTTTGGCATATGATGGTTCCTCAAATGAGTAAATGAGCAATGTCCATTATGTTGTTATAGGAAAACATTTGACATTAGGAAAATGAGTGGCTGAGCCTATGATGTTAACTTGTCTCTGTATTGGCTTGTAGGCTCATTTAAAAGGGGTTTTCTGTGTCATCAAAATGTTGTAGTATCAGTGGCGCCGTGGGAGCACAGTGTTTGGGGGGGGGGCCAAAGGTCAGAATTTTCTGACAAGGAGATATTTTGCTAATAAAATTTGATTGGGAATATAACAGACTGCATCGGCCAAATATCTTTGAACTGTCGTCATTTCAAAGTGCCATAACAGTGAAGAATCTATCAAAGTACAGAGCTGACGAGATTTGTGTTGGGAAAGAGGCTAAAGCGAGGTAGAAGTGGAGGAAAAAACCAGGGGTCCTGTGCTTGCCCCTGGGAAAATTTCCCATGACTATTTCTGTAGATTGTTGGAAAATGCCGTTTTTAATGAATAATTGCAACTTGGTCTTCCTGGGAAATTGGAAGATGGTATGCTTCAAAATTATTTGGATAAGATCATTTTAAATTTTGGATTAAAAAAATGCGCTTATAACTTCCTTCAGCATACGTAAGTTTAAATCTGCATTTCCATAAGCATGCTTTCACTGAAACTAAAACTTACTCTATCTTAGCGATCATTTGCATCATCCTCAAGTCTCAAGGATAACCACTTCTAGAGATTTCTGGTCACCCATCCCTAAAATGAAGCACTATCCATAAAAAACAAACATCTAAGTCTAAGCAAGTATACCCAACTGTAACTGTATCATCTTTTAGCCAACAAAGTTTGTGTGAGAACATCTGAAAGTTCGCGAAAATGTTCCAAGAATTGTTGACCAAAAACACTTGGTCTGAAATTAATTCCTTCAAATTTTTTGCACATTGTACCTCCTTTTTCAAATGAAAATTGCGCCTTTTGCCAGAAAAACCACTTTTTAGTGGAAAAATAATTTTTGCAGAAAAGTAAGTGCTTTTTGGAATGACAGACGCATTCGCCGAAAAGCCTACTTTTTCGGTAAAAAGGGTTTGGTTCTTGAACGAAAAAAAGGGGCTTTCAGTTGTATTTCACTTGCTATAGATGAGCCACATGAAATGTAAGAATCGATTGATCAAATTTCCATTTTCCCAACAAGAGCCGAAAAATTTCCAACAAAATTTTTGTTAGGGGAGGGCCGTGGACCTCTGGCCCCCGGCCACGACGCTACTGTGTAGTATACTGGGACTTTCTCAGCTGATCTCAAAGAATAGGTGGGCAACACCTACAGACAGGGGCGGTTTGGACCAAAAATAAATAGGTATTAAGAAATTAGGAAAGAGAGCCCTCCCAAGAGAGGGGTGCGGAGCATGTTCCCCCAAGAAAATTTTAGTTTCAAAACATTCTCAAACGTTGCAGACAGCCCTTTATAGTTCGCTCTAGAGAAAAATTTCTCTTCAGCAACCATCTTACAACAGAACTTAGTAGTGTGTCAAATGTCAAAAGTAGTTAAAGGTTTCTAAGACATCTAAGTCTTCTGGGTTTGGAAAAAAACTGGCAAAATCCTTGTGCTTATGAAGCACAGGTAACAGGAAGAGAAAGAGTCTTGGGCTTTAGACCGTTAGGGTTGCTGTTTCCGTCAAAGATCATATTCCAATCAAAATTCACGGTGACTAGCCGACCCCACAAAGCCACCAAAAGGGCAAGGTATTGAGATTTAGACTTGAATACCACGGCCAGTCAGAAGGACCTCATCTACTCATAAATGTGTTCGCATCTGCATTCTGAAGCTTGCTGAAACATTTCTTGGTACTGTTCAATGTTCTACATAGTAAATCGTAGAGTCCAATAGTTTTCTTCAATCAAGATGTTAGCAACTTGAATAATCAAGGAACCCTTTTATCGATGGGCATTTCGGTCACAAAAAATCCCGTACACCTATGGAGGCAATTCCTCAAATCCCCGTAAAAATCATTTGGTTCTATTAAAGCCTCTTTTGCTTTTTTGAAAGAGTGAAATGCCCCTCACCCTTTGTAATGTATAGCCATAGTGCACTCGTAAAATGACTTCTATAAGGTTAAAAACAGTATTATTGGCCTACTAATTTACCATTGGATGCTGCTCAGCAAATGATCTGATCCCTTTATTCCGATCGCAAAATTGTTTTTGTAACACCCCAACGATACCAGCTCCAGCTTCCCAAAACCCTATCCAACATGCATAACTGCAGCGGAAAGCAAAGACACAAGGGAACCTCGCCATGGTATTCAGAATGAGAGCTGAATACATTCAGCTCAGAAACTCTTTGTTGCGCTGCCAAATGTTCAATAGCAGTCAACATCACAAAGGGCCACGGAAACAAAGACTTAGTATTCAGGACGGCCTCTGAATACCTCATGGCCAACGGGGCCATAGTAACCTCAGATATCAGTATTCTCTTTTGAAAAAATTCCTCAATGGATTAGCGATCAATTATCCACTTTCTTTGAGACAAAAAGGATAGTAAATATATTTCATTTCATTTATCAACAAGCATGACACAATTTACATCGTATATAGCCTACACAGAACATTACTTAAAAGATACAGTTTTAAAAAGAAACTAAGGTAGAATGTTACAGTGAAAGAAACAGTAACGGTAATAAGGAACATAATAAAAAGTCTATCAACTAAATAAAAAAAATTTCTTGTGGGTTATGGAACCATACTCGACGCATAGCTACTCTGTTTTGTGGCATTCTCAAGGGCAAATATTTTCTGGCTGAATACTCAAGGTTTTTGCATAGCATGTGTGTCATTTCTGGAATCATAAAAGGGTCTTTTCATCTGACCTGATAACCAGACCCCTTGGCATCTCCTGCACAGAGGTTTGTTACTAGGATACTAATTTATAAGGTTGAAAAATGTAAGGAAATTTTTGCAAAAACATAGGTATTCAGTGAATACCTTGAATACCCCTCAGCGCCGCCCCTGCCTACAAAGATAATTTCTGAGAATGTCAAATGAAATTGGAAAAGGTTTGTGGTGTGATGCCGCAGTCTGCCATTGTTTCAATTTATTTACATAAGTATATACTTAGTCACACTCCATGCTGCTAATCGCCTTGACCTCCTTTTTTTGTGGTCTGATCAGCATTGCAAGTCACGTTTTAGGAGCTTTTACAAAAAGCCAGATTTCTCCGAACAAGAGAATCATCTAGTAGTAGGTAATAGCTTTTTATTTAGGACCCCAGGGCCAATCAAATGACAAGAAGCTTGGCACAGTGGGAGACAATGCATGTATCTACCAAAGTGTGTCTGCAATTTTTCATCCATCCACTGGTCTGGATTCTAGACAGAGCCATGGAGGGCTAAAAATCATGATGCCACTGCCTGTAAACTAGAAATACAAAAATGTGTGACACATTTTAACAAACAAAGCCATGATCTTTGGCTTAAATTGTGTAATGTGATTCTATGGTGTTGCTGGGGGTCCTAAGTAGCAAATGGTGGAAGGGCATGTTAGAATCATGTTATCGTTAATAAAATATTTACTGATTCTTCTATCAACTGGATTTTGACATGGGCGTATTTGTCATCAAATTATGCATCAAATGACATATTGGTTCGCTTTCATCCAGGTACAATCCGATCCTTAGGAGTGGAATGACGTTATGAGGGCAGGCAGTAACCTTAATCTGGATGTTTCAGAGCAGGCAGCTCAACAAAAAAATAACTGAGTATAGGAAAGGGCTTTGAGAATAACTTATAAGGATGCCAAAATCTACTTATATAGTGAAGTATTAGAGAAGGACTGTGCCTTTGCTATTAATACAGAGAGCCTTCAATTAGGGATCATCAACAAACAATTTTCATCACAGTTAACGAAATTGGGCCATTAGGGGGGAGGGGGTCCAGCTCAAATCCGTCAAAAATTTCACTTTTGATTTGAGACGAAAATTGAAATAAGTAATATTTTTTTATCAATCCTTAAAGAAAAACTTGTGGCAGTAAATTTTTCGGTGCTGCACAACTTAATTTTGATGTTGCCATCTGCACGAAGAAGTTGCGGTAGGCTTAGGCCCCAACCCAAGACACATAATAGGCCTGTAACGAGAGTATGTGGGACGTCCGCAACAAGAGAAAATCTACCGATAAATCTAGTGGTCCGTTAAGAAGGGGGAGAGGGGGGGTCAAGCTGTTAACGGCCCAATTTCGTTAACTGTGACGAAAACTATTTGTCGGTGACCCCTTACTTTTGACCACTGGGTGGGATGTACAAAACCAGAAATAGCCTGAATCCTTCTTTCATGCAAGAAATTTTCTGTGAAAATTAAAGTCATTACAATTTGCGTAACAATAACAAATTAGTTCAACCTACGGTGGGATCGGTTTGGTAATGGCACAGAAATTGTCAGATCTTAAGGTCCACAACGATTGCAAATGTTGCTGCAAACTTACGAAATTCAGGATCCCTTGATCAAGTTAAACTTAAAGCAAATATAAAAAATTGGAAGGAAGAAAATTGTCCATGCAAGCTGTGTCACACTTTTTCCAAACTAGGCTTTTTTACGATGTTTTTGGAGATTTGTGATTATTGTATACTTTGACGAAGTTGTAAATAGTTTAAATAATTTCGCATCTTTTATCTGCACTTTGTGTTAATATTTCTAGCGTTGGACTTTACTAAAGCTAAATATTTTTGGCTGCAGTCATTCTAGCCAACGAAAAAGAAATTCACAATAATAATAAAAATAATGAGATTCTTGCAGAATCTTCTGCCTTCATACTCACCGAATGTGTCTCTGCCTTATAATGACACGGGCGTGATGAATTGACTTCGCAAGTCCAAGTTTGAACACTTGAGTCTGCAATCTTCTTTCTAAGAAATCCTCAACTCGCAGTCCTAGGACATAATCGAGCTTCATACGGCTCTCATCTAGAACACCTATTCGTACAAGTCTCCTCAGCAGGGCATTGCCCTCGAAAAGGCGACGAGAGTCCTTCTCGGGCAGCGTCAGCAGCACTCGAGCTCTCTTACGAATCTTGGCAAGAGTGTATTTGACCCTCCATACTTCACGCTTGTTCCTCAGGCCATACTCGCCGATCAACTTCAATTCCTGGTCGAGGCGAGCTTTCTCAAATGGCCTTCGCGGGGTTACATAGGTCTTGGAATGAACAACTTTCGCCATCTTTAGGCTCCAAAAGGGAAAAGAACGTGGACAGTCACGCCGGAATGGAAAGGGGGTCTGGGAGCCACTGCAAAGCTGAGCATGCGCAATGCGCAGCATTAAGATAAATCAACAAACGAGGCTATGAGGAGTCTCGTTCCCAGGGTGTTCCTACGTCATACCCGTCATACCTTTTACCATACCAAGATAACAGTCTTTCATTTCATACGCAAAGCAAAGACCACTGCTTGATTTTGTATGCTGACAGAAAATCAAATCATATTTGCTGAAGAATTATTTCTGTTGTTGTAGCAATCCCCTAATACCATGTTATGAAAACAGCTTTGGAAGACTGCAGTTTTTAGGATTAGCCCCCGCCACCACTTAATCGTCTTGATTTTTTACTCAAAGATGAGCTGTATTAATTTCAGAGTCTTTTTTTATTTATAAACAGCAAACACCGTGTGGTTCCTTTTTCCAGAAAAAAGACTACCAACAAAGACTTTCTAGACCGTTACAAGCAGTGGGCTATCTTTGGGATTTAAATGTGCTTAGTTTAGTACATTTTTGGGATTTTCAAAAAAAGTAGGGTCTGATAAATGAAGAGGACAAACGGAATCCATGAAGATTTCTAGAATTTTACCTAACCTCCTAATACGCCGTTAGGGCAACCAACTGCTTGAAATTTCCCTAAATTTTTTAAAGAAATCTACTTGCCAACTGTTGTTCTTGCCATTGTCCAAGGCCGGCCTTTTGCCGTAGTCCTCACACACTTAATCATTCCATTCCACGTGCAAAACTTTGACACAGGATAGAAATGTGCAAATGTTTCGTTAGCCGTTAAAACGTTCTTGTCTGGAAACCAGTGGCGTGGTGGAGGAGCGTGGGTCCTTAGTGATTTAGGAGGACTGGAGCCGCTATACCCATGTCTAATCAAAGGGACTACGAAAGTGCAAATATATGTTAAAGCTTTGCAGACTTTCGTATTTCAGCAGGACCGTCGGAACGAAATTCATAAGTGGGGGGCTAAAACGAGGTGCGAGCGAAGGGAGCGGGGACGGAGGTCCGGGGGCTAACCCCCGGGAAAACTTTTCATGATCACGACCGTTAGATCATTGGAAACGCCACATTTTTGGAAAATGTTCTATTGACGGAAGCAAAGAATCACGACTAATGAGAGTCTTTCCATGAAAATTTTGAAACTTTTGACTTGTATGACATCTACAGATATTGCATTTTTGATAGAATCAGGTAGCTTCCACGAATATATAAGAGTTTGAATCTTCATTCCTACGACCTTGGCTTTACAGCTTGTTTTAATTACAAGATCAACAAACTTCAGCAAATTATGCCCCCCCCCCAGCCTTCCCCGCTTCCGACGGCCTAATTTCTGTGCTATTTCCATAAATTTTAGAACCAACATGTCCAATTTCGATCGTCTGTCAGATTCCTCGTTCTTCAGAAAACAAAACAAAACACTGTGTAACAATAACGATATGACAAATTTGAGGTATTAAACGAATGAAAATAAAGTAAAAAGTATAAAAGATTGCACCAATGATTTCTTAAGTTGAGTTGACTTTCCTACCATTTTTAATACGTGTATTTCATCTTAAAAATAATGAATCGTTGTGACTTAGTTCGACGGTTGCCAAATCAGTGGGGACCCTTTGTGGCATGCCCTAAAGGTAACAAGCGTCCGCTACGCCACTGCTGGAAACCTATTTCCCACAAGTCCAACTGCAGCTCAAATCAAATTAGACAAAACATGCTGCGACATTTGATCAAAGAAGGCTTCTGTTTTAGTGCATCGTCGGCTCGGAGCCCCCGCACCTACTCCTTTTAGCATGTGTCCTGACTCAAAGAATTTCTTTTCAGAGAGATTTCTGGAGAACCACCCGGGGGGGGGTACATGACTTGCAGATGGACAGGGATCTGCCACCCGAATTGCAGAAAGTTACCCTCTTCTAATTACCAAAACTTGTCTTCATATCCATCTTAATAATTATCTTTGGTGGAAAAAACTATCCATGTGTTACTATTTTTGGCGCATATCAGGCAAACGCATCCACGTTTAAGGAAAATCTGCGGAAACAGAAACCTTGTTTAGAGAATTTAGGGCCCAAAAATTCATCCATACGGGCGGCGAATACCCGTACCCTTACCATATTATACATCCCCCCTTCCCGACGAGAACCTCTTTGAAAGGAAATCAGTAGGGTCTGCACGCAAGCTGCATCCTATTGACTTAACGCGTTTCACGAAGAAGAGAAGTGTGCGGACTTTTTGAGGATGGGCAGAGCACTTGACTCAAGTCCATTTCATTTTTTTATTTTTTTCATTTTATCATATTTTAACACAAAACCCTATCAGCTAAAAAAGGAGAAACTATACAAATGTCTATTTACATATATATATAAAATCTTACAACTTTGCTGGTCTTCCTAGGGATCGTGCTTCGGGAAGGATGCTAATTTTGTAGGAATTCCTTCAGTTTCCTTTTGAATAGGGTGATAGTGGAACTTGCTCTGATTTCTAATGGGATTTCATTCCACGTCTTTGCACCAGAATAGAAAAAACTGTTTTTGGAGAATTCTAGGTTCTGCCTTGGAGTGTCAATATCTAACTGATTTCTTGTTTGATAACTAGATATTTGAGATCTGGTAACAAGTCTCCCTTTTAAGTTGTCCGGGCAGAGGCCATTCATTATTTTATAGATCATCACGGCCCTGTCAAATTTTATCAAGTTTTGGACTGAAAGCCAATTGCATCTCCACCCATCCTTTAATCTAGAGCCTTCTATTAGCGTTCGTGCTCTAGTTTGCAGACGCTGAAGATGATCAAGCTTTGTGTTTGACAAACTGCCCCATAGTTCATCACTGTATCTCAGATGACTCTCAAGCAGTGCCTTGTACACCTGATCCAATTTTGATTGCGGTAGTATGTTCTTTAATTTCCGCAGGGACGAGAGAGCATTTTTAATTTTACCTTTGAGGTTTTTATATTGCTCGTTCCATGTAAGGTTTTCGTCCACTGTAATTCCAAGGTATTTGACTTTTTTGACCCGTTTGATTGGTCCTCCATTTATGTTTACCTCTAGTGGACCTTGGATACGGTTAGTTTGTCTTTTGTGACCAACAACCATGTATTCTGTCTTATCAGTGTTCAGACTGAGCTTATTCTGCCGTAACCATTCTGCAATATTGTCAACCTCAGTTCTTAGATCATTGCAGAGTTCGTCAATATCTTCAGCAGAGCAAGTTACGCTGGTGTCATCCGCATACATGTACATGTTTGTGGTGCATTTATTGAGGCACTGCTCAAAGTCATTGACATACAGAATGAAGAGGAGAGGCCCCAAGCACGAACCCTGAGGAATACCGCAGTGAACAGTTTTTAGGCTAGATTTGTGGCCATTCACCTGACAGTATTGTTTTCTATTCGTCAAGTACGATGTGAACCACCGAAGAGGTGTCCCTACAACGCCGTACTTAGTAAGCTTTGAGAGGAGAATACCGTGGTCCACCGTATCGAAAGCCTTTTTGAGGTCTAGAAATACGCTTATGTTAATTTTGCGTTTGTCAATGTTAGAAAACCACGCATCTGTTACGTTAAGTAGTGACGTTAAAGTGCTATGCATCTTCAAAAATGCGTGTTGACATTTTGAAAATTTCCTATGCATCTTCAAGTAATTTGAAACTTGATCATGCCCTAGTTTTTCTAGCAACCTCGAGAAAACAGATAACACGGATATAGGCCTGTAATTGCCCATGTCGTTCTTCGAACCAGACTTGAAAATAGAGGTCACTCTTGCTATTTTCCACATGTCAGGAAAAATACCCATTTCAAATGAAGAGTTGAATATGGCAGCTAGAGGCCTACATAAAATTCCTGCTGCATCTCTTACTAATTTTACAGAAACTTTATCATATCCTGCAGATTTGGAGCACTTCAACTTTTTGATTTCTTTTTCGATAGTGCTTGGATCAACCGGATGAAATTCGAAACGAGGGGCTGTAGAAGGCCCTTCATCAATTAGGTATTTTAGTGGGTCATCGGATTCTTTAGTTTCGATTTTTTCCGCAAGTTTTGGGCCTATGGTGGTAAAGTGGTTATTGAATGCTTCCGCAATTTCCTTTTGCTTTTCAACCAGTTGACCCTCGTACATAACGGATCTGGGAGTCGTGGAACTCTGATTTTTGTTTAAGACTTTGTTAATCGTTTTCCACATCTCCTTGGGGTTATTGGAATTCTCATCTATCAAGCTGCGGTAGTGGCCTTCGACAGCTCTTCGGAGTTCACTGGTCACCCTGTTTCTTAGGCGTTTGTACTCAGGCCATATTGAACGGTCTTTTTCAGCTCTCTTCTTAGCCCGGTCTCTCTCAAGTATCATGTTCTTGATACGGGGAGTTATCCAGGGAGAAGGTGCATGCCTCGCTATTCCTTTCCGTCTCTTTAACGGTGCATGCACATCTAAGATCGAGTGGAAAAGATCGTAGAAATTATTTGCCATTACATTAGGGTCATCCCAGGCGGTGGATGTAGCCATTTCCCAATCAACGCTTTGCAGGTCGAACAGAAAAGCTTCCCTATCATAATTTCTCATGCTGCCAAATTCGGTCTTAAATTGCTTCCTTGTGACCTGGAGTTTGGCATTAAGTTTTCTGATTCCCAAGATCATGTAATGATCTGTCATGCCAAGTTTTATGACGCCAGAGTATGAAATAAAATTTGGCCTGTTCGTGGAGAAATGATCAATTATTGTTTTGGATGTACTAATCTCTCCATTATTAGAGCTAGTTGTAGCAGCTACCCTTGTAAAATCCTTGATCAGCTGTTCAAACTGAAATTCTGAATAAATAAGTTTCAGCTTCCTTGTGTTACAGTCCTTTGGTTTTCTATAATCGCAATTTGTGTCACCAACAAGAATAATTTCCTTACCTTCTGCGTCTAACTTTTTAATAATGTTCGTTAAAGCCTCAAAGGTGGAAACGTCTGTACCCTCAGTTGGCGGACGGTACCAACAAAGCACTATGTAACTCTTAGCATGCCTAGGGGTTATTTCAACCCCTATAATCTCTAAATTGGGGTCCCTGATGTCCTCTCTTTTTCGATGGGAAAGGGTATCTTTTACATAAATAGCTACGCCACCCCCTGAGGTGTCCCTATCGTGTCTATAGATGTCATATCCCTCAACTGAAACTTCACTGTCGCGTATGTCTTTTGACAGCCTGGTTTCATTGAGGCCAAGAACATCTAACTCATGGTCGTGCATTAATTTAGCTAATTCTACCATGTGTTTTCTAAGTGACACTACGTTCAACTGCGATATTTTTACTCCTTTTCTGCGTTTTTTTGTTACATTAACGGAGCAGTTAGCATTTCCCTGAAGTCCCTAGCAATATTTTATGTATCTACTGTAATTGGATGCTAGCATCTTAACACCTCCCTCATTAACATGAAGACCATCAAATGAAATATTTCCATACCTTATATTGTCATTATTAATAAAGTCCAGTCCGCTAAGAAGCAGTTTTTCTTCAAGAAGTTGATTCGTTTTAAGCACTTTTGCATTGAATTCTCGATCGTCATTACGTTTAAGGATACTTGAGAATGCGACCTGTGCTTTTGGCAGCTTTGCTTTCACATCACGAAGTGTTGACACAATTTCTTCTGCTAGTTTCTCTGGATTTGTTTGTTTTCGTATGTTGCAAGTGCCTGCGTGTACAATGACAACATTTGCGTCATCTTCGATGTTTACGTTCTTCATCTTCGCAATTTTCGCGCCCGGCATTGCATTCACATTTACGGAATGGTGATCTCTCGATAGTGTCTCGCCATTGATTTTTCTTAGCTGAGAATCCCCGATAATAAATACTTTTCTGGTGTCAGTTTCCTTCGTTTCCATATTCTTTCCACCCCTTTTTCCACTTGAATTAACATTTGTTGTCCTTCTCCCATTTTTGTCACCTTTTGAATAATTTCTTTTCGTTACAGGATCATTATTTGTATTGCGATTGTTTACCTTTGACTTCTTGTTTTCTTGTCTGGTATCTTCGTGTTTCTCGCTATTGATTTCTCCCAACGGAGACACTGAATCTTTCTTTTCATTGGATCCTTGCGACTGTACTGTGCTCAGGGGAGGTTTGGATGTTTTCTGGCCTTGCTTTGGAATAGGCCCGGTGCCTGCGGCTGTTTCAAGATCTTTAATTCTGAGCTTTAGCTCAGTATTCTCCCGCATTAGGTCATGAACTAATTGGCGTTCATTAGCCAGCATCTCGTTGGCTAAATTGGCATTTTTCGTCAGATCGCTGATAATCGATACCGGCAGAGTGACCGTTGTAGCTGCGTGAGCTAGTTGCTTGGATGGCGTATGTGTGGTTTGATCGATGGATTCAGATTGGAAACGTTTTCCAGAAAATGTCGGGTCAAGATCTACCGATGAATCGGAGTCTTCTTCTGATTCTTCTGATTCGGTATCGGATGAAGTATCAGAATCCCCATCGTTATGCTCGTCGGGTAGTTTGAATGATTCCTTGCCACGATTCTTACCCGTCAGGATCTTGCCACCTTGTATCAATTCATTTAACTTTATTGACACAACACTGCCAGGTAGGCCCATGCGTCCAACTAGCCGTTCGACAACTGACTTTGTATTGGCTCGTTTTCTCGCTTTCTTTATGCGTCGAATTTCACTTAGGATGCTTTCCCCTATGTCTGGATAATCATTTTTCGGCATAGTGCGGATTTTTACAATTGAAGACTCGCTTGCAGATGGTTGGAGAGCTTCGTTCATCAGAGCATTCGTGGCTGCGGCCGCCATTATCCAACGAGACTTCCAAAAAACGAGTCCACACCTTCAGCAAGGCAAGGAAGCAGACTAAACGCTGGGCTTAACCCTAATTAAAACCTAATTCATACAGCAACAAAGATGCTGCAAGTGCAAATTCAGCTTCTGGCCTTGCCTTCGATAATAGCCTGTGGACAGGCTTCAGAATGCTCCGCAGCTCCCAAATAAGGCCTCTTCACAGGCTACATCGATAATTACTACGGTATATTTCAGAGAAACAATAAATAATTCACTTTGCATTCTAGTGCAATTATTGAAAGAGTTAGCCTGTGTTCCAGACCACTTGGAAAGAAAAGTAAGTGGTCTGTGTAACTGAGTGCTAATTCGTCTTCAGAAATTTTCTTCAGAATCTAGGGAAAGATTATATATGTAATGAATAATAGATCTTTTAGCTATTCTGAAAACGAATGTGGATCGAACGCTATTTCATCACATTTCGTAGAATTTTCGAATGTTTACAATTGCGATCGAAGCTCTAGCGCCACTCTATCGAACTTCGCGTATAAAATTGTATAAAATATCGCTCGATCCAGGCTCTTTCGTAGAATAGCTAAAAGGTCTATTTGCATAATGACTATTTGTTTTGTTTTGTACGTCTGTAGTGAGTGATAACGATCAGCTCTTATTTTTCAAACACATAGATTCACAAAGACATCTGCTATGTTGAGATCTGACTTAATTGCAGCCAATCAGATGTGAAAGAGATTTTGCAATTCAGTTCATTGTCGGAACACGGATTTGCACTCAGCTACACTGACCACTTACTTCTCTTTTCAAGTGGTCTGGAACACAGGTTAGAAAGAGGGGGCTTTGCGAGCCACCAGATCTGGCTAATATTTTCAAGCAAAAGGCATACAGTGTCCAGCCTCTCACAGTAAACGACAAAAAGCAGAAGAATAGCTAGAAACGAAACGCTTTATTTCAATTTCTACCTGATACGGAACTTAGCTGTGAACATCATGTTAATAGAATGTCCTTTCCTTGCGTTGTTCAAACGATCTTGAGATCTGCCATTGCCTTCTCCAATGACTAAATAAAGGAATCACCATACTCAGTGAGAGTGGTAAAAATGGTCGTCATATATACCGGGTGACCCAAAAAAATGGCCTAACGCAATCTGTTATAGAAAAATTAGTAAGACGCCGATTGAAATGCTTCAAACGTCGTTCTGTCGCTAGAAGACTACCCTATATTGTGAGCATTTTTTGCAGCTTTTTGGCACAGCAAATTCCCCAAATGAAGGATTTCAAAGCAACGGGCATGCTGGAAATCCGAAAAGTCGTAAAAAACAGGACATCGATTTACAGCCATTTCAGATCTTCAAAACAATGAAGAGCGTGTTTATCTCAAACTGGGAATAGGCAACTCAATTCAAAGTTTTCAGAGCACGTTTATAGTCCATAGATACCTAAAATATTCTTGTCTCAAGGGACACGGATACTCTTGCTGCTTTTCTGGAAGCAATTCTTGAAAATTTCGATTTGTGTGGAAGTTGAATTCCTTCGAAATTCTGCAACTTTACAAGGAACGTTTACACAAAATTCTTAGGTACCTGGGGAATTTAAAATGTCTCCGTAAACTTCTGACTCAATTGCCTATTCCAAGCCTGAAATAAAACATCCTCTTCATTGTTTTGAAGATCTGAAATAGCTGTAAATCGATCCCCTGTTTTTGACGACGTTTCAGGCTTGCCCTTTTCCTCAAAATCCTTAATTCGCAAAAATTACTGTGCCGACAAAACTTGCATAAGTTACCCATAGTGTAGAGTACTCTTTTAGCGACAGAACAGCACTTGGGGCATTTCCATCGGCCTCTTACTCATTTTTCTGCAACCGATTGCGTTGAGTCGCTTTTTTTGGGTCACCCGGTACGTAGATAGAATCTATTTTATGAAGATAGAAAAAGCATAGCAATAAACCTCAAACTTGTATCAAAGGCACACATGATGTTACAATATCTGCGGGTAAGAAATATGCAAATATTCAAGTCTACTTGTATAGAACTGTTACTTTTATGTCATGGAAATGCCTTGTTATGACATCATCAATCTTCTTCACGTCATTTTGACGTCAAAAAACGTGAAAGGGTTAGTGGAACTCAGTTACAGGAAGAAATGCTTACTTTCAAATCCCATATGACAATACGGCCATCCATGCCACACGATGATATCTTGTCAACCTGCTCCCTCGCACCGGCATAGAAGCAAAGTTGCCTATAAGATGAATTTTTACAAAATTCATTTTTTCTTGTTTTTGGAGCAACATCTTCGGATAAATTTTCTTTGTAGGGATATTTAACGACGATATTTCCTTGTTAAAACTGGCAATGGTCAATAGTGCTCTTTCAATAACATTTTAAATACTACTCCTTTCTATAAAAGACTTTCTCTGATATTTCAAACGTTCTGTCATAATCTTTATTAGTTAACATATCGGCAAGTATGTGTACCGGGTACGTCACAACGGTGCGTCATGAAGGCAGACCAAAATTTTTTTGCGCCTGCGAGCACGAAATTTCCACAAAAATGTGCCTGCAAGTGTTCTCGGCGCGTACCATCCCGGTTTTAAATTCCGCCTGTGCATCACATGGAGCAAACTTTGGTGAAGTGAGAGACATCTTCGTCCCAAATTTAGATTGTGCCGTATGCAATAAATACTTCTTGAGATGTCCCAAACATTCTTGGAATTGTAAACACAATTCATTGTCTGGTACATTCACTACGTTCAACCTCAACATAATCTTTTAAAGACTTTCAATGAATAACCGAACCGAACTTTCAAAACTAACTCCAACTTCAAGTCCTTAACTGAGCAAGAGTTGCTCAAAAGCTGCGATATAAGGAACTACTTTTCTCCATGTAAGATGTTGAAAGATTAGATTGATGTCCAAATCGTTGATGCTTTCATTATATACCGGGTGAGTCACAAAAAACGTGGGGCGCGTTTGGCGGACTGTGACGCCTCACTTTGGCCATCCGATTGACGTGAACTAAATTTTTCCATGCAGCCAAGAGCCTAACTTAGATCATAAACCTTTCCTCATTGAAATCGGTCATTTGATGCATTTGTTAAAAAGGATTTTCTTTGTAAGACCTTGTATGTATGTCTTGCAAAATGATGAAGTCTTTAGCCGATCCCCTTCAGCATTTTAGCCTTGCCAGAGTAGCAGGTATATGTGGTATTATCGGGGGATACTGAAATAGTTAGACCTGGTTCGCATTACTAGGTTGTTTGGGTCATTGCGGTCGTGCAGAGGGACCCAAAAGACAAAGACTCGGAGTTTGATGCACTACTCCAAGGACTCAAAGACCTAGTGTGCACCAGGCTTCAGGGAAAAGTTTTGTCTGCAAGCAGTCCCATTGCGATTTACAGAGCGTTGATCTGCTTGAACAAACCTCTTCGCAAGACAAAGAAGTGTGCCTTGATAATGTCTTTCAATATGATAAGACATCCCAGGGGAGAAAATAGTATCTCCTGGCTATTTCATCTTCCCCTGATAATACCACGTGTATCTGTAAACCTTGCCAAGATGAAATGCGGAAGGGTATTGGCAAAAGATTTCACCATTTTGCGAGACTTCCAAACAAAGTCTTACGATAGAAAATCTTTTTTAACAAATGCATCTAATGACGGATTTCGATGGGAAAAGGTTTAAGATCTAAGTTAGACCTTTGGCTTCATGGAAAAATTTTGTTCACGGCCATGGTTGAAATCTTTGTCGAGAAAAACATCTCATACAGCCTGAGATGTAATCACCACCCGTCGGTACCAATTCCAGGCACAAATGCGTATGGTATACAGACAATCAGGTACACTGGGCACAAAATCTGGCAATCGTTGCCGCTAGAAATAAAGGAGTCTCATACCTTGACAGAATTTAAGAGGAAAATAAAAAAACATCATTGCAACGATTGCAACTGTAGATTGTGTAAGACCTATGTAAATAATCTAGGATTTGTATGAAAAAACATGTAAATAGGACTATTCAGTATCACTTTTGTTAAATGGTTGGCCTTAATTAGATTTTTTAACTATTTTTATCATGCCAATCTTAAATAAATAAATTTTCATTATTATTATTATTATTATTATTATTATTATTATTATTATTATTATTATTATTATTATTATTATTATTATTATTATTATTATTATTATTATTATTATTATTATTATTATTATTATTATTATTATTATTATTATTATTATTATTATTATTATTATTATTATTATTATTATTATTATTATCGGATGGCTAAACTCGATGTCACAGTTCGCCAAACGCCCCCGTTTTTTCTGACCCACCCGGTACTCACTACAAAAGTCTCAGCATCGCTCAGTAAAACAATGATCTAACACAAGAAATCACGTCGTAAGTCTACTCTCATTATTCTTGACCTTTCAAATCGTTTTATAACTCAAAACGTTTAATAACAAACCACATTTGGCAAAACTCACATCATGATAGCTGTTTGCCAGTTCCTATACGTTAATCGTTAAAAACTATATAAAACATCATTTTTGAATGTAGACGCAGAGCTGGACTTAGAAATGCGCATGTGAACGATACTCGCGTACTTTGGTGATGCCTGCAGGAAAGTGTTGCGGCGCAGTGGTGTAATTCTCCGACTTTTGCAGCCAGAGCAGTCAGGCGAAATGGGTTCGATACCCGGTGGGGCCCGCCCCACTACTTGAGCGTCACAACAAGTGGTCGCGGATTCGATTAGCGCTTAGCGCTTAGCTACTTCTGCGTTCCTTTCGACTAAAACCGCAACTTCACCTTCACATTCACCTTAACCTTCTCCTTCACAAAATGTTCAGAAATGTGAAAATTCGTGGTACCTATCGGATGGGAGGAAAAACTATCCACCTTTGACAAACTACCCTAAATGGTACAATAATTGGACTGATTTTGAAGATCTATGACTCAATCTTTAGCTAGAAACCAGAATTTGATTCTGGGAATTTTTGCAAATTACTTTGCCTTCTATTTTACAGCTATAAGCTAGTTTCGACAGAAAATTTCATTTCCGAAAACACTGAAATCGATCAAGAAAAGTCCATCAAATTTTCTAAGGATCCAACATGAATGGAAAAGAGAAACTTTTTTGTGGTGGTATGGAACCTTTTGAAATGGAATTAGTTACAATCTGCCGCACAAGCATAAGATGAACGATTGGGTCTTTTGCAAATATCTGAAATAGTTGCAATGACGCATCGGTCTATGCCACGCCCTGGACGACGATTCAACGAGTCTAAATGCTTGCTTCAGCTCAT
This sequence comes from Aurelia sp. 4 Dawson et al 2005, assembly GCA_964019985.1. NCBI lineage: Eukaryota > Metazoa > Cnidaria > Scyphozoa > Semaeostomeae > Ulmaridae > Aurelia > Aurelia sp. 4 Dawson et al 2005. The sequence continues at coordinate 11,480,478 of OZ026502.1, forward strand.
GGTGCTTCATTGGTCTTTTCGAGCCCCTTACGAAAGGAACGCAGACCTACACTAAGGCATAATATACGAAAAGAAAAATTTCTTTGCGTCATTGAAAATAATGCTATAGTTCTCCCAATGTTGAAGTACACGTTTCATATATTCATATTCATATTCATATTAACTTATTTTTACACAAAATCCCTTCAGCATAAAAGAGAAAAAAAGTCATAAAAATTAAAATTACAGTCTAACTGTTGGGGCCTATTTGCTGCTCTTCCAGGGAGTCGTGTTTCATGTTTCAGCTCTTTAGATGAGTTTTTAAATTTCTTTTGAACTGCGGGAAGGTTGGCAGTTCTCTGATACTGATGGGGATGCTGTTCCATGCAGTAAGAGCTGAATAATGAAAGCCTTTTTTCACATATTCAAGGTTATATCTTGGAATTTGGATGTCCTTGCAGTTTCTGGTATTGTAGTTTGAATGCAAGGATATCTGGGGGAATTTATCCCAAAGGCTCTCTGGGCACATCCTGTTCATAATCTTGTAGGTCATGGTTGATCGATCGAATTTGATTAATTGCTCAACATTGAGCCAGTTATATGACCAATCGTCTTTGATTGTAGCTCTCTCAATTATGGTTCGGGCTCGATCCTGTAAATTTTGTAAGATCTTTATTTTGGAACTAGGAATACTGCCCCAAATAACATTTGCATACCGCAAATGACTTTCTATAAGGGCTCGATATACATTGTCTAGTTGTTTTTGTGGCACAAGGTTTTTCAGTTTTTTAAGAGATGAGAGACCTCCACGAACTTTCCCTTTAACAACTTTGAAATGTTGTTCCCAGTTCAACCCTTCATCTACGATGACCCCAAGTGATTTTGTCTTCTTTGCGCGTTTTATTTCTGAGTTGTTTGGTATTAGCGGTTCGGAGACATGCAATTTGTTAACTTTACGGGGGTGGCCAATCAACATGTATTCAGTTTTCTTAGGATTGGCAGTCAGCTTATTAATTCTCATCCACTCTGAAATGTTGAGAAGCTCCCTTTGAGCATTCTCACGTAGATTTTCAAGGTTGTTGGATGTTATTGTAACATGTGTGTCATCTGCATAAATGCTGGCTTTCGATAATTCTAAGCATGTTTCAAAATCATTCAGATAGATTATGAATAGGAGTGGACCGAGGCAAGAGCCCTGGGGTATTCCACAAGTTACCATTTTAGCCGATGACTTGAAACTCCTGAAAGAAGCCTAATATTCTTAAAGAAAGGACAAAAATCTTCCCAATGATAACTGTATAATATTAATCTAGATAACGTGTGGTAGAATACGAAATCTAACAAATGTTTAAAAATTAAAGTGTCATGTCCCTTACGGGAGATGTAGTGACCTTGAAGGTGTTGTGGCCCAGTAGTGTAATCCTCTGATTTTGTGGCCAGAACAGTCAGGCGGAGTGGGTTCGATACCCGGTAGGGCCCAACCACAGGAGCGTCACGACAAGGAGTTGCGAACTCGATTAGCGCTTTGCTACTTCTGCGATCCCAGCGGCCAGCGCTTGACTTTAAAACCGCAACTTCACCTTCAATTGCATACTGTCGAGGGTGAGGAGATTCTTACGATTTCATCAAATGTTTAGGCCTTTTTTTGGCATTTCACAACTAAGGGTTTGTGGAAAAGTCAAATTTACCTATAATTTCCAGGGCTCATAAATGAAAGAATTATTACAAAAAAATACTTCGGTGTCATTTCACCTTTCAAACAGAACTCAGTCCAACCTAACTACTACCTTTGGTACTGCGAATCTTTAAAAGCCTTAATCTTTCTAGTGCACCAGGAATCTTAAATCAATATGCGGTACAAAAGATGTCTAAATGCATGGAAATCATGATGCCTTGCATTTTTGCTCTGCAAAATGTGTCCCAAAGTGGATCTACAAATGCATCGATTACTGAAAATGAACTCGGAGCAGTACTTTCTACCATACTTATACCATTTCAAGCAGCTAGAAACAAACAAACATAGTGTCGGTCTTTCATGGCATATTCCCGGCTGTGAATCATGAAAAACAACTTTAGTAGCGGTAGTTGATGACAGATTTTCCAGCTATAAACATTGCTAATTCATAACGCACAATCAACTAGCGCTTGATCATCTGACGCCTGCGTTTAAGCCATTCAACATCACTAAAATATGATAAAGTACATACTTGATGGCATTTTCATGAGTCGAAACGGCCTTGGATGAGGAGCTTCCCAATGCTTGTTTGTCCATCGAGCGAAACTTTGCCATAGCGCTCATCGTCTCAGCCTCTTTCTGAACAGCAGCATCCAGCTTGGTAGGAGTGGAAAGCTGGTTGTCGGCATTGACAGAAAACACCATTGGTATGAAATCATGTCCTGAAAATAGTGCAGGACATACAGTTCACAAAGAAAAAAATTCCTGAAGCCAATGCTTATGAAGCTCTAAATGGCTCAAGCTTCGTCGCTATGCAATGTTAATCAAAATAGGGAGCATATGTTTTAGCCGAGTTTTACTCCTGACCAATGATCGGAAACCCGAGGGGCATATCACTGCTTGAAATCTCGTACGCTCTCAAAAATAATCACATTTTAATCACAAATTAATCACGTTAATCACACAAAAATCACATTAATCACCAAAATCACCAGTCATATTAACCACAAACCTTGAATGTTTAACCAAGTTTATGTGTTTAATTTTATAAGAAGTGAAAAGATTAGATTGTCCCTGTCACCATTTTCCGAATTAATGTGAACACACTATTAGATATGCAAAACACAAGCGCCAAAGCATGAACAACACAAAAGTGCAAGATTCTGAATCCCTTGTGATGGAGCAAAAAGGAAAGCCTCGTTCTTGTGTTACAAACGACTCTGCCAAATAAAATTGGCATGATAGTCTCTGACTTGATTTATGGTCAAGAGTTTACTGTCATATTTCATTATTTGGTTTATCAATCTTGCTCTGTCTTGCCTTATTCATACGATTTTTATAGTACAAGAGCTCATTTGAGAACATTTTGAAATGTATGATTTATTCTAGAATATTCACAAATTAATCACTTAAATCACCATAAAATCAAATCAATCACAAAATAATCACTTGAGATTATTAAAGGTGATCTGAAGCGATAATTTTTATTGATTCAAATTAATGGCCCTGTCGAATGATACGGACTCCTGTTTAAATTTCTTTGATATCTCTTTTCGTTTTCAAGGTATCTACTGATATCAAGTTTCAGTTGATGACGTCATTTTGTTTGCAAATTGCTAGGATGATGTACTGGAATATAGCTGTATCTAAGCTTTGAAAGGTTACAGTTGTCGGAGACATTTCAGTTGAGCTGAATAAATGTAATAGAAATTGTTTCATGGACTGATATGATGTTTAGAAAGGTATGCCAATTTAAGAAATGTTCTTGGAATCAATTTCCTTTAGGAAACATAGCCAGCCTCGTACATTTCAATACTTTTTGCAAACAAAATGACGTCATCAGCCAATCATACAAAACAGTGTGTAATTCGAAAATGAAACAAGGTATCACAAAATGGTAAACGACATTCTTTATCATTCAAAAGTGCTATCTATTTGCATCAATAAAAATTTTCGCTTCAGATCACCTTTAATCTCGTACGCCATTTTCAGGAGTGATTTGCCCCTCGCGGAAACCTTCAAAGCCTCATTTTCACGGACCAATCAGAAAGCGAATGTTGAAGAAGAAAGAAGAAATGTGTGAAGATTTTTTCTGAATTTTACCAACCTCCATAAAATGCAACCAGGAAAAACAGCACTTGAAATTTCCCGAAATTTTTTGAGAAGTTTACTCGCCAGAAGTTTAGGTATCCAGGTTTGGATGCCGGTTAAAATATCTCATAATTTCTTGGAGTATGGCCTTTCCATAACCGATGATACATTAAAGCTTAAACAATAGAAATTGTGGGCGAGAGACAATGGTAATAATAATAGCAACTGTTGTAAGAGCGATCCCAGAACGCCAAATATTTACATTTCTAATTTTTCTTGCCATTAGCCTTCCACTGCAGTTTCTTTAGTTCAAGATTTATGCCCCTTCGATTTCTATGTGAACTCAGAAAATTGCTAAGGTTAGTTCATACATTGCAGGTCATATGGCAATACTCTTGGGAAATTACTGCATTAGCTATACTACTTTTTGCATTCATGGGACCAATTTTCGTGGTGCGAAACAAGTTATAAAATTGATTGGAGTCTTTATCAAGAGGTTTTATAACCTGAATGGTGACGCAAACAAGGCTTTGCAAGCCTCGGCCGCTTTTGCCTATCGGAAACCGACATCCAAGCTGGATACCCAAATATCTGACCAGTAAATATCTTCAAAAAATTCGGGAAATTTCCATCAATTTTTTGTCCTGGTTGCGTTTTATGAAGGCAGGTAAGATTTAGAAGTCTTCACAAGTTTCTTCCGTCTTCTCCGCCCATTGGTCGTCTGATTGGTCTGTGAAAACAACGCTTTGAAGGCTTCTGGCCATGGGTCACGAGCTAAAATCGGCTAAAACATTTGGTTCCAATCTTTTCTTGATCACATCTATCATCACAAGATGACAAGAACAGATCTGTGTCATCCCCTGTTTAGCACTGAAGGTCTTGAATATAACGACTTACAAATTCTGAGAACAGCTATCCACTAACAAGGGCATATATTGTAATACAAAAGCAGCAATTGCTTTAATCGACACTCCAATTCAAAGCAATTACTGACTGCAGACAAATGATATCTCTCAACCGGTAAATCAAAGCAAATATGGCTCCAAAAGTTGCCCCGTAACCAGTAGGGAAAAAACTCTCGCCTTGTGCAAATGAAAAGTGGTGTGTTAAGGCCCCGTTCACATGTATCCGGATCTTTTTGAAAACGCAACTTTTTTCATCCGTTTTCGGTTCGCCTCTACACGGAGACGGCATCTTTGGTCACCGAAAACGAAGCCCTTTGAAAACGCACTCCATAGTGGATCTTTTAAAAACGCCGTTTTCATGTTGTCGTGTGGATGAGTGAAAACGGAGCTTTTCAAAAACGCTGATGTGACAAGGTCGATTCACTGCATATCAGAGGATGCGCTCAGTTCTTTGGAGATCATGCGCAGACATTTTGCTTGTCTATTTCTTTCATTGAAGTTCGAACGCCAAACATCGTTATTGATTTCGAATCTCATTGCGGAATATCGAATCTTAAATTTCACAGTGTTTTCGTGTCGACAGGGATATTTTCGAAAACGCTCCTCGTGTGCATGTGGATCTTTTTTATACGGATAAAAAAGGACGCGTTTTCAAAAATATCCGGATACATTTTGAAGGGCCGAAGAGAAGTTATGTGTTTATAACAAATGAATAAGTGCATATCTAATGTCCTGTCTCGCAGATTTTTTTCTTCGATTCAAATACCGTGCAGAAGCCATTATAATTCTTGGGTATTTTGGGCTTAAATGAAACAATTACCACACGAATCCTGAATCAAATAAACAAAATACGCAAGACAGTACTTTAGTTTCACCCTTCTTCTTTCATTGTAAGCACACAACTTCCCTTAAAAATCACTTTTCGCTTGCACAAGGCGAGAGTTTGCCTTACTGGTTTCGGGGCAACTTTTGCGGCCGTGTTTGTTTTGATTTACTGGTTGAGAGAATTACCTTTGCCTACACTCACTAGTCACTTGAACTGAGGTGTCAATTAAAAGTATATATGTCATGAGCCTGATTGGTTCACACGATAAAATTCACTCTATTGGTTATTGCAAAGCACATGATCGAGGCTGAATTTTAATTGCAATGAAAATTCGTGAAGCAGAAATGAAAGCTCACAAAACAATGGAATTCCACACCAAACTTCTTTGTTGTATCAACCAATTGCTAACGTGACATATGTCCTTAAAGCAACTGTTGCTATTGTATTAAAAAATCTGTCAATATTCTGTCCACTACTCTCGAGTACCGACTAATCATGCCCCCCCCCCGCTAATCGATGTATGGAAAATTTTCAACCCCAACACTTTCATTCCAAGCCTCTATTCATTAATTCCTTAAAAACTGAAATGAAAGTGAACATCTTCTTCAGGTGCCATGCCGTATGGCTTGGGCGATCATGGGCCTCCATTGCTCTCTATCTCGGCAACTGTGAATCACTTCGCAGCACCTGTCTAGTTGTAACCAACCTCTAATGTTGTCAAGCTGTTTTATTCTTTGTCTCCCTCTGTCCCTAGTCCCTTCAATTCTTCCTGTTGTGATAAATTCTTCTATATATTTCCTTCTCCAACTATATGTCCGAAAAACTTCATTTGTTGTTCTTTGATTCCGTTCAGTAACTCTTTCTCTACGCCCACTGAACTCAGCACTCCATTGTTACTTTTCCTTTCGGTCCAACTTATTTTCTGCAATCTCCTGTAGGACCAAAATTCAAAACTATCAATTTTCCTTCATTCTTCTTTTCCTATATTCTATGTTTCATAAGCGTATTTCATGATGGGCCAGATATAAGCTTTTAATGTCCTAATCCTTGTTTGGATTGAGATTTTTTTGTTACTTAGAATGTTTGTCACATTTCCAAATGCACCTTTTGCTTGTCCGATTTCTCTGTCGATCTCGACTTTGCTTCTGCCATCTGAGGTAAGGACACAACCCAAATAATTAAACTGCTTCACTTGCACAAGCTCTACTCCATCTATCTTGATGCTGCACTTTGGAATCTCTTTCTTTTTGGAGAATACCATAGTATGTGTTTTCTTCTTGTTTAGTGATAAACCATATTGTTAACTCTCATCTTTTATCTCGTTTACTAACTCCTGAAGATCATTTTCTGTGTTCGCTATGAGCGCTGAATCATTTACAAAGCGTACATTGCTAATATTAACCCCTCCCACTTCAGCACCTGACATTTTTCTATTTTCTTCATTATTCTTTCGCTGTAGATGGAAAACCCACTGGAGAGAATACGCAGCCCTGTCTCAAGCCTCTTTGATACTTTTCCATGTTCCTACTTCGTTTTCACTTGTGATTGTTGCAAATCGATCGCAATAAATGTTCCTTATTAATCTCCAGCTTTTACCTTCGATGTTGAGATTTTCCAGAATTTCCATTAATGGTTCACGTTGTACTTTGTCAAATGCTTCTGTGTAATCAATCATGCAGACATATATGTCCTGTTTCATTTCAATGCTTCTTTCGATAAGTGTCTCATCATGTAAATTGCATTCCGAGTTCCTTTCCCTTGTACAAACCCGCATTGGCTGTTTGAGATTTCTGGCTTAATTTGCGCCCTTACTCTTTTCATGACAATTCTGAGGAGGATTTAGTTGTGTGGCTCATCAAACTAATTGTTCGATGGAGTTAGCATTCATTTGCTTTTGGCTTTTTGGTATTGCTATGAATATTGACTTTAAGAGATCTCCTGGAAGGTTTCCCGTGTTATAAACCTTGTTTGTAAGCTCAGTTAACTTTTCTAGACCTATTTCCCCTGCACTGCCTAACATCTCCACGCTAACTTGACCTGGACCTGGTGCCTTTCCTCTTTTAATCTTTCTTAAGGCAAATTCTGCTTCGGACTTTAGAATGTCTTCTCCATAATCCTCATCTTTTCTTGTTGGCTTTATACCCCTTCGTCATCAAATAATTTTTCAATATACTCTTCCCAACGCTTGATAATTTCCTCCTTTTCGATTATTATTGTTCCGTCTTTTGCTTTAGGACATCCACTCGAAGAACATGTGTTTTTCCTCTTTCCAGCTATTTCCTTGATCTTCCTGTATAGCTTCCTGCCGTCGGTGTTCCTATTTGATTCTATTTCAATACACACCCTATTCAGCCATATTTCCTTTTCTTCTATACATTTTCTTTTTATTTCTTTGTCGATTTCTCGGTACTGACTTTCAAATCTCAGATCTTTTATGTTTTCTTCTTTCTTCCATCATGTTCAAGACTTCATCAGTCATCCACTCTTTTTTATAATGCTTTTCTTTGCCGGTATGCTACAACTGGCTGTTTCGATAAATGTTGTCTTAAATTTGTCACAATCTTCTTCGATGTCATTACTTTGCTCAATTTCTAAGACTTCGAATCGATTTTTTTTTATTCCAATTGAAATTTTTCCTTTATGAGAGGATCTCTCAATCGCTAATAGTCTAGCTTCATTGTTTTTGGTCCTGGTTTTTTCAGTATTTTTAACTTCAATTTGAAGGTGGCAACGACATGCACATGGTCGCTATTACAGTCTGCTCCTGGATAACTTCGTGCCAAGATGTAACTGCATTTCTGAATCTCTTGTTGATTGTGATAAAGTCGATTTGATTTCTCACTCTGTCCCATGTCCATAGATATTTTGGGTGCTGTCTGAACAAAGTATTTGTTATAACTTGATTGCGCTTGATGCACCAATCTAACCACGTATCACCTCTTGCATTTCCTTCTCCTAATCCATATTCACCCACTATGTCTTGTTCTTTACCTTTTCCTATCTTTGCATGTAGATCTTCCATAACAATTATTACTTCCTGACTTTTGCAATGTCCTCTTGCTTTATCTAGTTGGTCGTAAAATTCTTCTGGTTCTTCTTCCGTTGCATCTTGCATTGGAGCATATTCCTAAATTACACATGTTGAAATGCTAAAATATGTTGAAATAGTGAACATACTTTGTGAATAAATGTAAAAGGATACGTGTTTAACTACGAAGATTACTGTTTTCAATTTCTCCAACCTGCTACCCTGATTATTATTATTTTGAGCCATTTTAGACCACCTAAAGGTTCAGAAGATGCCTTAGATAAAAGGCAGAGGAGAAGGCGCATCAGGCAACCGACCGCTTGAAGTAGGGAGGCTGGTGGGAAAGAAGAAGATTTTGAACCCCCAGTTACTCTTCTCAACCTCCCACCCTGTTTCTTCGGTATATATTCGAAAGAGCATCAAGTGACAAACACTAAAAGCCACTTGATCTAAAAATTTTATCACTTGGAGAGTACTAATGTGATGTGATCCGCTGTGACGCAGAATATCCAGCGGAAAATAAACCTTACGATCATTACATAATTTTACATAATGACACAGTCGCCAATGAGGACAATTTTGAAGACCAATACGGCACAAATGATTTCAGTGCAGTCATCGTATAAATGAAAAAGTAAAGGCAATTCATAATTGTGAATACCTCCGGCAATAATTGTATTCTCAGTTACCCAGATGCACGAGAGGAAGGGGAGAAACTGGCCTTTCATTGATTCTACTTCTCTCTTTTCTCCACTGACCACTGAAATGCTTGAATCATGTCCAACCCATGTCAGCTTATTTCCAGAAGGTGAGAATGAGACACTATGAACCCATCCACCTGTAAAAAGTATGAAAAATAAATATCTATTTGGTACGGATAACGCTGAAACTTCCAGAACAGTCAGAAATCTACATCATGCCTCATGATATCAATCAAACGCTTTTTCTATATATACATTCAATCTAAAAAGTTACAATACATATTACTTAATTAACGTAACGACGTGAAAGACAAAGATAGCACATAAACTACATGAGACCGCTAACGAAAATGAAAAATAAATCATTTACTTAAAAGAGACTTTGGTGGTTGAGTGACAAGGTTTTAATTCCTAATTAAACCGACCAGTTTTATGGATAAAGCAGAGAGTTAAAAGAAATATATCTCTATTGAGGTCATCAGTAAAATCTTCATCACCATACAATAAAATCTGCATCAAAAACTCAGTTGAAAGATTGGTATGTCCAAGTGGTCGTAACAAGGCAAAAACTCCAGCGAGAAGATCTCTACGTGGTGCTTCAAAAGAAGGGCAGAGCAACAAGAAGTGCTCCGTATCCTCGATGCCATCGTTGGTGGGGCACATCGGATTAATAGTATCTCTGGAATTGTGTTTGAATTTGTGAAATTCAATTTACTGAGACCAACCCTAAGTTGGGTAAGATACGCTAGCCCTGTTGGATCATGTATTCGAAAGACAGATTTTGGGAGGGGGCAAATTTTAGATAGCAGCTTTGTTTTAAAAGCAGCAATAGAAGGCGAAAGTCTAATTTCCGGATCAAGCTTATTCCATTCAGACAAGCAGTGAGGATAGAAGCTGGATTGAAATTTTTCTGTTCTAGCTAAACAGTTTCTGTCGATTTGTCGACTGTCGACTGTCGACTTGAAATTTTTCTGTCGCTAAACAGTGAACTGGATCAATTGAAGCAAAGGCTACAAGGCAATAAACTTTCTTTGAATGTCCTCAATACTCAAGCTCTAGTTGTCTGTTCCAAACCCAAAATCAAAAAAATTACTGAAAAAGTTGTTGATCCTCACAGTTTCTCATTGGTGACGCTCAAGTTGAAAATGTAGACCAGACAAAATATCTGGAAGTAATAACAGACAACAATCTAAACTGGGTCGAGCATATCAAGTGTCCGTACTCAAGTTTCTCGTGGAATAGGGTTTCTGAAATATTCCAGAAAATTTTTAACCTTAAAATACCCCGAGTAAGATGTATAGGGGAATCGCAGAGCCTCATTTTCGATATTGCTGTTCCGTATCGAGGAACTGTGGGGTGACCAGACTGCAAACCCTTCAAACGTTGCAGAGTCGAGCAGCTAGGATTGTTACAAGAAGTAATTTTGATTCATCTGCTAAGCCATTAATACACAATCGAAAATGGCCCACTATAAGTGATATTATTAGAAGCAAAACTGCCACAACCATGTACAAATCGCTATGGTCTTGCTCCAGAATACTTTTCTAAAAGCTTCGTCAACAACGGACCCCTTTCACAATGACGTAAGTTCTTTTGAAATTCTTCCAGAAACATCACTGGCCTCGATTTAATGTGGATCTAAATCTCAAGAGCATGCATTGCTCTCGGCAACGCATGGAGTTGTTTTGTACGTGTAGTTGCAACATAAAGATACGATGTAAATTTCTCGCTGCACAGGGAATCACATCTTTTGCCTCGAATTAAATGTTATTGTGAAATGGGTCTATTCTACTCGAAATATCAGGCAACTGCGAAATACTGAAACTGATCTTTTATTGCCTTTGAGGAAAGCAGATAAATGGGCAAAGAGGTATATCTCTTCGTGGATCTGAATCAGCTCGACTATATCGTAAAACAGGCACTCGCCCTTAAAAATAAATGAATAAATAATCAATTTTGTTGCAAATACGCGTACAAAACTACCGAGTGTCCCAAGAAAACTTCCCCCCTTTGAACAGTTCCACAACAAAAACCACTGCCTCGTTTTGAACGATGTAAACGGTATTCTAATTCTTTTGCTTCAAGCCTTACTTGGATCAATATAATCTGACGCAATTTTGTTGCTCATCAAAAGGCCTCCAAAATATGGATTTTAGAAAATCGCATACTGGAGACGTCCATGAAAAGGTGGGAAATCTATTGATTGAAATATATTCCATTCCTTCCATGTTTTACATCACAGGCGTGAAGACGTACAACCGCTTGTCAAAGTCTTAAATTGGTATTCAAAGTTGGTAATAAGCTAAATGCAATGCAATACACGGTACAAGTAGGAAATGCAAGAGGAAAACCTTTCGAAACCAACATAGGAGCACCACAAGGAGACTGTGCAAGCGCTCCAGAATTTACTTTCACATTTGCAGTTGCACTCATGCTGCAAAATCCAGATGCAATCACATAACCAGATCAGCCCAGAGCAAATCACAGCCAAGGTAAAGAAAACTTCAGCATTGATCTTCAGTATGCTGACGATATTGGCAACGTAACAACTGACAAACAACATAAGGACACAATAAAGCAAGAACTCCCTTTGAAAGTCAAACAAACAAACAAACGTAAATATCAATACTGAAAAAACTGAAGGATTTTGTGTTGGCACAGATGGCAACAATGAATGGAAGACCATAAAATATCTTGGAAGTATTTTAGACACCGAAAAAGACATAAAATGAAGGAAAGGACTATCGATTGATGCCTTCAACAAATGTGAAAGAATTCTCTGTAACAGACAGACATCCATAAAACTAAAAATAAGAACGCTTAATACATTTATATATCCAATGCTGCTTTACAATTGCGAAATCTGGACCTTAACCAAGAAATTGGAAGAAAGTCTCGATATCTTCCAAAGAAAACTGCTACGTAGGATGCTACACATCAAAGTAACGGATAAAATAAGAAATGAAGAAATATATAAAAGATCACATTAGACACCCATCACAACCGAAATAAAGAAACGGCGATTAAACTGGCTTGGGCATATGCTGAGGTTGCCAGAAAGAACACCAGCAAAACAAGCTTTCAGGGAACATTTGAAAAAAGCAAAGGGTAGTCGAGGAAGACCAAAACAGACATGGATCAGACAAATAAATAAAGACCTGAAGCCAATAAATAAAACAGTGGATGAACTAACTGAAAACGATTATGAGGGAAAGGAATGGAAGAAAACAGTGGCAAGGCTAATGTCTTGAATAAGACGGAAAAGCCAGGAAGAAGAAGAATAAGCTAAAGTACGGACCACAGGACCTTGCCTTTTGTACTATACTTTTTCTTCAAACATTGAGGAAAATCGTGCTTTTTAGGGACAAAACAGACAAATGTGATTTTTCTTGGGTCCTTTTATGGAGTTAAAGCTCGGTATTTTGGACTTTAGCTAAAAAAGAATTTCCGTGGATTTTGAGGTGAAGGTTTAACAAGATCATTGATAAATCGTAAATCTAAGTTGAGCATTGTATAACAAAGTTCTCTTAAAATCTTTATCAAATAAAATATACTTTTACTAAAATGACAGCTCAAATAGAGAAAGTCTCCCTGGGGACACCCGGTATAACATGCGCTCTTGAGAGAAATGAGTGCTTTTGGGAGCTTTTGGGAGTTCCATGTCATATCGTGGCAAATGCTATACCGGGTGTCCAAAAACTTTGTCAGAAAAATCTTCAAAATTTATCATATTATAGCGTAAATCTTCAAATTGTCTTTTGAAAAGCAGGCGAAAGATCAAAGTTTCGCGGCATAGGCGATCTTTTAACTGCTTTCACACTTAGTAGATTTAGCTCTATTCGGGGCTATCTAAGTTTTGAAGCATACTGCAGAGAGAGCTGATAATTACGAGATTACCTCCTTTTTTGTATATGAAGCTTTTGTATATCTGTCCATAAATGTCAGAGAGAAATGCAACCTATTGTTATTGACTTAAAGGATAATGGAAATTCTCAATGGCTCTTAGGCAAGATTAACGATGTTGCATGAAGAACATGCCCCAGAATTAGGGTTCTCAGTGCATTACTTCATACCCTTAAAGCCCTGAAAGCAAACATTTTATCGTCTTTAAATATGTTTTTTTTTTTCTACATCAGTCTAAAATTTTACAATGACAGAACATAGTTACAAGACGATGCCACAAGGAGAATGAGAATACATTGCAACCCTGTGGCATTAACAATTAACATAAAACATTTACAAGAATAATGAAACGGACAGTACATTACAGCATAAACTACAAACTACGAAAAGAAATAAAATGATACAAAGGTGGGAGGAGGAGAGGAAATTTCATTGAAATGATTTACGAGAATCTTTTTGATGATTCAATGAACTCTAGTGTTGCTTTAATGATCGCTTTATTTGATTCAATAGGTAACCTTTCATCACCATACAAGATTATCGAAACCAATTCCTCATTGGAAAGGTTCAACAAACCGTATGACAGCAAAATTGCTTGTACGCGGCTGAGGAGACTATTTCTCTGCAGATGGTGAGAGTGGCAATGCAGCAAGAAATGTTCCGTGTCCTCAACGCCATCGTTTATAGGACACATCGGGTTTAATGTGTCATTGAAATTGTGCCTGAACTTGTGAAAATTAAGTGCACTTAACCCAACTCGAAGCTGTGTGAGAGCGGCTAGTCCTTTAGGGTCATGAATACCAAAGACTTGTTTTGGAGTGGGACGGATAATCTTATTTAATTTTTCCTTGAAGATACCTAATGAGGGTGCGTTTCGTGTTTCTGGATCAATATTCTCCCATTCTGCCAGACAATTAGGATAGAAAGTTGACTCATATTTGTCAGTTCTTGCATATATTTGCCCAGTCGCTGGTCTCGTTCGAAAAGAATAAGGAAGTTCATGAAGAAGAGGAATAGGGTCTCTAGTATAGGCAGGTGTAATATTATTGACAATTTTATAGAAAAGGACAAGACGTCTGCTCCATCGCCGAAGATCTAAGGTCTCCCAACCAAGCTCTTCGAGAAGTTTCTTTCGAGAAGTACCTTTCCATGCACCTGTTATTGCTCGAGCAGCAGAGTATTGCACAGACTCTAGTTTTTCCATGAAGTTATTCAGTGTATGGCTGTTAGTGAGGTCACACTTTTTAGATGGAATATGGTATATAACATCACCATAATCAAGATGTGGGCGAACATATAACTTATACAGTTCATTAAGTGTTTTCCGAGGCAGGTATCTGGACATAAAGCGTAACATCCCAACACCTTGTCTGGTTTTAGAAATAATTGATTGAATATGACTAGAGAATGTCAGTTTAGAGTCCAATATGATGCCAAGATGTTTATGCTCGTTAACTCGTACAACTTGCGTGTCATTGAAAGAGACAGGGGGATGATTTACTGTGGTGCGTTTCCTGGAGAATATGACCTCAACAGCTTGCTTCATGGGGTCAGGATTAAAAGACATTCTCCACTTGTACGCCCACTCTTGTATGATCCTTAAATCGTGATTCATATCCAAAGCAGCTTGCTCAGTATCACAAACAACGGTGAAGAGTGATGTATCGTCAGCAAATAGCTTCACTTTACACTTGATGTTATCTGCCAGATCATTTATATAAACCAGAAAGAATATAGGTCCTAAGATAGATCCTTGAGGGACGCCGGCTGTTATATTTCCCCATTCTGATGTTTTGCCATTGAGGAGTGTCCGCTGTTTTCTATTTGCTAGGAAACTTTGAATAAGGGATAGCAGGTTGCCAGAGACTCCACACCGACGTAGCTTGTATATTAAGCCTTTGTGCCACACACGATCAAAAGCTTTTGAAATATCAAGGAAGACAGAGCGAACATCGAGTGTAGGGTTGCAGTCGAAAGCAGCAGAGATTGTATGAACTATGGAGAGTAGCTGGTTAATGGTTGAGTCACCGGGCCGAAAGCCTGACTGGTTAGGATTGAGTAAGCCGTTGACATTCAGGTGTTGGTAGAGACTGTCAAAAATGAGTTTTTCAAAGATCTTTCCAAATATTGGAAGCAGTGAAATAGGTCTGTAATTTTGTTTAAGGTTTTTGCTGTTTTTCTTATGAATTGGAACAACGTTAGCTCTTTTCCAAGCCTCAGGAAAGGAACCATGTATCATACAAGAATGGAATATCATTTTCAAAGGTACTAAAAGAGAACTGTCACATATTTTTATCATTCGTACCGAGATGCCATCCCACCCGTGCGCTTTTTTTGGATTTAGTGATCGAATAATTTTGAGCAACTTTTCATCTGAAATGGCAATGTTAACAAGTGGTGGTACATCCGAGATAACTTCATCAGGAATTTCACTTCCTGTATCTAAAGTACTACATTGAAGGATGAAATAATCATTGAATATTTTGGCCTTGGCTTCAAAGTCTAAAACGAAGACATCATTTTCTAACAAGGGGGGAATTTGAGGCACTTTCGTTTTGTTTAATATCTTGTTAATTAAGGACCAATATCTCTTATTACCAGTGTCAGAATTTGAGAGAGTTTCTCCTATTTTCATAAAATATTTATGCTTAGCATCCTCGATAGTTTTTGATGTACGGTTTATCAAATCCTGGATACCTTCCACTTTGTCATCTGGCTGGCCGTTTTTCATAAAAGTCTTGTAAGCACGATTCTTTTTCTGGATCATGCTCTTTATAGAGCGAGTTATCCATGGCACGTCTTTGGGCTTTACAGTGACAAATTCGTTTGGGATGAAATTGGAGAATATATTCAGCAAGACTTCATTCAGGATTTCGACTTGGTGGCTTGGGCAAGTGATATTCTCTAAGGCCTCGCGCCAGTGAAACATTTCAATACTTTTCCTGATTGCCGCAATGTTCGCTTTATCATAATACCATAGCCTGCGTTTATAAGGGGGTGGGGCAGGATTTTTGATGGAGAGCATCCCATAGATGATTTGATGGTGGCATTGATCATGCAACGTTGGATGAACACCAGACTCAAGAAAGAGATTCGGCTGGTCCGTAAATATTAGATCTATACAAGATTTAGATTCACCCATAAGGTGAGTTGGCTCGGTAATCAGCTGGTTTAGACCAAAGTCAGATGTAAATGGCTCAAAAAGTTTACCCTCGTAATTATCAATATCGTTTTCCCACCACTGAGACGAACGACAGTTGAAATCTCCAGTTATTATCGTACTATAAGGGTTCTCCGCAGCCAACATAGTCAGCATTTGTTCAAAAGTGTTCATAAAATTTTCAAACTCAAAATGACTTTGACTAGGGCTCCTATAAACCACAACTATAAACTATAAACCTCCTATAAATATGTTGAGATCATCGAAAAAAGATATCAAAAAGAAATTCTGTGAGGCGTTAGATAGCTGACCTTTGGTAATTTTTCAAGCTGGGGCATATTTTATTGGGACGCCTAGTTATTTAATGTCTAAAGTATAAAGTCTTACCTCCACCATTAGAAAACTCCACCATGCAATTCCCGAACGGCATTTTCTTTCCCCAAACTGTTTCTGATGGCTTACTCTCAATCTCCTTGATGTAAGCTGAAAAGACTCTTGCTTTGAAATCGGAAGAACCAGCTGCAAGGAGTACATTGTTGGGATGCCAATCCAAACTGAGAACGGTTGAACGGATTGGTTTCTTGATATGTTTGCTTACCCACCTGCAGATAAGGGGTTGTACAAAATTTCCGTAAACAAAGTACCCGCGCCATTGAATTTATTTAACACACCAAACCTTGTGGCTAAGAATCTAGTTGTATCTTTGACATCGTTGATGATATGAACAATCAGTCAGCTAGAGCTGCATCCTAAAACAGCGTACAACGATAATGCCTATCCAACGTAAGATTTTCGTACAATTGAGCAACCAAATCTGCCAGAACAATGTTTACTATTTTCCTTTCATCTCGACTCAAAATCTAAGCAGTGAAAACCTGGCAACTGTTTCATCCAATAAAATTACAATTTTTAATCTATTGCAATGCGGAGGTAGCGGTCGATTAGCCTACAAGTAGACCCGTTATTCAAAAGACGAAACTTTCTTCTTCTTTCGCGCAACGGGTCTACGCGTAGGCTAGCGGTCGCTATACTTTATTGGCTTTCGATTGCAAATAAAAAATTCTGTCCTGACTAGTTGCTTAAATCATGAGCATCTTCACCTTTGCAAAATGATTTTGCATACAGGCATCCAATACTTTGAGCCACCCATTATCAACATGGGCTTTACGAAACGCGAGCTTTTGTTTCCTACAGCTGTGTACTCTGCCTTGTGCCCCTGCACCTGTGAAGGTTTTACCGTTGCGTCAGTGAAATGAGAGGAAAAGAGAGGAAGAAGGAGAAAAATGCAACAGCCTTTCCTTCTGTTTGTTCACATATTTACTGGTAACAGGGAAACATGGGATATCTGACACAAGTAGGAGCAAAACTGCTGTAAGACCCGACAAACTAAATCTCCTAATAACGCCAACTTTATCAACTGACAAAATTCTTACCAGTCATTTTCTTTCTCAAAGTAGCAAACAGAGATCAATCTTGCACCACTAGCAACTGCAAATTTGTCCTCTGAAATAAAAAACAGATGTCAGGAGACCTTTGACTGCGCTTCAAGGCTGCGGTATCATGATACCTTTATGTATATGTCGGTATTTCGAGAGATCTTTTGTCATATTACAATCAATGATGGATGCTACGGTAGAATCGTGGGTTGAGAGATCAAGATGGAAGATAGGAATCAAATGTTTTGGCCAAATTTTGCTCGTTTCCCATGGCCGGAAACCACCAAAACCTCGTTTTTACGGACCAATCAGACGGCGAATAAGTGAGAAAGACAAAAGAAACGTGTGAAGATTTTTCTAAATTTTACCTACCTCCATAAAACGCAGCTAGGACAAAAACTGCTAGAAATTTCCAGAATTTTTTTGTAATTGATCTACTCTCCATACGTTTGGAATTAAAGTTTGGATGCCGGTAAAAATATCTCCCGATTCCAAGGAGTTATGGCGCCTCAAAGTCACGACCTTTGTTCGTTTTCAGCATTTCTGGGCGTCCAGCATTCTTTCTTAGTACTCAATTTATTCCTAAAAAGTTTTCTAAAACTTACCTGAAACATCAATTATTCCCATAAAGTCGATACAGTGGGGTTAGGGACCTTTTCCTGCTTCGCAGATGAGCAAATCTGACATGATTTCTTTGATGTCTGAAATATGGCCTAGCTCTAAAATGTGCTAAATTGTAGTTTTGAGTAAGAAATTTCAAGGGTACCCATCTCTTTTCGATTGTTTAAGGTATCCTGTAGTTCTGTGTATCTATCAGACTGTGCTTGGTCTCCGTTTGATGATTTTCAGCCTTAAATAATGCAGTAAGTCGCAAGATAAAAATAACTTGCTGTTTCTTCGTCCAAAAACTCATCCGTGTCACCACGAATCACAACATGGCGTATGACGTGATCACGTGGTATGTAATATTTAGACATCTTCCCGCCTCTTCCCCAGGCCTCGCAGAGCACAGCAAGTTTTAGAAAACTTTTTAGGAATAAACTGAGTACTACGAATGCTGGACGCTCAGAAATGCTGAAAACGAACAAAGGTCGTGACTTTGAGGCGCCATAACTCTTTGGAATCGGGAGATATTTTGACCGGCATCCAAACTTGAATTTCCAAACGTATGGAGAGTAGATTAATTTAAAAAAATTCGAGAAATTTAAAGCAGTCTTTTGTTCTGGCTGCATTTTATGAAGGTAGGTAAAATTTAGGAAAATCTTCACACGTTTCTTTTGTCTTTCTCACTCATTCGCCGTCTGATTGGTCAGTAAAAACGACACTTTGGTGGTTTCCGGCCATGGGCCACGAGCAAACTTCGGCCAAAACATTTGATTCCTATCTTTCAAGATGGTGGGTGACTCAAGCGCATATAGAAACCTAGCCTGCACGCAGACCCAATATTCTAAAGAAGAAAGGGTCTGTGCAACAACAAACAAAAGTTTGCTACTGCGCAATTCAGGATTGAGAGAAAATAATTTATGCAATCAGGGATAATTAATTTACGAGTATCGCTTTGATGCTGTCACAATGCAGTAAAAACCCGCGTATAAGAACCTACAATTTTGCAAGTCAGCCGGATTAGGTTCTTACATTTTGAGTAGTTAGTGGGAAATTAGGCTGTTCGGGGTCTTAAATTGGTTCTTATTTCATTAAGGACTTTCAGGTATTTCTTTTGCTCTGATTGAAACTTCCAGTTAATTGTTTGCTGTCAGTTCAGATCTCCCTTACTTCATAAGGCTTTATTCACAACAGCAGTGCGTGAAAGAATCAGAAAGTTTGCCGAATACAATGAAAAGCTTTCAAAGCATCTTCATATTAATGCACATGTGGCAGTATCACTCCGAATAGGTTTGATGACAAGGCAACTGGAGTTTTGATCTAATTTGATGAACTCTACGAATAAGAACCTATTTCAAATTTCAGGCTGAATGGGTTCTTATGTATTGGGGGATCTAATTTCAGAACTTCAGCCTGTAGGTTCTTAATGGCCAGGTTCTTATACACGGGTTTTTACTGTATGCGGCCAAACATTTGTGTTCAGTCATATACAGTACTGTGTGTTTTTCTCGTCACTTGTATAGTTTGGATTGCATTGAGGCCTTTGTTTTGAATGACCCCATGAGGACTGGACAAGGCGTAATTTGTTAACGATGCGTTGTTTTATTGTGCTGAAAAACATGCCGTTCGTTATGTTCCTAGTCATAAGAGAAAAATTAAGTTTCTCTTAAGCCTAATTGACACTAGGTCATTTGAGTATTTGGGTCGTGCAGAAAGACCCAAAAGAAAAAGGACACAAACTCTGAGTCTTCGTCTTTTGGGTCTTTTTGCACGATCCCAACGACCGAAACGACCAAGTGTGAATCCAGGCCTTACGACTATGCTACAATTCATCTGTCGTTGGTCATTGTTGCCCAAACCCTTTTCTCCTTTAACACTGGGTCTGCACGCAGGCTAACAGAAACCATGATGCTGTTTGCAATTACATAAGTTGGTCGTCTAGCATCTATAACTGGAATACGCAAATTAAGATGAGGAAAAATTGTATACCGCTGACCAATGTGCCCCGTGGCGAAACACAGAAAAATCGAAGCTTCTTCAATCAACAGATTTATGTTTCATGCATTCATTTTTCCATCCCCCAATACGTAGCTTCTTGAAAGGAAAAGGCACTTAAGTTCAGCAGAGAATTTCTTTTGAACTCCGTTTTTAACAGTGACTAAAATGATTTTGAATTACAGCGATTGAACACCCTTAGTATCGACAAGGCCACAGTGAGGAGTTGAAATGGCAAACGCTATCCATGTTGCGAAAAATAGAGAAAAATAACTACACCGTGTAACGGTATGAGATTTTCAGGCAGCTTTGAGACATAACTGGGTAGATGCTGGTAAAATCCAATAGTTGCCAAAAATATTTTGTCGGGTGGAAAATTCATCTGTTTTCACAGAACGTAATCTCTCTTTCAAGTCAAAAGCGCCCAAATCAAGCCACTTCATAGGAAATGCCTTGGTTGCGAAAAATTCTAGAAAAATAACCACACCGTGTAACAGTATGAGATTTTCAGGCAGCTTTGAGACATAACTGAGGTAGATGCTGGTAAAATCCAATGGTTGCTAAAAATATTTTGTCAGGTGAAAAATTCATCTGTTTTCACAGAACGTATTCTCTCTTTCAAGTCAAAAGCGCCCTAATCAAGCCACTTCATAAGAAATGCCTTGGTTGCGAAAAATTCTAAAAAAATAACTACACCATGTAACAGTATGAGATTTTCAGGGAGCTTTGAAATAACTGAAGTAGATGCTGGTAAAATCCGTTAGTTGCTAAAAATATTTTGTCGGGTAGGAAATTTATCGTATTCACAGAACGCAATCTGCCCTCCAGATTGAAAGCGCCCTGATCAAGACACTTCATAAAAAGTGCCTTGATCACGAAAAATTCTAGAAAAATAACTGCACCGTGTAACAGCATGAAATTTTCAGGGAGCTTTACGGTATTACCAAGGCAGATACTGGTCAAATCTGTTAGTTTCTAAAACTATTTGTTGGGTAGAAAATAGAGCTGAAATCACTGAACGCAATCTGCCATCCACTGGGGAAGTGCCCTACGGAAAGCCCCTACGTAAGAAATGCCTTGATTGCAAAAAATTCTAGAAATATAACTACACCATGTAACAATATGAGGTTTTCAGGGAAGTTTGGGACATAACTGAGGTAGATGCTGGTAAAGTCCGTTAGTTGCTAAAAATATTTTGTTGGGTGGGAAATTTATCGTATTCACAGAACAAAATCTGCCTTCCAAATTGAAAGCGCCCTTATCAAGCCACTCACTAAGAAATGCCTTGATCGCGAAAAATTCTAGAAAAATAACTGCACCATGTAACAGCATGAAATTTTCAGGAAGCTTTACAGTATTACCAAGGCAGGTACTGGTTAAATCTGTTAGTTTCTAAAAATATTTTTTGGGTAGAAAATAGAGCTGAAATCACTGAACGCAATCTGCCATCCACTGGGGAAGTGCCCTACGGAAAGCCCCTATGTAAGAAATGTCTTGATTGCAAAAAATTCTAGAAAAATAACTACACCATGTAACATTATGAGGTGTTCAGGGAAGTTTGAGACAAAACTAAGGTAGATGCTGGCAAAATCCATTAGTTGCTTAAAATATTTTGTTGGGTGGGAAATTTATCTGTATCCACAGAATGCAATCTGCCCTCCGAATCGAAAGCGCCTTAATCAAGCCATTACATAAGAAATGACTTGATTACGAAAAATCCTAGAAAAATAACTACGCCATGTAACAGCATGAGACTTTCAGGGATCTTTGAGGCATAATCAGGGTAGATACTGGGCAAATCCAGTAGTTTCTAATAATATTTTGTTGGGTAGAAAATTGATCTGTAATCACTGAGCGTAGTCTGCCATCCGCAAGGGGAGTACCCTTTCATAACAACTCCTGAACAACGTAATATCTTTTCCACAGCACAGCGCTAATTTCTACCTCGTGTTTCATGTCGACCGAGTCTCAGTGTACACTGCATCCTTCTCGTAGTCCTAGTGGACACTGCGCTCGTCTCGTAGTGCCCTCTGTTTTGTTTGGGCGCTGTCTTATAGTCACAGAGGAGCATTGTGTATTCCAAAACTTTCCTAAAGACCCTTCAATGTTTGAATGACAGTGGTACAAAGAAACACCTTTTTATACCAATGTCTCTCGTCAGACCATGAACTGAGAATTGCAAAAAGAAAAATTAATCAACCATATGGCGTACAGGAATTGAGGATGCCCGCATAGTTGTTATATCCTGGACTCCCTGTGCTGATTCGCGCATGGCCAATGCAATATTCCCTCATCTCACACAAATTGATAATGTTATGCAGCCCGAACTCTCTCTACTAATCTTACTTTTATTGACGACGAATTAAGCTAGAAACAACATGCTACAAAAAATCTTGCCTCCTTTAGCGCTGACTTCACACGGTGGGTTCTGGTGGCTATCAATACCAATTACAATGACGGCACTCATTAGGAGCACGTTTCCGGATTATGCTGATAAATAACACGCCCGACAACACCAAGCCTGAAATCTGACGTCACTTTCGGCCTCTTTTGCAAGAAAGCTGTGGCGCGAACATAAAATTTTGTGATAAATGGCGTCAGCAGGCGTCGAAAGTGTTGCAAAGCAAAATATCGAGATATAACGCAATAGCTGTATCTTCGCTCTTTCAACTTCTTTAAGAGTTTTGGACTCAAAGTTTCTTGGTTCTTCAAACTTTTCAAAGGCCGTGGACAACTCTGTTTACAAACTTAGGATGGAGCACAGAAGGTGAGCAAACTTTTTCGCAAATTTAACGTTTGTCCTTAGTTTCACGGTAATTTCATTAAAAGTTCTGGATTCCTCGATATTTTTTACCTAGGTTGCCACGCTTTACGAAATGTTGACCAAATAAAGTTATATTTTTCTCCTCTTGAACTTGGCCTGGCTGTTTCAAGAAAATCAACTTTTCTTGGCCTAAATTTACCCAAAATTTTTCAAAGTGCTATATTTTTCTAAACTAAGGCAGATATCCTCAATTTGGAGATATAACGCAATAGCTGTATGCATCTAGTTTCTAAAATGTTCGAAGTTTTACTGCAGCCATTGCCATTTTTCCATAGTTTTCAAAGGCAATTGTTTCTCGAGAACCATGACCGTTTAATCTTCGTTAACTTTACGGGCTTCCTTTCACAAACGTGTTTGCTTTTTAGTCGGAAAACAAATGTTTACCCTTACTAAATTTGACTACATTCAAAGTTTATTTGAAGTTCATGGAAACAGAACTATTTTGGAATACTTTGCTAGCCGTTTCGGCACAAATGCAAGAAGAATAATAACAACACTTTGACTTCGCGTTCTGAGAACTTTCCTTAGGCTCGGCCTAAATGTAAACAATCATAAACCATCGTTGTTCAAGAACTTTGCACCAATGCACCAATGGAGTTCTGGCCTAGAAATGGAGTTTACATATGGAATGATATTTATGAAGACTGTCTTGTACGAAAAACTCAATAACTTTTATCATCTTGCCCACAAATGCGAAGCTTACTGGACTCATGTTATTGTTCTTGATCAGTTTCTTTTGCACATGAAATTCCATGAGACTGGATAAGATTTGTGGTGCAGCACAGACATTTGTAGGACATTTCCGTCTGTTCCACTTTAGGATTCTCAAAAAGAGCAAGTGTATCTTTATTAAGCACGATCCTGATGTAGCATAAATGATAACGACGAAGACGGCAATGCTTGTTGTCACAACGCCTGAATACGGATGCAGTTCTGATGGAATATTACTGTTGCAAATTAATCATTGAATCAAGAAACAATTTCAACGTACAAGAAACTTTTACTTTGCTGTAGAAATTGATACTGATGATTTTGTTTGTGATGTGAAGATGTTAACATAATAGCAATTGAATAATCACAAAATTGAAACTTTAATTCTTTTAAATTCTGAGGCACTCTGAGACTTCTTCTAAATTCAACCTTCAAAGGTTGGGAGTTTGGAAACGTTGATGATGCATGAAAATGAATCAGAATAACTACACGCCTAACCACCAAAAATTGTCTTTGCCCAAAGCTGCATGATATCTCTTTCTAGCAATTTTGAAGGTTGATATCAAATAATGCCATTTCAAGTGACATCAAAGAATAAAGTCAAAGAAAATATTGCAAAGATTTCTCTTAAGCTTTATTGTGCCTTCCAAATTAGCAGAAATAGAGATTGATAATACATCGTGTTGCACTGCATACAGCAGGGGTAAAATGGGTAAGCAAGGGGTGAAAACAGTTACATTTTGACGCCTGGAAAACATTGAATTTTTAACTGCTCAGAAAAAATTAT
Source organism: Aurelia sp. 4 Dawson et al 2005 (assembly GCA_964019985.1). NCBI lineage: Eukaryota > Metazoa > Cnidaria > Scyphozoa > Semaeostomeae > Ulmaridae > Aurelia > Aurelia sp. 4 Dawson et al 2005. Next base: position 11,505,102 of record OZ026502.1, read on the forward strand.
GTGAATCAACATTTTTGTCATCCGATTTTACCCCAAGTGTGCCCATTTCTTTTCACCTTGTGGACCCTATCTCTTTGCTTGTTTGTGAGTTGCTGAAAGCCATCAAAATGGCAGTCATTGAAGTTGTCCATCGGAGATAATCACTTTAATTTCAATAGACAGCATCCACCTTGTACTTGTCTGCCTTTTTAGAGCCAAATTTTCAGAACTAGAAGAAGTTTCTAGAAATTTTTCAGAAGTTTGAAAATTCTCTTCGTTGAGTTGTTAACCCTTGTGTCCAACAAGTGGAACTCACTGTCCAGTACAAATAAGATGTTGTCTATTATGTGTTCTCCGTCCGTCCATTAAAGTGATCTGCTTTCATAAAAGGAATTTAGTTCTTTATCCATAAACATGCGAAATGTCTCCCTTCGAAGCTGTGGCCTAAATAAGCGGGTGTTTGCTTCTTTCGTGTCTTTGTTTCTGGCCGCTTTGTTGCAAAAACATGAACGCATTTCGTTCAAGAAACCCAGAAATTGTTCTTCACTAGTGGTAAAATGGATCATAAGTGCTCTGCGTAGTGATTTATTGCTTCGTTTAAATTCAAAAAGTTTCTTCAAGCAAGCAGCACGAAGAACACGCCGTTTTCAAAACGATCTCTACGCTCTACTGTATTTTCTAAATGTCATGGTCTTGGAGGTGCTACCTCCATCATGAAAGACAATGAGTTCGAATGATTACGCTCAAAGACAATGGAAACTCTCTCAAAATACGACCACCCCTCTTGTCCACGGATCAATTAATCAAATCAAACCATTACCACGGAGTTTAAATCAAAACAAATTTGGTTTTAAATGTTTCTTAGATAAATGCACTATCTTTTAGAATTGAATTGACACGGAAAAGTAACATCTCATTCCCGCAAGAAACTTTCAAAGTTGTCAAACATATTCACTTCCTGTCATTTTCCTATACATTTGTATAGGGGCATCAAAACGAGGCAAAACTCCTCGAGAATGGTGTTGTCGGGCTTGAATAAGAGACACCGGCAAGAGATAACAAACCATTTGGTGACCACTTCACAAATGTTGCTGCTCTGTTGAGCCTGACAATGACAAGAGTTGGTTTCCACTGGCCATCTTGCTCCGTCCACACATATGCATTACGGTCCTAACAATGAATTCAAAATATTGCAAGCTAAGAAAATGATATTTTAAGAAAGTCACTGATTTAACTTTGCACCTGTATCATGTAACAAGTGTTTCAAAAATAGAACCTTGAATGGAAAGACAAAGAATTAAGCTGGCATTGAACAAAAAACTTTACTAGCTTTAAAATATTTCTGCAATAACTTTTCAACGTTGCATTCCTCAACTATCCACAGTCCCTTAGCTTAACAGGTGTTCTAAAATTTTTTATAGAATATGATAAGGCGGTTATTAGATATAGAATAAATGTTGAAATCCTACAATTTATATATATATATATACAACTTTTGCATAATTTACTTACAACACCACAGCTCACAATTCTGTTACTGTTAGGTGCCCAGTCAACGCTAGTTACAGTCTGAGAATGCTGCAATGGAAAGACAATATATTAACAGATATCATACTCAGTTATACGGTTACACCAGGTGAGTCAGGACAAATAATAGGTGTTTGCTAATCCTCATCAGTGCAGCTTTTTTGTACATTTATGTCTTTAAGTTCTATTGAAGAGGAGAAAGGCTCTGCAGGACCCTTAAGGACAGAGATATTAATAGCAGTACTTTACTTCTACTGAAAAGGCCTATCAAGTATATGTAGTATTTATCATAATATGGCAGTAGAAATAAAAATTTGTTTGGCCAATTCAGTCTTCCTGTTCCATACTTACAAGTGATTTTAGTAACATGGTGTTTCACTAGGTTCCTGACATTAATACACCTTCAAAATCAGTCGTATGCACGCAAGAACTTCATCATCATCATCATCATCATCATCATCATCATCATCATCATCATCATCATCATCATCATCATCATCATCATCATCATCATCATCATCATCATCATCATCATCATCATCATCATCATCATATAATTAATCTATTTTAAGTAGGTTATAAAAAAATTGGATCAAATAGCTAAATTACAGCTAATTGATGCCTACTTCATATAATTTTTACAATGTCTAAAAATATTAAGAAATAAAAACTTACAATGTTTATACATGAATATAAATTACAGGATAAAAACGACTATCCTGTTAGGAACCCAACTTGCGGAATATATGTTTTGCAAAGTCTGCAGTTGCATTCACCACCTTTCCAACATTTAATTCGTTTTTGAATATAGGAAGGGTGTTTGATTGTTTTATTTTGTGCGGCAATGATTGCCACAATCTGCTACCAAGATAGGCTATGGTCTCAATCCCAAAGGACGTGGTTCGCACCTTTGGGACTTGAGCATCATTGCCATGTCTTAGATTGTAGTTTATATTTCGTTCCTGAAAAATGTCCTTCATGAAAGCTGAATTTAGGGCGTATTCTTTTGGGCATCTGAAGTCTGCGAAGTCTTCTGAAAACGGTAGGCTTCGCAGAGAAAAATTTCAGTTACCAAAAGAATGGGAATTCTGAAAACGGTAGAGTTGGCAGACTTCACAGAGAAAATGCCAAAAGAATACGAATTCTGAAACGGTAGGGGTGGCAGACTTCGCAGACAAAAATGCCAAAAGAATGGGAATGGAATGCTGAAAAATGAGAATTCGAATGTTGTTGTTCGACAGAGCGAATTGAAACCGTTGCAATGCAATTTACTTTTGTTATGCCAATCCCAAGGAAAAATAATCTGCGAAGTGTCGTTATTTTTTCGAATGTTTTTGAAAACTTTCATTCACGAAACAATGCTCTCTTCGATCTTTCAAAAGTCTGCCAGCTCAGGAGCAGAAGGTTCCCGGAGCCTCGGATCTCTACCGTTTTCAGAAGAGCCCAAAAGAATACGTCAAAAATCTATCGGAAGTCTACCGAAAACAGAATGACCAAAAGAATGGGCTTTTATAAAAAGCGATTTGAAGTCTGCGAAGCCTACCGTTTTCGGTAGAAGGGTACCAAAAGAATGGGATTTTATCTTCTACCAACTCTACCGTTTTCAGAAGATGCCCAAAAGAATACGCCCTTAGATGGGACTTCGTTTTAAAGATTTCCGTCATTAGCAACTGCAGGTTCCGTACATCGATGGGCACCGAATTGCTCTGCTCCACGAGATAGCCAAAATCATTTTTGTGATCTTTATACGCAAAGTGCAATGCCCTTTCATGAACATAATTTTACAGAACTTCCACATCCACGACAAAAATATTATTTTTACAAAAATATTTGAATCAAGGCATACAGTGTGTAACAGGACAAAAGGAAAATTTCTTGGAATTCATTTTTACCCCTCCATGACTGATGATATACAGTAGTTGTCACACTAGGAAGTAGAAAGTTTTACCAAAATCAAAATATACTTTATATATATTCAATAAAATCACTACTAGATAAGGAAAACAATGACCAGTTTTAAGGAACTGAATTTCTTTGATGAAGGCTACTGCAACCCTTCAGACAAAAAATTCTCGATTTTTCGTTTTCGACAAAATCTGATGGTATAACATAAGCATATGAGTACCATTCAAACCAAATGACTTCCAGAAATATCCACTTTATTTGGAAATTTGAGCATTTTAAAAGAAGCAGTCCTGCTTCTTGAAAATTGCGGGAAAAGACATTAGGAGATTAAAGTAAACTCACTTGACCTTGCAGCTGCATCAATAACATTCCGTGCTGCTATTTGATGGCATAACTCTTTACAAGAGCGCGCATAAGCTTTATTGCTTCACCTTTGCGGGTTTTTGTGTAAACTTTCATGCATAATCGTTTCTCCCGCCTTTTTTGCTTCATTTTGATAAAAGCCTTATTCCTCGAAACAGGATTCTGGGGTACTGGTGGGTACTAAAAAATCTTTGTGTACCCAACGGGCCAACCAAATCGCTTGAAACTTGGTCAACAGGGTCACAAGGCATGTAACTACGAAACCGTGTCAGCGATTTTCAATAGATCCACTGGTCTGATTTTTACAAAGGCTTGAAACTTAAAAAGACATTTCAGACATTGACACATGTAAAATGGCATTATTTCTAGACAGTACACTTCAAAAAAATTTGTGACACGGTTTTGCAGTTCAGGACCTATAGTCATTGGTAAATAAATGGTTGTGGTCCTACAAAGCTCGCTGGGGTACACAAAGATTTTTTCGCAAGAGTGGTCCATTTGCCTAAGATCTGGAATAAATCATTTGTGCTTTTACTAAATCAATTGCATATGTTTTTATGATATTCTGCGTTTGATTCTGCATCGAATGATATATAATCTTGTTTGGTATACCTGGACGAACAGCCGAGACGAACAGTTTCTTAATCACTGCCTGAAGGGTTACAGTAACCTTAACGAGATAAAACTTCAACCCACCCTATTTGATCAATCTTTATGCTGATCAATTAAACATTTAATCAGCGTCAATTGCGAGGGACAGCACATTTCGTGGTACTAGGTTTGGCAATTCCCTTTTCCACTTTGCCCGCCTTGACAACAGCAAGGAATAAAAGTTCTGGGGGATACGTATTGAATAAAACTATTCTTCACAGTTTTCTTCCTCGAGTTAAATATCAATTTTTTCAACCACATCCTTGCCCAAGCATTTTCAATTCTGGGTAATCTGGTACTTAGAATAAAAGTTGAACACAAGCTTCATAGGAATTCCATTCAGGTAACCTGCAAGAGAAAGCCACACAACTGTTTTGTTACCTATCAACTCACTACCTCTTATTTTCTCCCTGCTTTTCTACCTCTTCTGCTTTCCTACGACCCCACGGTTTCCACCCTTTTTCAATTTGATTGAGGTTTGATCGAATCAACAAATTCTACAAGATGCACCTCAACAATGGCAAATAGCGAATCTCCTTACTTGGAGACAAAGCTTACTTTGAGTAGTGCTTTTCAAGCTTCTAATCCTAAGTATAATTAACACAAGAATATGGCTTGCTAAACCCACGTTTTTCTGACTCACCCGTTAGTAAGAGGAAAATATCTCATAAGGGGCTCACGGCATAGATTCCAAATCTTTAACAAGGTGGTTGCAGAAATCAATTACCTATTTTTTAACTGAATGGCTTCAATGAAGCTTTAGCTATTTTGCAATAATTCTGCCCTTGGACTTTACTGAAGTCTTCAATATTCTTCGGGATCAAAGTATTTTTCTTCTTTTTTGAGACATCTGGAAGAATTTTCAAAACAACTTAAAACTATCGCAATTTCTAAACTGCTTGATGCAACGTGAAATGATTTCTAAGAAAAGATGTCACATCCTCACTTGAGCTAAAATTTAAAAAACGCTTTAATCTAAAGAAATATTCAAAATTTCTGAAAAGTTACACAGAAGAATTATGGGCAGGTAGCTAAATTTTCTTGGAAGCCATTCAGTTAAAAGAACTATGTCATAAAATTTTACACCCACCTAATTAAGCCAATTGAAAGATTTGGAACCTATGCCGGGGCTCGTTGGGCTTATTCCACCAAGTTTCAGGGCCGTGGGAAATCATATATAATTTCCAAAACTAATGATATAATTGGTTGTTAAAATACTAAGCAACAGATTTTGTGGTGGGCTGCCTAGGACACAAGTTATTTCTAAAAAGTTGTTGATTCTGGAAACATAAATCAAGTTTCCGATAACTGAATTGGAAAGGAAACAAATACTCTGTTGAAATAATATAGGAAGGCTTGTGATACCAAGACTACACATGAATCACGCAAACACTTTTGCAACTGATGATAACCAAATTACACATTAAGGCTGGTTCCCACTGCACAATAATCTGTCATTGCTTTAAGGTTACATCCCTGATTACATTCCAAAATTACTGATACATTCCACTAACTGAACAATTAGCAAGTGAGTACATTCTGTACTTCCCTTTATTGCAAAATGCACATGCAACCTTTTTTGAGACGATAATATTTCGGTCTTGTATGGTACATGGTTTTCCATTATTTTTTCATGATGCATGGGAAGTCCAGCTTTAAGATAAGCTTGTTCTATACTGACCTACTTGAGACCTTGAGTGTCTCCATGCAAGGGGTAAAGTTGCAATTTGACAGTCATGCTAAGGCCTGGAAAACTTTAAACTATAGATCATCAGCCATTGGCATTGGTGGTGATGATTACTGATGAATAACAATTATGAAAACAAAGGTTCAAGAGACAAAAAATTCTTAAAGGTTAGATTTCATAAATTGTTATTTAACTGAACAACAGGGCCTCCGATGACGGGGGGCCGGGGGGCATGGCCCCTCCACTTTTTTGCAAAAAATGCAATTCCAAAATTTGTTGATAATCGTTTTAATTCTCTTTAAACCCTATGCTCATTTAAATTGAAGCAAAGTTCCTAGGATCCATTCCATTTAATCCCTGTTCTGTTGATAAGGGAAATTTCATTTCGGAAACTAACAAGGTCACAACTTCACTACTGTACACAATCACAGACGATTTTCAGTAAGATCAATGTTACTATGAATATATAAGAAATCTAAAGCTATAGAAACTGCCTCAGGAAGCAGATAGTGAATGCAGAATGCAAAGACCTCGTATCTCTTGGGCACAAATCTAGTAGGCAAGTAAGGGAAGTGCTGCTTGCCAGCCAAAGAAAATGCTACTTTCTAAAATCTATACACTTTCTTGGTAGGGTATCTTACAAATATTTACTTCTCAATTCTGCCAGCTTTAATTCAAAATGGGGATTTTTCAATGAGGTGAAAGGCGTAGTCTAAAAATTCTTTCAATGGCTGCAACCCCCAGACCCCTACATTAGGACCCCTACTTCAGGATTTTACCCGCGCTTCACGCTCGCACACCTCTGTCATTTTTCCCTCTAGATTGTCCCTGGGAGGGCAGCTTATCATATTGGGCTAAGGTATATTTTCATACCAAATTTTGGCCCCTCCACTTTTCAGGTTTCGTCGGAGGCCTTGAACAATTAGTGGGAACCAGCCTTAGTCATCTGCAACATTCACCGACAAATTATGATGGCCTAAATAGTAAAAGATAATAATATGATGTAGAAAGGTTGAGCTCATCTAACCTCTTCCAAAACAGATTCTCTCTCCCATTTGCTTCCTACTTTCTTGAAAATAACAACAGTATGATCATTGGGAGATATTGCAACACCTGAAAAAGAACAGGAATTTGACGAAACAAACTACTGCAACTTATAATCAGCATAACCATCAGTATCACAAAATTAATTACTTATCATCTTATTCAAGTACGTCGTATATGGACATGTTTTTTTTGACTGGCAGAAAATCCGCCATTTTGAAAGTTGAAAAATCAAAAAAATGAGCACTAGAGGAGCAAACAAATTTGGTCAAGTATGCATTTTCACAGACCTAACCAGATAAAAGTAGAAGAAAATGTGATTTTAGAGTACTTTGTGAGATATGAGTCATTTTAGGATTTCGCTCACAAGGCACTCCTTCTCAAACAAGGATAAGTAAAACCTAAATCAATACTTAACATGGTACCTTCGTTAACTCTGAAGACCCCAAAGAGCAGTTTTTAGTTAGAAATGATCAATCTATGAGCATCTTAGTTGCTAAGAAGGTTCTAGGACACTTTTTGAAAGTAATGCAACTTTCCCGCTCACGTCTGCAGCATTCCTTTGCCCGCAACAATTTGTCAATTCTTTGTCATTTGCCCAAGTGACGAAAGGGGAGTAGCTCGAGAGCAAATAGTCCCTAAAACACAAGGACCTACCAATGTCTCCAAAACTCTTAGACCTGCTAGATTTGTCACAAAAAATCTTTGTGCTCCTTTAAGAAAGTATGAAACTCACTAAGATACCAAATTAAAAGCAGCTAAAGAGCTAAAAATCTTCGAGAACGTTAATTAGCTCGTAGCTCAAAATTGGTAGAGAGCTCAAAAGTGGCCTAGCAAGCTGTCCTTCAAAGGTTTCCAGCAGTTTAAAGTGGGCATGAAACTGTCAGGTGAAAATGAAACTTTAAAATCAATTAGGTTGCAAAATGAGCGAACAGTTATCACGCACTCCCGACGCTTTGAGCAAAATTGGAATATTCTTCCGGTCATAAGGATCCTTTGCTCTGGATCATTGTTTAAATCTACTCTCAAAATCCATTCTTTAGATCCATCTCCACTGTAAATAGCTTGGTAAAAGGTCCTTTCATGGGAATTTTGATTAATTCTGTTACTTAAGTTCTAAGCTTTATGGTTTTATATAAATGAAAAATACTTGTTTTGATGGAAGGACTCTTTGCTCCTGCAGTGCTCTTGCCCTCATAGAAGTCCGAAAATAGTCCTACCCTTGATTTACTGTTGATAAAATCAATGAGTAGGTTAAGATCGAGTCAGGAAGAGGTTTGATAATTTTTCATTTCAAGGACTGTTTTTTAACATCTGACACAGCAATAGCATCAACAATACAGTCTTCAATCAACCTGCATAGTCTCACAGACAACATACCAAGTTGAGATCCATTTATTGCTTAAATACTATTTAGCTCATTCGATCCAAGTATTTAGTGGCTCACCAACTACTCCTAACTTTGACCGTTTATAGCTCGAGAACAAAGCGTCATAGAATCATGGAGAAAACGGGACCTAGAAATTCAATGTTTTCTCCTTTGAACGGCAATCCTGTTGACACTTGAAAAAAGGAGCAACGATTTCTCATATCAAATTTAGTTTAGATAGTCAAAATGGCATTTTAGTGCCACTCAAAAAAAACATGTCCATATAGAGGGCATGAGCCCTAAATGGTTGGGCTTAGTAACAAAATTGATTCACAAAGTAGGGAACATGTGTATGTGCTAGGATTGGGCAAATCATGATAAAAATGTTCATCAACTCTTTCTAAGAGCTGAACTTAATAGTTTGTATTGGTACATTTTCACCTTAAACGCAAGTTGGTCTGAACAGACTTTGGCATGGCATCTAACTTGGACGTGCCTTAAATTCGCAACAATGCCTTTGCAGTTACCTTGTTGAGCTTACCTCACCCGAGAAACCTAAGCAGGATTATTAAAGGAATTGAGTCCATATAAATAGTTAAGCTTTAACGCTGTCCTGAATTTTTGCTGACAAACCGCTTACATCCTTAAAGTCATTAGCAGTGGAGACCAAAGACTTCATGATCCTTGCATTATCTCAAGGAATTTCATTGGTTTAATTTCAATAGGGATGAAATGTCAACTTTTGTTTCATGATTGAAGAGAAGTTGATATTGGTCATGAGAACGCTATTTATATGGACTCAATGCCTTTAAATTTGAAGGGAATGTATAAGGAGACGTACGTCTTTCTAAAAAGTCTAGCAAGTGGGGGAGGAGTACAAGGAGTATGGCTTGCTTGTTGTGCATTCTGAGGATGGTTTTTGGGAGTGGGCATGAGTATAGGTGTGCTCATGTTTACTTTTGGGGACTGTTTCCTGGGTAAGTCGTGGGCAGGCTGGCCCCCTTGGTTTTGGAGGCTTTGTGGCTTTGTTCCCCTTGGATTGCTGGATGGGGGTTTCCTGTGTCTGCGATTGTGGGTTACAAACGAGCTTATTGTAATTTGCGTAAGCATGCGTAAGTTACGCATCCATGCGTAAGTTACGCATTTTACAACACAGTGCGTAAGAAGATACGTAAGATGATGCGTAAGATAGCTGCTATGCGTCAGATGATGCGTAAGATGATGGCAAGACAATGTTTTTGCGTAAGATGATGCGTAAGATAGCTTTTATGTGTAAGATGATGCGTAAGATGAAAAATCGTCATCTAAAGGAGAAGCAAATCGGAACAGCACAAGACATTCGAATGTCATGTTCTGGCACAAAATATTTATTGCCTGTCGAATTAAAAGATTTCTTTTTAGAACTCTACATTTCACAGTTACCCCTCGTGCCTTGAGGGCCTTGAGGCTTTTTATTCCCTTCAATTCTTTTCAATCGAATTGTTTCTAATGTACCAAACTGCAAAATAAAACTCAAAACCAAGAAGAATCACATAGGCAATCTCACGTATTTCAACGACGATCTGTGATTTAGAATCTAACAGGCAAGGAAGGTTTAGGCCTTCCAGTACAACTGTGCTTGAGCTGTTAAATGAAGTAAAAGTAATTGAAAAGTTTTTCCATTATATTAGTTTCCGTTGCATAGAAAACTGTGCTGCAGAAACAAATTCTTATCAAGGAAACACAACATCATCTGTCAAGTAGGCCTTGTTAGGCAGAATGGAAGGCAGCAAAAATCGTTAAAAAGCTAATTGCGTTTAGGCTTTGGCAAAAATTTCAGAAAAAAATACTAGTCTCTCTTGTCTGATTCAAAGCTTTTGAAAATTCTCGAAAATTAATGTGCCTTGGGGCCTAAATATGGAGTATGGATTTGCTCCAAATGCCCCACAGCTTCTGTGTTCATACAACGCCATTACCTACAAATCCACCACAAAGTCACGTGTAAAATAGGCCATGTCTATAACGCGGACGTCGCGGACCACGCGGACTTCGCGGACCTCGTCAGTGGTTTTGAGAGTCCGCGCTTTAGGTTTTCAAATAGGCCAAAACCTAAACCGCGGACTTAAAGTCCGCGAATATAAAATGCCTGCCTTTTCGGTTCTTTGATAAGGCAAACCCAAACCACGGACCTAAAGTCCGCGAATGTAAATTGTCTGCGATGTTGGTTTTGTTGAACTCCAAGTTTGAGATATATGGATCTTTATTTTTCCTGATTTTCCTCTTAAAAACTGTCCTCGACTAAAAACGAGTTATATGTTTTATCCAGTTGTGCTAAAATCGAGTACTAGTCGAAGAAGAGGTGTCATGTTTTTCTACAGGTGTCATTCTTGCATTCCTATAATATTTCCCTCACAAGAACTCATATTTTCCGATTCGTTTCCATTGAGTTCGGCCTTCGTCTGAGAAAAGGATTAAAATCAGGTACTTTGACATGGCGGTGCGGAGCCATTAATTATTATTATTAATTATTATTATTAATTATTAACACTTTATTTACAATGTTGGCATAAAAATAAGGTATAAAATAGCTATACATGTATATAATATTTACAAACATAGCTAATAAAAGCCAACTACTTCAATTTACAAGAAAAGAATGGATAAAAACATCATATAAAACCTAAAAGTGGTACATAATTTCGGCAGAGCCTACATTGGCATTGGCATTCATTTCCTTTCCAAGCTTTGATTTTGGTCTTAAATTCAATCAAGTTAGTTGAGTGTCTTAGAGAGACTGGAAGTGTACACCATAACTGTGGACCCCTATATCGAACAGTTTCTGAGCCGTACATGACTGATCTCACTCTTGGTAAGTTAAAATCGCGATCATTTCTGAGGTTATAATGGTTGGTTTGTAGACAGAATATTTCTTTCATAAAAGGAGGATTTAAGCCATGTTTTGTCTTGAACACTTCTATCATTAATACCTGTAAGTTCTTTTGATGAACAGATACACTGTTATCATATCCTAGGAGATCTTCAAAGCTAGATTCCTGATCTCTGTACGTTATTCTAAGGGCTCGCTCGTGCAGTTTGTTGATTTTAGTATTTAGTTTCCTACTATGGAACATCCATGCCAGAGGGCAGTATTGAAACTGGCTATTTATGAATGATTTCATCAGTATCCTTAATTTATTTTGATCCATATAGTGTGCTATGCGTGACAGAGCATAGAGCTTGTTGCTAACCTTTCGACATAGATTACTTACATGTTGCTCAAATGTAAGTTTGCTGTCTAAGGTAACTCCTAACAATTTTTCTTCAGTACTATTAGTAATAATAGAACTGCCAATTCTAACCGAAACAGAGTCATCATTTATATTTCCAAAGCCAGGTATAAAAGCGGTATGCTTCTCTCGACGATCCGCAGAATAGGTTTCTGCCTTTTTTCAAACTCGTCGGAACAAAATTCATATTAGGAAGGAGGCTGAACTAGATTCAAGCGCAGCAAGGAAAACATGAGGGTGCTACGGACTGCAGAAGGGGAATTTTTCATGACCACGCCCCTCAAATGCTCCATTTGTGGAGAAATGTCTCACTTGTTGCCCAGAACTGTCAAATATATACAACAAATATGAAATGCATCGCCCACATAAAATGCAATATGAAAAGGGTATTAGCGGTATTAGGGCATTTGGGGTAAAAGGGTATTAGGGTAAAGGGTGCTATTATAACCAAGCTTCGCGTACAATTCAGTGATCTAAAAAAATGCGCACAAATTTCATCACAATTTTGAGTGCCTGAGGCCTATATGCAATTGGTGTGTGGCTAACGAGGACAACGAGCATTATCTTCTGCTTTGCGCCCGCTTTAATCAGTTGCGAGAGGATCTCTTTGGCATTGTTACTGAAGTGTCGGGTATTGATATCGCAAACCTGGATTCAGAAACCTTGTGCAACTTGCTTCTTTATGGCAGTTCCAATATGAATATGATTGACAACAGGATAAAAATTGAAGCATTACGACTGAGTACATCGAGAAAACAAACAGGTTAAACTGAGTGTGGGTTATGGTGTGTTGCCTAGGTAGGGAGATGGGGTTTCCTTGTCCTGTCGCTTGGGTGACATGTTAGTATCTGTTGATCAGAACGAGATAAATTTGGCATAACACAATTATTCAACAGCTCTCTTTTCTATCTTCTATACAGTTCCACACCAAACCATCCAAATGCTCCCATAGTGCTTTACTTCCATCGTCATTTTACCAGCAGTTTCGACGTGATGGTACAAAACTGATATTAGACCTGTGATATAAGGTTAGACCCATAGCATGGTTTGAGTTTGTGTGGAACTGCAAGGTTTCTTACTTTCTTTCTTTCTTTCTTTCTTTAATTTTTGCTGTTTTTTTGTCTTCCTTTCTTTTGAAGATGTACTTGAAAATTGTAAGTGCCGTTCTTGGTGTAGGCCAGATGACCTTGTATCTTCTTACACCAAGAGCGGCAGAAGCCTCGTGGCCGGGGGGCAGGGGGGCAGTTGCCCCCCCCTAGCGTCGGAAATTCGGAAAATTTCGGAAATTCGGAAATTTTTCGGAAATTATTTATCTGTTTGACTTTTGGCACAAACTAGGTGTTTGTGGTTCTACTCGTTCAAACTTAATTCATACATCGTAGAAACGAATCATTCCACCTGAGATACTGACTGGACGGTGTTACTTATTTGAACAATTCGTTGATATTTTGAAATGAACGGTTGTTGTTTGTTTCAAGTCATCTGCGGCAGTTTCGTACGTTGGTGGTGTATGGCTTTTTCCTGGCAAGGGCGAGATTGCGTACTGTTGTAGAATTTCGTGATGACATTTTGTACCGCTCATTTGATCCAACGTAAAAGACGTTTCTTCAAAAATTTTCCTCGCACACTTGTTCATTGAATAAGTACCACAAAATCATTAAATTATCATTGTCGCCAATGGCAAGCATGATGTTGGGAGATGCATTCTAAGGCAAAGTAAATGACGTTCCTTCAAAAATTTTCCTCACACTCTCATTTACCAAATAACTGTCACAAAATTATCAAAATTTTCTTGTCACTAATGGCAAGCATGATGTTCAGAGATGTCTTCTGCGTCAAATGGTAAGCATGATATTGGGACATGCACTGAAAGCCAAAGCAAAGAATGTTTCTTAAAATTTTCCTCGCATTCTGAATTACCGAATAACTGTCACAAAATTATTCAAATTTCCTCATCCCCATTGGCAAGTATTATGTTGGGAGATGCATTTTAAGCCAAAGTAAAGAGTATGGTCCCAAAAATTTTTCTGGGGACTTCGCCCCCAGAGCCCACAGTTCGCTGTCACCACTTAATTTACCCTGGCCACGACGCCACGCCGCTGTTGCAGTTATAACTAATCATTCTGTAAATCATAGTATTGCTTTCTCGGTCAGCAAATTATTTGTTGAAACTAAGCTACAACGTTTGGTTTGTGTTGTATGTTTTAAATTCATGATATGATAGCACAACAGATGACATCAAACGGAACAATTCTTCCTTAGGAAACTGCGCATGCGCATGATGACGTCATCAGTTTTGACGTCATTGTTCGTCGGAAAATCAGCAAGTTATGCCCTCCCTGTCATTGGCTACCCACGACGCCCCTGAAGAGCGGTACAGTATTAATGTATTTAAGTTAATTCTAGTTTTAATTTTTCATGAATAGAGAAAAAACAGTAAATTTTTCAGACGACAAGGCATTGGTAACAGGCCATTTATGTTGGAGAGATGAACTGAGTGCCAACTTCAGCCGGGCTCATGGGGTCTGGTACCGTACCTTGTCCGCGCAAGCGTAACAAGTAGACAAAAGCTTAAGGTAGTTGTTGTTGTTGCCCATATGCCTCTTTCGGAGCAATCGGAGCAAATTTCTTTGAAAAGCAACAAGGAAGTAGTGGCCTAAATATTGTTTGTAAATGAAGAGCACTTTCAAATGGCTTTCTGGTGTATTCGATGACAGGATAATGATTGTTTACAAATAGAAGAATGCTTATTCCTGCATAAGCTCCGAAATCGTTTGGTAATAATTTTGTTTGCACTTTTAAAAATATTTCACTAAATGATCGACATTGCTTTCATTATTGCTTGTTATGGACTTTGGGTAAACGAGGCTAAAATGAGTAGTGTTGGTGGAAGAAAAACATAATTTAATGTAACTTATATGTGATTAGATGTAATTCAATAAACCGCTTATAGCAAGAAACTCAACTTCCAGATCGCAATAAAATAAAACATTCTTCAGGGCTGGGAAAAGCCTACCTAAAATGTTACATGCATCGACTCCGTATAAGTGGGGCAATCAGTATCATGACAAATATCAACTTCTTTTCAATCATGGATAAACAAAAAATTCAGGACAGCGTCGACTGTCAAGTATCTATATGGACCCAATTCCTCTGTTTACTTTGATAAAAGAAATATTTTGCATGCATTATTCCATTTTCACTCCTATCTTGTATCATGTTACCAAAAGGTACTAGAGTAATGTCTAAACATTAAAGAGGCTTATCAAAAAATCTTGTTTTACATATTTTAGGAAGGGGCATGTAGCAAAATGAAAACTGTATGGAGCCTTTAATAAACTTGTAAGGAACTCAGAATGCTCAAAATCTGATAATTTTAAGAAACTTGCAGCACTGGCCAAATTCTTACTTTCTTATAAAAACTGCATATGATTCTCAATGGTCATACCTGGACACAAGCAGACCTGTTTATAGAAAGTTTTGGCCATGAAATTCTCTCATTTTTTCCCAGTAGGACTTTGTTACCAGGTCAGTAAAGAGTACCCTCATGAGTGATTGCATATCAGTAAACTGTAAAATAGTTGTTTTTGATTGGTCCAATTCTGAAAACAATGACCTGATGTTATGAAGGCTGTCTAAGGTTACAGGCACCAGAGTTTAATTGTTGTTCCAAGAACTTTGGTAGCTTTTCATTCAGATTGTGTCTTGTTTGTAAGAAGATTATGTGCGCTTTTCAAAATGATTCAGTCTTTTTATATGATTTTAGAAAAAGAAAGTATTATTTCTGTAATCAGCAGCATTATTAAGTGCTTGAAATGTGCACAGAAAAGTCTCAAACTCTGCCATTGTTTACCTGCTCTACCAATACCAAATGTTTTCCCAGGATGGGTCTAAGCCACTCAATTGTGTTACAATTTGGTATCAAAATGTGCTTGTAATGTGAAAAAAGGGTGGAACGGATGTTTCAAGTGAAATGTATTTTCCACTTCTGCGGCAACAGGGGTCAAGACTTTAAAATTTATTCTACAAAAACGACAGGGGATGGACTCTCAAAAAGAACATGATTTGAATTTGAACAAAATTCTGACCTCAAAGAAGACATGATGAATATTGGCAGTTATCATCTATAATCTTTGGACCTGAGACAGTGATGGCATTTGATGATATGGATGGCACAGAGTGGATGTAGTAGATATTGCTTTTATGCTGCTTTTGTTCTAAATTGTATATTTATTTGATTACGTGCTCCTTTTCTTATGAAAACCTCCAACAATCTGTAGGCTGACTTGTTTCAAAAATAAGCAGTCCTACTTGGATTCATCATCATCATCATCATCATCATCATCATCATCATCATCATCATCATCATCATCATTATTTATTTACAGCAGGCTTAAATTAGAAATAGCCAAATTAAAGCTAATTAAGGCCTACTTAAAAAAGAAATAAAAAACTTTTTACAATGTCCATAATAAATTTTCGATTACATAAAAGTACTATATATATATATATTTTACAAGATAAAAGCAGAAAAGGCTCCCCATAGAGGCCCAGGACGGTGACCAGCCCCGGGAGACAGCACACACACCGCCAAAGCCCCCCCCCAACGCAAACACCGACCACGTCGGTCGCAGCAAGAGAAGCCACCAATGAAACCACCGCACGCAGCACCAACCAGCGGGTACACGGAGGACCAAAAAGGCCCACAGCATGAATGTCTCCATGCTGCAAGCCCCCCATCCCCCATAAGCCCACCAGTGGACGCCAAGCACGAAACACCAAGGACAACCCCCATCACAACCGCCACCTGGCATCCGCATTACGAGGAGGAACCCGCACTTTTGTGGATTAGAAGAGCTAGGAAACTTTGGCAATTGCACCTTTGGTTTTCATAGGTCATATACATATTTTTACGAAGTACAGTATTGACAGTGTTTTTGTACCTTTTAGAGCTTAAGATCTGTTAATACCAGCTTTGATACCTTGGTAGGTACTCAGGAAGCCCTTTTTAACAAACAAAGCCAGCCCAATGTTTAGAACATTTCAAATTCAAAAAGTAAAAAATCTTGGTGGCAAGAGATTTCCCAGAATTAAAAATTTGTAGCAGCCCCATAGACCTAAGTTTCTTGCAAAAGATGTTTGTCTATCTGGAGGTCTAACAATATATGAGAGTTCAATTCATTTTTCATTAAATCCCTAAATTGTAAACTGGCATAAATCACAAGTATAGTGGCTCAACATCTTGCTGTTCACAGATACTCTTCACTCATTCTTGTTGAATATTCTACAAAGGCATGTGATATTTCTTGACTTCTTTACTTGAATCCAAGGAGGCGGATTCACAATTGGTAGCTGATAGGGGGGGGGGAGGTCAAGACATATTGAGTCTGGGAAATATTGGCAAGTGTGCCTTTATCGTATATTTTTGAATATTTATTTTGAGGAAAATGTGTTAAGATGTGATGATGATGGTTTTTTGTGCAAAATTTTGCAACAAAGCTGAAGAAAAGCTATAAAGTCTTATATTTTCAACCACTCTGCAGCAATGAGTCATTGCAGTGAGTCATTGCCAATGACCATAGCCTTGTTGGAATCTCCCAAGTTTGTATACTTTGGGTTTTTCAAAGGAGTGCCTAACTTTCTTGGGCTTGAAGTTTGAAGAAAGGATATTACTCTCATTTTATCTCAAGAAGCAGTTTTCAAGGTCATCCAAAAATGTTTTGACACTTAAAGTGTAACAACAAATATTTTTGAAATCATGGTTTTGAGGTCTCAGTAAGCCATGGAACCCTTTTAACATAAACAGATGAACTCTGCACTTCCGGGTTTTTAAATATTAGAAATACTAATATAAGAAACTTGTTGTCGTCGCAAACCTGACAGCATATGAGTCCTAAAATTTACGAAACTACCTGCCGAACCAGACATCAGTGTCTTGTAACAAATGAGTGTACTGCATAATATGAGAACTGTGCTCGTCTTTGCCTCCCCTGTGCCTCCATTCAAATGTGTCACAAAATCTAATGCAATAGCAAGTAAATAATGATCGAACAACGTGGCCTTGGCCTGCTGCTTCCCTGCCCTTCCAATCGCTCATCTTGCCTCCGAATAAAATGGTTATTTTGGCGGGAAAACTGTGAAGACAAGTTTTGTTGTCGATGCTGCCCGTAGCTGTGAGGGAGCAAGGAAAGCTCGATTCTGATTGGTCAAAATAAGAGGCGAGTTCGCATGCGCACCCAAGGTATGGTAAATCAGGGAGCTCCCTGTGGCAAATGGTTGGCTAGCCGCTTTTGTTTTGCAACAAGAGATTTTGCAGTTCATCTCTCCAACAAATTTCGTTTCGATGTGTTTCTTTTTAGTCGAGGACTGCTTTTAAGGGGAAAACCAGGAAAAGTAGAGATCTTCATGACTCAAGCTCGGAGTTCTGCACAATGGACTTAAAACCATCATCGCAGATATTTTGTGTCCACGGACTTCAGGTTTTGGAAACCAAAATTGTTCGGGATACTGCGAATTCCCCCTTTTGTGAATGACAAAGGAAAAGACGTTAACTCTGATTGGCTCTCTTATCAATGGGACGAGCGAAGCGTTTTGGGGCATGCGCGAGTTAACAAAGGAAGGATGAAGGGCGATGACCCTCAGATCGATACTGCGCAGACTCCAAAGCGCTTCGACTGGCCTTCTGGCTCTTCAGGGGAAAATCCAAAAGACTTTCGCTGAGATTTATTTGCCGCGAAGCTGAGTCCTTGCATGGCCTAAATAAAGAAATGGTTTCAAGTGCCCTCGATGAAATGGTTCGTGCTGATTTATTATATGTTAAAGAATCCTATTTTACGAATGAAACTGAAGTCGAGTGTGAAGCAGTTAGAGACAAACTGTCGAAGTTAAAAAGTTCAGCACTCAAGTCAAAACATAGCGTCAAACAAGCTTCGGACGAACTTGATGCACCAAGTGCACGTGCAGCCATGAACAAGGGCTCGTCCAGTCCTGATTTTGATAACTCAATGGCGCCCTTTTGGCTCGATACCAGTATTTTTCAGACAGCAAGTCAGTTATCAAAATCAGTTGCCGACTTGAACGAGCTCTTGTCAAAGGAGCGGGATAAATGCCACCGCCTCATGCAGGAAAACCTTGACCTTCAATCAAAGCTTCGCCATGATGGAAATCTTAAAAATCGATCACGTGATACCTTGGAAAATGAATCGGACAATAGGAATGGTCCTTCTATTGTGTTCGAGAGTACAAAACAAACAACAAATGACAATAGAAGTCCAAACAGCAATAGAAATAGTCGCAAAGCGAAGAATAGAAGACAAAGGCGAAAGAGATCAAGCATGTTAAATTCTGCAAACAAGGACAAAGATCGCTCCACAAATCCAAGTGAACAGGTAAACAATTCTGAGAAATCTAAAGTGCAAGTTGAAATTAATACCACAGCGGAGGCCTTACCATCAACGACCATTGCACCAACAGCCAATTGCAATGCCAGTTCTGACAACACGCCAGCAGCCTCGCAAAGCTCTGAGGTCGCAACGATTAGTTCAGTCAAAAGAAAAGGTAATGAAAATGTAAACAACTACGCGGCAACTCCAGTAAATCCCGATTCTGTTGCATCAGATGCCTCTTCAAATGCGATCAACGAGCAGCTGTCTCCATCAGACAGTGACACCTGGAAAGTTATACGCTGCAACAAAACGCAAACTCCCTCACAAGAAAGAAATAAACGCACTGCAGTCATTATGGGCGACTCTTTGATAAAGAATATTAATGGCTGGGAATTAAAAGAGAAGTGTGGAAATCGTGGAATGAATATTTTTGTAAAGAATTTCAATGGTGCAACAACCAGAGACATGTATAGTTATGCTCAGCCTTCGATTGAAAGAAAGCCCAACCTAGTTCTCCTGCACAGCGGTACAAATGATCTTTCTCTGAAAATTGATGGAAAAGAAAAAACGGAGGTACAAATTGCTGAGGAAATTATCAATCTGGCCAAGTCAATTAGCGATAATGGTATTGAAGTCATCATTTCTGGGCTTATAACACGTGGCGACAGGTATGAATCGAAGAGAAAGAAGGTAAACTTTGTACTCCAGGATTTGTGCTCACAGAATGGCCTTGCATTTTTGGAGCACAGCAATATTCATGCCAACAAACATCTTAACAGAAGTCAGATCCATCTTAACCAACTTGGTGATAACATTCTTGGTAACAATTTACTTCGTGCATTAAGAATTTGACTAGATAATGTAGATAAAGAGGGTGATTGTTCAACCAGGGAGGATGCTGGCGTTCGCGATACTGTATCGACTGGGTGTCATCGGCGTCTAGGTTTTAAGAAGGGTATGGCAATTGCGTCCCTGAATATCAATGGTTTGCGCAGTCATCATGACGAAATTAAGTTGCTTTTAAATGACCAGGGGATCCATATTCTTGCCCTAAATGAAACTAAGCTTGATGCTTCTGTTCCAAAAGTGCTTACGGAAATTTCCGGTTATCAACAAAAGCGCTTTGACAGGACCTGCAATGGTGGCGGTATTGCTCTTTACGTAAGAGACTCTATTAAAATGACACCGAGGGATGATGTGCCCTCTGATGGACTGGAACTTCTCTGTGTTGAAATTTCCCCACCAAAAAGCAAGCCCTTTCTTGTCGTTGCCTGGTATAGACCTCCAGGTGGCCTTGTTGACTCCTTTGATATGCTGGAAAAAGCTCTAGCTTACCTTGACAAGGAGGGCAAAGAAATTATTCTCCTTGGTGACACAAATTGTGATCTTGCCAAAAAGTCAACTGATCAGACATTGGATAACAACGCAAAGCACATTTCTAGTTTGTATGAGCTTTTCAGCTTCAAACAGCTTATTGAAGAGCCAACAAGAGTCACTCTTGACACGGCAACAGTCATTGATCATGTTGCTACAACATGTCCCAGAAACATCGTGAAATCGGGAGTGCATGAGGTTTCCCTGAGTGATCACTATATGGTTTACTGCATTCGGAAGTTTAATGGTGCAGTAGAAAAAGGTCACAAAACTATTAAGACTCGCAAAATGAAAAATTTCAATGAGGAAGCATTCCTTGCTGATGTTTCTGGGGTATGTTGGGAGCAAATGCTTGCTGAAACTGATGATATCAACTTGCTTGTCAACTATTGGTCTGAAATGTTTTCTTTGATCATTGAAAAACATGCCCCTTTGAGTGAAATGCGGGTCTCAGAAAAGTATTGCCCATGGATCAGTAAAGATCTTAGGGATTTGATGCGTACAAGAGACAAACTTAAAAAGTCAGCAGTCAAAGGTAAATCCCCAATCCTTATGGACTCTTATAGACAGATCCGTAATAAGGTCAATGCCCTTAATGTTCAGCTGAAGAAGCAGCATTATACCAATAGGATCGCTGCATGTAAAGGTAATATGAAAGAGTCTTGGAAAACAATTAATGAACTTCTCAACAAGAGATCAAAGTCAAGTAGCATTGATTGTCTCAAAGAATCTGGCACTGAAACTCGGAATAAAAAGGATGTTTCTAATGCAATGAACAATTTCTTTTGCACTATAGGTAGGGAACTAGCAGATAAAATACAACCTGCCATTAATCCCCTTCTATCAGGTGAATATGAGATTAATAATGATAAGGCCAAGTTTCACTTTGAGGCAGTTGAGCTAAAAGGTATCAGGGATGCATTTGCCAAGGTTAAAACAGCAAAGAGCTTTGGAATTGACGGTATTTCTAGCTACTTTATGAAGCTTGCTTTGCCATATATTGAAAACTCTCTGGCTTTCTTGTTTAACACATCCATTGAAACTAGCCAGTTCCCAGATTCATGGAAAGTAGCTAGAATTACCCCGATTTTCAAAGATGGAGATAGGACTGAAAAATCTAATTATCGCCCCATATCAGTCTTGCCTGTCATCTCAAAGCTCTTTGAAAAACTTGTTTTCAACCAGCTGTACCAGCATATGAAAGATAATGGTCTCTTTACATCTGATCAATCAGGTTTTCTGCGCCTACATTCCACACTAACTTGTTTGCTTAAAATGAGCGATGACTGGTACAACGGGCTTGATCTCGGTAAGCTCGTTGGATTAGTATTTATTGACCTGAAAAAGGCATTTGATACGGTCGACCACGATATTCTCTGTAAAAAGCTCGAACTTTATGGCGTCCAGCAGCGAGAGCTGTCTTGGTTTAAGTCTTACTTATCTAACCGCAAACAATTCTGTAGGGTTAACGGTGTTGATTCAGATATCGGGGAAAAAGAAGTAGGAGCACCACAGGGTTCATGCCTTGGCCCTCTTCTCTTCCTCATCTATATCAATGATCTTCCTGAGGCTGTCCAAGGTTCCTCTGTGACTATGTACGCTGATGATACCAGTCTTTGTCATCAGTCTCGCGATTTGACTCAGCTTAATGAGGCTATAAATAGCGATCTCAGTAAATTGGAGACTTGGCTTCAAGGAAATAAGCTTTCGTTGAATGTGGCAAAAACTCATTCAATGCTCATATCCACCAAGCAGAGACACAACTCTCTCAAAAGTCGAAATGAAGCCTTGGTACTGAAGATACGCGACAATGAACTCGAAGTTGTTCAAAAGACAAAATACCTTGGAGTGCAAATCGATTGCTCTTTAGATTGGAAAGAGCAAATCAAGGCAGTTTCTACAAAGGTCTCCAGGGCGATCGGCTTTTTAAAACATGCTAAATCTTTTCTGCCTCTGGCAAGTTTGAAAACTCTTTACACAGGTATTGTTGAGCCCCACTTTCGATACTGTTGTTCTGTATGGGGTTGTGCTGGATCTACATACATCGACCAGCTGCAAAAGTTACAAAATCGTGCTGCTAGAATCATTACAAATAGCAGCTTTGATGCCTCAAGCAGACCACTTATTGCAAAGTTGGGCTGGCAGACCATTGAAGAGCTCATTAGCAATGAGTCTAAAACAATGGTCTTCAAGTCGCTCAATGACTTGGCTCCACAATACCTGTGTAACCTCTTCACAAAAAGCTCAGCATGCTCCTCCCGCAACCTCCGGAACACTGAGACTGATTTGAGATTGCCAAAGAAAAGGTCTGCTAATGGGCAAAAATGCTTTTCTTTCCGAGGTGCTAAAATATGGAATAGCCTTCCTGCTGAGTCAAAGACAGCATCCTCCCTGAATAGTTTTAAGAAACTGATAAAGGGTTGATTTTTCATTTCTATTGTATATATTGTATAATTGTAAATAGGCTTTTAGGGTATGGTTTTTTTTTTATTTTTTTTTTCTTTATTCTAGTCCTATTTAAGTTTAACTGTATGCTGTAATTAAGTTTTTTACCGGAGGGCCCCTTGAAAAACGGCTTCTGCCGAAGGGCTACCCTCCTTAAAAAATTCAAATATGAAATATAAATATGAAATATGAAATATGATAGTATCCCGAACAAACAAAGGCAGGCATTTTTGGGTCCGCGGTTTAGGTTTTGGCCTATTGAAAACCTAAAATGCAGACTCACAAACAACGGACGTGAGGTCCGCGGTTTAGGTTTGGCCTATATGAAAACCTAAAACGCGGACTCTCAAAACCACGGACGTGAGTTCTATGAAGTCCGCGTGGTCCGCGAGGTTCGCGTTATAGACCTGGCCGTGTAAAATAAGAGCCTTATGATTGACCCCACTAAAAATGTAAACAAACAAGCAAAAATGTAAACAAACACGCAAATATGTAAACGAACACGCAAAAATGTAAACGAACATGCAAAAAGATTTTTCGTCCTTGCTGCCCCAATCACAAAAGATTTGCATTCCATGATCGTTTCACCATTCGCTGTGAACAAATCGGTTCGACCCAAGGGAGGACTGCGCCTCGCTATCTTGTAAGTGAAATGAAGCTAAATTGTTCGGTATTAATTATTCAAATTCATAATAACAACAACAAATAAGCAGTTTTCAATAGATTTTTCAGGCCTTAAAGTAAATCAACGGGGTTAAAAGCTAACTTAGCTAGGGGGACTGGGTAATCTAAATATATACTATTATATTTGATGTTTTCGATCTATGAAACAAAAGGAAGATAAGTGCCGCCTGCGATCAGGGACGCACATTAGGGGGGTGTGGGGGTGAGACACCCCCCCAATATTTTCAGAGTCGGTCCAAAATTAAATGAAAAGTCGGTCCACGATAAAGCTTGGATAGTGTGAATCCAAGTTGGTCCGACTTCTGAATTTTTAGGACTGCAAATCGATTGCTCTTTAGACTGGAAGGATCAAATTAAGGCAGTTTGTATGAAGGTCTCCCGGGCGATCGGCTTTTTGAGACACGCTAAATCCTTTCTGCCTTTGGCTAGTTTGAAAACTCTTTACACCGGTATTGTTGAGCCCTACTTTCGATACTGTTGTTCTGTCTGGGGTTGTGCTGGATCTACAGACATCAGCCAGCTGCAGAAGCTCCAAAATCGTGCTGCTAGAATCATTACAAATAGCAGCTTTGATACCCCTAGCAGACCACTTATTGTGGAGTTGGGCTGGAAGACCATTGAAGAACACATTGGTAATGAGTCTAAAACAATGGTCTTCAAGTCGCTCAATGATCTGGCTCCACAATACCTGTGTAACCTGTTCACCAAAAACTCAGCTTGCTCCTCCCGCAACCTCCGGAACACTGAGACTGATTTAAGGTTGCCAAAGAAAAATTCAGCAAAAGGGCAAAAATGCTTCTCTTTCCGGGAAGCTAAAGTATGGAATAGCCTTCCTGCTGAGTCTAAAACGGCATCCTCCCTGAATGGTTTTAAGAAATCAATAATGGGTAAACTTTTACTCTCCATTGTATATATTGTTTAATTGTAAATAGGCTTTTAAATTATGGTTTTTATATATTAGTGACTTATTATTTTTATCGGTATATTGTATGGAAAGTCCTGACATTGATTCCCTTCGGAGTTGAGGACAGAGAATAATATGAAGATATTTTCCCTCCCCAACTTAGCCAGGTTAGAATACCAATAAATAGGTTCGAATTTTAGACTCAAAGAATCAATTCAAAACAAATAAGAGGACTGTATAATTTCGTGACTCAATTCTCAAACTCAATTCAAACTTCAGAAGCGTATCAATAATCAATCATCATCTCCACATAAGCGCAAAATAACAAAATGAAACGAAGTCACCTGTATGTCTTTCTGTCTCTTCACAGCTTCACGATATAATCACGATAATAAAATACGAACGTTCAAGCAACGACAAAATAATATTCTTGAGATTATGCTTCGGTTCTTCGACTTCAATTCTTTAGAGTTCAATTCTTTAGAGTTCAATTTCCGTGAGTTCAATTCCTTCGAGTTCAGTTCTTTCGAGTTCAATTCTTCAGAGTTCTATCAATCAACCATCGAACGATTCAACAACAAGAGAGAGTGAGACCGACTGACCCAATTCGTAGAACACACCTTCCTTTTCACAACAATCCAACAACAACAACAATATAAAGAGCAAAACAAAAGATGAAAGGTAGGCAGCGCACACATTTCCCTACACTCCCCCCTTGACCAGCTAACGTTCAAAGTTCACATGTCCTTCTCAAGCTGGTCAATGATGTCCATGCGTTCTCTTGCAATAATGGCTGCCTTCCGCTGGGGTCTGCCTTCCTCTGCTGGCATTTCTGTGTCTTGACTATTGTCTGCTTCTTCATCTATTCTTCTTTGGTTTATCTCCAATGGATACAGCTTTTGAATAGGTCGGTCAATACAATTTCCATTTGCCAATCTGATCCTTGCTCCTCTAATGACGTTATCTTGACCTCTCTTGACTTCTTCAACTTTCCCTAATCTCCAAGTCGATCTGTTTCGTCGGTTCTCATCTTCAATTGTCACAATATCACCTTCACTGATCTCTGGTACATTGTTTCGCTTGGTTTCTAACTTGTGATATTCTCGAAGGTCCACAAGATATTCGGTTTTCCATCTCTTCCAGTAGTGATTCAGAACCCTTGACAGGTATCTCTCTCTTCTTCGGGCGACATCTTCTCTTTCGTCAAAGTCCTTATCTTGTTCTTCATCAGGAGAAACTTCAGGAAGCGTTAACAATCTTCTTCCTAGTAACAGATGGGATGGTGTCAATGCTTCTTCTAGCTCATCTGCATACAAATAGATCAATGGTCGAGAATTTAGAACCGCTTCTATTTCGGTAACGACTGTGTGTAATTCATCATACGATAGTATCGCTCCACCAATACATTTTTTCATGCATGACTTAACTCCTCTGATTAATCTCTCGTAAAAACCTCCGTTCCAGGGTGCCTTTGACAGATTGTAGTGCCACTTGATGCTCCTGGCGTTCAGAAAGGTCTGAATTTCTTGTGACTTGAAAATAGCCAATAGTCTCTTTGATGCGGCTTTAAACGTCTTGGCATTATCTGTCACAACAAGACTTGGAACACCTCTTCGACTCACGAATCTCTTGAAGCAACGCAAAAATGTTTCTGTTGATAGATCAGGTACCAGCTCTAAATGAAGCGCTCTGGATACACCACAAGTGAATAATGCAAGATAAACCTTCTTGTTCTGGACTGATTTCGACTTTACGTAGAGTGGTCCGGCAAAATCTATGCCCACTGATGAAAATGCATGCTTCTCTTTTACACGAAACTCTGGTAATTGACTTGCTTTAGGAGCTTCGTATGACTGTCCTTGTATTCGTTTACACATGACACATTTTCTGATAACCTTTTTCACAACTTGTCGTCCCTTGGTTACCCAAAATCGAGATCGTAGTTCAGCTAATATTTCCTTTGTTCCATTATGCATAACACTTTCATGACATCTTCGTATCAACAACGTCGTGACATAGTGATCCCTTGGCATTAAAATAGGGCATTTCGCTTCATATTCCAAACTCGAATTCAGCAAACGACCTTTGCATCGAATTATCATATCTTCATCAAGGAATGTTCCAAGGTTTTTGTTGATATCTTCCAGCTTTGATTGGTTGAAAGTACTCTGTACTTGACGTATCACTAATTTCTCTGCACTTGACGTTTCAGCTGTTGAAATTTCACCTTTAATTCTGTTGTCTTTGTTCTTGCAATTTCTCACAAAACGCAAAACGTAGGCTACGACTTTCACCAGCTTCTCATAACTGCTAAAACGTTCATATTCAATAAGTGCTTGGATATTTGCTGCTGTAGCTGCAAGGACTGCAGTTTTCTTTGACTTTGTTTGAGCTTTCATCTCATCTACACATGTGTCTGGAATGTCTTCCCTTTGAGGTGACTTTGGCCATTCTTGTTCTGTTTTATGTAGCCACTGTGGGCCGTCCCACCAACTTGTTTCTTTGACAAATTGTAGCACATTGACTCTTCGCGTTGGAATGTCAGCAGGGTTCTCCTTGCCTGGACAATGTGACCAAAGTTGAGGACTCACTAGACTTCGAATTTCTTGTACTCGATTCTCTACGAATAACTTCCATTCTTTATTTACTCCTTCAATCCAGTATTTAGCAGTGATCGAGTCTGTCCAACACTGAGCAATTTCCACTTCACAAATTGGGCTTAGTGCATCCTTTACTGCATTGATTAGGCGGGCCAAGATCAAACATGAGAGCAGTTCAAGGCGAGGAATTGTTGGTCTTGACAGAGGAGTCACACGTGTCTTTGACATGACTAATTTCACTGATGTTCTTCCTTGACTTGTGATTTTGGCATAAACAACTGCTGCGTATGCTGTCTCTGAGCTGTCACAAAACCCAAAGAGCTCTATCTTATCTGGTTTTCCTTGAAGATCTCCAAAATAGTATCTTGGTACAGACAAGTTTCCAATACTTTCAAGATCCATAATCAAGCTTGCCCATTCTGACTGAAGAGTTGCGGGAAGAGGTTCATCCCAATCGAGTTTGATTTCAAAGAGCCTCTGCATGAATACCTTTAGCATGGTGGTAATAGGTGTGATCAGTCCCAATGGGTCAAATATTTTCGCAATGAGGCTCAATACATTCCGCTTTGTCACTGGCTCTCCTGCATGTAACTTCGCTAATGCGGAAAGGTTGTACACAATAGTGTCTTCCTTGCTGTCCCAGTTTAGGCCTAGAATTTTCTGTGTTGTGTTTGCAAGCAGAACATTTTTTCCAATAGTGGTACTTGTAAACGTTTCATCTTCTTCTGAAATCTGTGGATTTTCAACGGACTTTCTTAATTCTTTTTCTTCAGCAGATGCGATTTTCTTTGAGAGTTTGGAAGAGCTTGAGTGCCATTTTCTTAGATTAAAATTGCCTTCTTTCATAATTCTCTTTGACTGCTGATAGAATTCGAATGTTTCATCGACTGTGTTTCCACCTGCACTGACGTCATCAACATATAACGAGCTCATCAACTTTGAATAAATCTCTGGAAAATTGCTTGCATACTTCTCAATGTGGTGTTTAAGAGTGGCGTTTAGCAGAAACGGGCTACAAGTAACCCCAAAGACAACGCGGCAGAAATGATAGGTGATTTGATCCAACTCTCGTGCATTTACATCAGCATACCAAAGAAATCTCAGCGCATCTCGGTCACTTTCATGGATGGCTATCATCAAAAATGCCTTCTCTATGTCAGCAGTAAGTGCAATTGGGTATGCACGAAATCTTGCTAATATTTCTGCAACTGTTTTTAACAAGCATGGGCCAGGATACAAGCAACTATTCAAAGAAACACCTGAATTACTTGCTGCAGAAGCATCATATACCACTCGTACTTTCGTTGTCAGCTTGTCAGCTCTGATGACAGGATGGTCTGGCAAGTAATGAACTTTGCCCATTTCACACTCTCCAACTGCCTTAACTCTCTCGACGATGCCCATTTCCTCTTGTTCCTTAATAATGGCATCGTATTCACTCAAAAGCTCTGGACTTCCTTGTAATTTCTTGAACTGTCTTTCAAGACGATGTTTGCTGAGGAGATAATTATCTGGCAGAACTGGATGATCCTTTTTCCATGGCAATTTGACTTCGTATCTGCCACCCGCAAATTGAATTTCTTTGTTGAAATTTTCGTAAACAGAGTCCTCTGCGGAGGAGATTCCTAGAGCTTCTAATTCCCAAAATCTTGACAGCTCATCTTTGAGTAATTTATCTGCATCACTTTCTGGCTGTACTTCAGCACTAACTTGCAAAAGATGTGTTTGAGCGAGATTTGTTTGGGTAGTATACCTTTTTGGACAGTTTGGGACAGGCCCAGAAAGAATCCATCCTAATTTTGAGTCCAAGGCTACTGGACCCCCTTGCTCCCCCCTTATCATACCATCATTCATGAAGTGCCAGTAGTAGTCTGCCCCTATTAGGATGTGGAGGAGCAATTCGTCACCACTGTCTGCTGGATAGTCGGCTAACATAAGCCCCGAAAGATGAGGGTACGTACTTGCAGCAAAATTGATGGCCTGGTTTTTCAGGGGAGCACTCACTGTAGGTACGACATAAGCCGTGACATACATGCTCAAATCATTGTATGGACTTCTCACACAAAATTGTGTCACGTCACGAGTTTTCACAGTGCCTACATCAGACCCAAATATCGTCATTTCTAGAGTTTCTTGGCGAATCGTTGGCAAAGATAAGGCATCTTTCAAACTCTGAGAAATATAAGATCTTTGACTGCCTGAATCGAAAATCATTCGAGCGATTTTGTTTTCATTTGGCCTTTCAACAGGAGAAATAAATCCTTTTGCAGTTTGCAAAAGTACAGAACCTTTTGCGTCAATGAACATTGAAACTGTAGACTGCCCAATATCGCGCCTCACTTGCTCGGTTGGGTTCCTTTGTGTATTTAATGGCGGTGCCTGAATAGGATTTTCTACTGCTGATTGAGAATTTCCAGGCATTGAAATACCTTGAATAGGCTGCTTGGTATTACCAGGGGTAATTCTTGGGGCTTGACAGATGCTTGCATGATGTCTTTGTCTACACAAAAAACAATGAATGTGGCTCGAACAATCTCTAGACAAATGTCCTCGTTTTAAACAAACAAAGCATCGTCCCTGTCTTTGAAGAATGGTCTTGCGTGCTAATGGTTCAGTGATCACATTGCATTTCACTGAAGCATGTGAACCTTTGCAGTATGTGCATGTTATCTTTCCCCCGTTATTTAACAATGCAGCCGTTGTGGACATAGGGCTACGAGCAGCTCTTTGAGCTGAGCCGCCTGAGCTAATTTCTGAATTCAGACAACACTGCTCCCTTGCCTCTAATTCTTGCAGGAAAATCTTTAGAAACCCGTCTAACGCCCAGTCATCTTTCTTGGTCAACCTTGTGATCATCAGGCGGATTTCTTCAGGGATCTTTGTCATTAGCATGGGAAGGAGCAATACTCCATACTGCGTAAAATCTACCCCAAGTGATTTTAGGCTACGAACATTGGTTTCAATACTGTCATAGAGTTTTCGTAGGGCTTTCACGTCCCTTTCAGATGAAACTTGTTTCAGATTTTGCAAGGATTCCATATGAGCATTTATGATTATCTGCTTTTGAGCAAATCTGTTTTTCAACAAATCAATCGCCTCGAAATAATTTGCGTTTGAGGCTGGAATACCAGATATGACCGCGGCGGCAGGGCCTTCTAACAAGGACTTCAAGTGCCTAAATTTGTTTACATCAGAAAGAGTGGTGTTTTCGTGAATTACTTGAAAGGAATCCCACCATTCTTGCCACTTTTTCGGGTCGCCAAAATATCTAGGCAACTGAAGTTTCGGCAGTTTTGCTCCATCGGAATTTTGCGACACACCCACACTTGAGCTTGTTGGCGGAATGACCGGAGTGGGGACGTTCGTGCTCGCATTTTGAAGGGCCACTTTTCCAGATTCGAGTTCAACTATTAGAGATTGAATTTCAGAGTTTAAATTTTCGCACTCTATCACTTCTTCTTCTACTTCATCTTCAGAAATAAGGAGAAAGATATCTTCGTTGATTTTTGTCAACTGCTTGTGTTTTTCTTTGAGCTTAGCTAAGGCCTTGTCGTAATTCAAAATCACTGGGTTTTCATCATCTAAGAGAGACCTTGCTTCTGAGACTGTTTTCGTTACGACTCCACGATATCCTCCTCGAATCTTTTTTAGTTTTGAAATCGAAGGTCCTTGATTGGAGCTGGTCGAGGGGTCCGTATTGGGAGTAGTGGCGCTTTCCCCCTGTTTCGGCATCACTCACCACAACCAAGACAACTCGCAAAAAACGACATTTATCAACAACGACACTTACGATTTAATCAATCGAGAATAGAACATCAAGGAAAACAACAAATTTCATCATGTCTCAACAAAATGTCAAAATCCGGCGAGCGTTAGGACCATATAGAAAGTCCTGACATTGATTCCCTTCGGAGTTGAGGACAGAGAATAATATGAAGATATTTTCCCTCCCCAACTTAGCCAGGTTAGAATACCAATAAATAGGTTCGAATTTTAGACTCAAAGAATCAATTCAAAACAAATAAGAGGACTGTATAATTTCGTGACTCAATTCTCAAACTCAATTCAAACTTCAGAAGCGTATCAATAATCAATCATCATCTCCACATAAGCGCAAAATAACAAAATGAAACGAAGTCACCTGTATGTCTTTCTGTCTCTTCACAGCTTCACGATATAATCACGATAATAAAATACGAACGTTCAAGCAACGACAAAATAATATTCTTGAGATTATGCTTCGGTTCTTCGACTTCAATTCTTTAGAGTTCAATTCTTTAGAGTTCAATTTCCGTGAGTTCAATTCCTTCGAGTTCAGTTCTTTCGAGTTCAATTCTTCAGAGTTCTATCAATCAACCATCGAACGATTCAACAACAAGAGAGAGTGAGACCGACTGACCCAATTCGTAGAACACACCTTCCTTTTCACAACAATCCAACAACAACAACAATATAAAGAGCAAAACAAAAGATGAAAGGGAGGCAGCGCACACATTTCCCTACATATTGTAATGAAGTTTTTATCGGAGGGCCCCTTGAAAAACGGCTTCTGCCGAAGGGCTACCCTCCTTAAAAGATTCAAATATGAAATATGAAGGTCGGTCCATGACGACAGTTAGCAATTTCACAAGAACTGCTTGACACAGTGATCTGGAGAGTCGTTCTATGCCAGAGAGGAGGACGGAATTTAAAAAAATTTTTCCCAGAAATGCCATTTTCCCAGCTGTTGCAAAAGCAGTATGCAATTTGCCCCTAGGGCCTCAGTGTCTAGGGCGCCTCGTATTTGAAGACTTGTTATCATTTTGACTGCAGGAAATGTTCTGTAATGCATTTAAGGCCATTTTAAGCTAATCTAAATAGCGTGACGGCAAAAATATTCTGCTCGCTTCGCTCGCAAGGGGCCTCATTTTTCGCAGGTTTGTTCCTGGTCCTCCAAAACTTCTCGGCGGTCCTTGTGTCGGTGGTGACATAGGAAATCGGACACTTCTGAATGAATCCCAAAAATGAATGGAAAAATTGGTTATAAATGTCACCCATCAAACTTTGTATCTGTTTCAACTAAACGCTAGCATTGTAGAAACTGAAATCACGAGAGAATGCTTTCTTAAAGGAAAAAACATGCTAAAACCAGCGCTTTCCCGGTACTTTGCAGCGAAGAAGTCGTTTTATT
Organism: Aurelia sp. 4 Dawson et al 2005; assembly: GCA_964019985.1. Classification (NCBI taxonomy): domain Eukaryota; kingdom Metazoa; phylum Cnidaria; class Scyphozoa; order Semaeostomeae; family Ulmaridae; genus Aurelia; species Aurelia sp. 4 Dawson et al 2005. The sequence continues at coordinate 11,537,455 of OZ026502.1, forward strand.
GAAGATCACGCCGCTATTTGAAACTCCAAATCCATGACCAAATGATGCGAAAATCTCAACCAAAGAAGTCTGATGTGTGACAGAAGATTGTGCTTAAGACAAAAAATTTTAAAGAAATCTCCAAAACACATAACAAGAACTGCTATGCGGCACAAAATAGTCAATAAAATGAAGCAAAAGGCTCTGTAGACGGAACACATGACACATCCACTGCAAAAGCAAAACAGGCAAAGTCGAATCAAAAAACTTTGAGAAAATATGTAAGAGGTTCCTCTTTCACCCTCAAAGCGATCTTAGCTTTGTTTGCGATTAACTTTTTTTGCGAAAAATCTGCCTCTCCGAGCCAAAGAGAGTGGTGTTTCCTTGAAATTTATCCGTAAGATGCCAATCTATGAAAAAGAACCTGTTACAAACAGAACATCTGATCACTAAACGTGTAGGGGGCGTGTCCTAAAAAAAATTCCTGGGGGCTTTGCCCCCAGACCCCCTTCTTTTAGCAACATCGTTAATCTCCACTAAGTACAAAGTTGCCAATGAGTACGAACAGCCCATATACGTTCAGTCGGTCCAAAAAAATTTAGTCGGTCCAAAGCATGCTGACACCCCCAACTAAAATTTGAATCTGCGCCCCAGGGGGGGTACTTCACTATGGGGTAAGAAGGAGATGTGCGCCAGTTTTGGGTAGTTTTTGGCCTGAAAATTCTGGGATTGGGATATACTTTTACTGGAAAATTTCTGTGATTGGGGTATACTTTCACTTCGAATGTTCCGCGATTGGGGTTTACTGTTATACTCAAAATTCTGTTTACTAGTGCTGAATGAAAGTACAACTGGATAATTCTTCGAGCAACACGTGGTCAGTTTCAGGTGAACAGATTTCAAGTATTTTTTGTGTTTAAAAACGTGCTCAGATCAGAACTGCGTTCCAATGGCCACTTGGGACAAAAATTGTCGTTCCCAGCCCTCGATCCTTTATCCCTTTGACTTCGAATTGTTTTTGTTATATACTTCTTCAAAATTCTGGGATTGGGTATCAATATCTGACAAAAATTCTGGGATTGGGTATCAATATCGGACCAAATCTCTGGGATTGGGTCGTAGCAAAAATCCTTGCGGCGCACACCCCCGTATGAATTTATAGTGAAGTACCTCCCCCGGGTGTGCGCCCCTGCCTGCGGTTCTTTTGTGCGATGTTTAGATTATGTCGCTATATCTCCGTTCATTTACGTTCATTCATTTAGTCATTCATTCATTTTATATATTTAAGGAGGGTTGCCCTTAAACAAGTTGATTTTGAAGGGGCCCTCCGATAAAAACATTTAATTACAATAAAGAAAGTAAAAAGCTATTAAATAAATTAAACTATAAAACCTTATTTACAATGTTCAAAATCTATTTACAATGAAGTGAAAAATTCAAACCTAAAATCAAAATGAAAGGGATCACTTTTTAAACAGTTTCTTGAAACTATACAAGGAGATTGCCTGCTTGAATGAATGAAATGAATGAATGAATCCACCTTAGGGCCCTTTGGGGGAGTTTAAATTGAAATTGGTGCACAAGCTGGTGCACAAAATAGCGTGATATCCTTCTGGTGCACAAGTTGAGCTTCTGGGCTTCAAGAACAAAAGTAAGGGGCCTTTTCAGAAGCCAGTGGTCTTTCCCTAATTTCAGAAATGCTTCTCATGGCTAGTGCACTTGACAATTTGTATCATAAGCCTTCCAATACAAAATATAAAAGCTTTCCATGCAAAAATTCGTAGGTGGGTGGTGACTAGCTAATAAAAAACTCCAGGGGGGTTCTTGGTTTACGAACATACGGGGAGGTGCCGCTAGAAAATCTGAAAAGCTACCCTGTCCAGGAGTCAAATTCCTGAAAATGATAGATACCCTGTCCTGGAGTAAAATTTTCTTAGACAATACCCTGTCCTTTGTTTCTTCAGACAAAATTGTGCCCTGCAAAGGAAAATTTGTAAGAAATCTAACGAAAATGTGGAAATATTGCCATCCAAGTGATTTGAATCACATTTGCAGAGGGCAAATGGCCATAAGTGTACGGGAAGCAAAAATCTAGGGGGCGGCCCGACACAAAGCCCATTGTTTGCCAACGTTTTTGCTAGACTGGGGGCAAAAATTTGTCCAAAAGGGGCTGATTTTTGCAAATTTCTCCAAAGCTGGGGGGCTACCCCGCCTTGTACGCTTATGCAAATGGCCTAAAACAACCTTTCAGAGTCAAAAATGACAAAAATGGATCCTGTAATGAAGCCGATTTTTACAAAAATCTTACCCTGTCCCAGAGTCGGAATCCTGAAAATGATACCCTGCTCAGTGGTACGTCCTCATACAGAAAAACATATGAGTACCTCCCCCCCTCGGGAGAAAACTGTGACATAAATGTTAAAGTTTCCAAGCTCTAGTAATATGATGGGATAAAAATAGGCAATTTTTATTCTCATGACAAAAAAAAGATGCTTACGCAAAAAATTTCCAGAAGATACTAATTCATCAAGATACTGTTACAAATTGTCAAATGTTCTATTTTAGCGCTAGCAAATATGGGAGCAGGAAAGCATTCTAAGCCAAAGTAGAGGGTGTGTCCTCAAAAATTTTCCTGGGGGCTTAGCCCCAAGGCTCCCTCATTGTACTGCCCCACCAATATATTTGCTTGTATATAATTTTTTACAATGTTTCAACAATTTACAGAGATTTTCCTGATTATAGAATCCAGGTCCCATTATATTTGCCATTCATTTTATATTTGCCATTCATATATTGGGATATAATGAGTTTTCAATATAATGAGCTTCCAAAGACAGTTTCTACAAAGACTGATAGAAATCAAACATTATATATAGATGCAGGGACCGCAGAGCCTGGAGGGGGGCTGGGGGGCTTTAGCCCCTACAATAATTCTAAAGAATGGTTTTTAGCTTTTCAAGAAACTTTGTTTTTATGATTAGATATCACCATTTGCTTTATGATTAGATATCTACCATTATGTAAATAAATCTTTATCTTGTATGCATAGTATTGTTATGTTTAAGTACCATTCTTTAAGTAGTGTTATTATGAGTGTTAAATCATGTAGTGTTAAATCATGTAGTGTCAAGTAGTGTTAAATCATTCTTTAACTTATGATTTTCTTGTAATTTAGCTGTTGATTTAAACTGTTGAGTTTGGAGGTGACTTGATAACGTTATGTTTTTCGCCTCCAGCTCAACAGTAGATAGAATTTAGTTGTTTAGTTTTTTGTATTTTAACGTTTTATTTGCTACAAAAAAGAAAAAATTTTCTTCACTATATTCCAGAGCATAGATGGATCCGAATGTTATTGAAGCAGTTGCCTATACATTTCATATGAGCATGGGTCTGTAAGCCAATGAGCAATCAGCTCTGCTTGATAAATTTTGGGCGGGAGCATAGATGGAATTTGAAGTAACGAATAAGGAGCCAAGTTGACTTATGCTCAAGTTCATTTGTCCAATAGCAATCCAAGTTGATCTATGCAATCGTTGTTCAAGTATCCAATAGAAATTGGAGTCGACCTATGCAACTGTTGTAAGGCCAGGACAAAAAGACTTAGATTGCACGGTGAGGTCCGAGTATAAGTGTGGGCAGGCTTCAGAAGGAATGGATGTCCACAGCGCACGATTTTGCAGGAATTCTAGAATCCCCCCCCCCCCTCCCAAGAATGAAACAATGAGATCTAAAGAATGAAACAATAAGATTTAAGAACGAAGCAATGAGATCTAAGAACGAGACATGAGAAGGGAGGGTATTCTAGAATCTAGCGAACTGAACTTAAATGATCGTGAAGTTTTTGGTCAAAGCTGGCCTACCGCCAGAGGTAGGTTACTGTTGGTAGCTATATGGGCATAACAATCTAGTGACCCATTCTATCTATCCAATCCTCACTGAGATGCGACCTTAGGCCCAAGGAGACCAGACCCTAGAACTTCCGAGATTTTCCCTTCATCGCATTTTGACATTATAAGGCTAGGCCGTACGTACGATACTTACGGGATCGATCTTTGTTGAAGGAATGGCAAGTAACTGGACATTGAACCAGCTCAAAGATTTCTTTTCCAGACATCTTTTGTTCTTTATTTGGTTTGAAGAAGTTGAAAAGCCGTGGACTCTGGTCAGTCTACACGGCACGGCAGCAGAAAAGCAGCACCAACAGCGAGGTGGAAGCTTGATTTGATAAATGCATAAGGAAGTTGCGTTGTGGTTGTGCTCTCTCTCCCGCCCAATGGTGCCCAGACTCTTTATATCGAGATGCCAAATACAAATATGGACCATCGTCTTCATCAGAGTCTTCATCTTGTCAGGACGCCGTTTGCACAAAATTGGCATAAACTAAAGTACGACCAAAAACTTTGTACAGTAAAAATGTGTTTCGATGCCATTTCGGCTTTATTTTCCTAAAAGTAAAAGCTAAATTCTCTTTCGAAAGAGGAAGAGAAAAGCCTAATATTTTTCAGCAATTTAAACTTACAGAAGGGGGTTCAAATCAAGCCTAAAAAAAGGTAACTCTTGACCCACGCAGCCGTCGAGGCTGAAAATTATAATAATAATGATGATGATAAAGGAATTCTTATGTGAATATGGCAGTTCATTCCAGAGACATGGGGCAACATTCACTTGGTCGATTCACTTTTTCTACCTAAATACAGGACCGTCGAGAAGGGGGGTAGCCATGGTAGTTACCAGGGGGCCCGGGGCCTTAGGGGGCCCGTAAGAAGTAAGGTATGCAATTTTTTCTTTGTTGCAGTTTTCTTTGGGGGGTGTTTCCAGGCTCGTGGGCCCACTAAATTCTAAGTTTAAGCTCACTAAGTTAAAGCCAGCGGGCCCACTAACTTCTAAATTTAGACCCAATAAATTGAGGCCCGCAGGCCCTCTAATATCTTGATATACAGTACAAGGACTGAAAGAAGAGATGATCCATATTAGATCTATACAAGTGGCAAATTTTGGAGAGAAATCATTGAGTCCTTTCCAGTTGCTGAACAAAATAAACAAAGTCAAGCTTGATGACATTTTTTACAATGTCTGCACTGCCCTTAGAATTTTTTGCATATTGCCCGTGACTGTTGCTTCTTCCAAGCGCTCCTTCAGCAAACTGAAGTTGATAAAGAACTTTTTGAGGAGCACCATGTCACAACTGCGACTTGTATCGAAAGTGAAATTGCAAGAAGATCGACTTTCAAACTGTAATGAAAGATTTTGCTTTGAAAAAGCACAAAAAGCATTTTATTGAAATTTGAACTTAGGCTTAATTTGTTTTCGATTTGTTACGCTGGAGACCATAGGTTCATCTTTTTCAGTTTGAGTCTTGACTGGACTTAGAAAGGTGTTTGCACCAAAAATATGCGTTTTCAACAGTGAAAAGGTGGGCGTTTCCATCTAAAACCAGCGCATAAGAGGGCGTGCCCCAAGGACAAAAGGGTGTGGTCCAAAAAATTTTTCCCCACGCCTTCGGCGCCGGAGGGCCCTTCTACGGTCCTAGCCCTAGGGCCCGGCCCGTCTCTCGACGGCCCAGCCTAAATATCATTGATTTCTTTCAAAGAATACTTCGTTTAGATTCTAAACGATTAAAAAAGTTGGTACTCTTACAGTTTTTGAAAGAACCTTTGCAGTAGCGCAGCACTTTGGTCCATTAGGCCCTTTTTATCAAATTAATATCATGAGCCGTAACCTGGAGGTTTATGTGCTGCAAAAATTTCAAAGTCCGTCAACCAGAGGCGAAGCTATTGATTTTTGAAAATGGGCCCATATATGGATTTTATATAGCTGAAAAGCTCTATTATAGCTGTATCCAAATCTGTGCTCCGTTTATTTGTTTATGCAGTAGATCTTTGTCTACATACGAAGGAGTGGCCACAAGGGTTAGCAGATTTTGGGAAAACTGGTTTTCTCAATAACGGGGCAGAAGTCGCTACAACGACAAATAACAGGGATTCCATCACAATAGGACTGTATCGTCCATGAAAGATTGTCTCAAGCAAGCTTAGTCGAAATTCACTTTTTCTACCTAAATGTTGTTGATTTCTTTCAAAGAATACATCTTTCAGATTCTAAACGATTAAAGTTGGTACTCATTTTTTGAAAGACCCTTTGCAGTAGCGCAGCACTTTGATCCATTAGGCCCTTTTTATCAAATTAATATCATGAGCCGTTCATGTGCTGCAAAAGTCCGTCAACCAGAGGCGAAGATATTGATTTTTGAAAATGGGCCTAGGTCAGATCTTTGTTTACAAGACCGATAGAGGCATGGCATTGTTTTCACAGCAAATTACAATTCCTTGTATCTAAGCTCAGACTTCACCGATCTTTTTCATTTTAGTCTCATTCTGATCCTCTAAATGTGTGTTTTAAGGGAAAGTTAGGCAATTGTTCCTTTTTATGACCGTTTTTTAGACTTTTTCACATTGGTACCTTTCTAAAAACTTCTTGTCTTCAAAATCAATGGACCTTTTAGCTATTCTGAAAAAGAATCTCAATCGAATGATACTTTGCTACATTTTGTAGAATTTTCGAATGTGGACAATAGTGATAGAAGCTCTAACGCCACTCGATCGAATTTCTTGTATAAAAGTGTATGAAAATAACGCTCGATCCAGGCTCTTTTACTGAATAGCTACAAGGTCTATCGGACACCCAAAACATGGAATACTTCGATTTGACATTTTACAGATTTTCCATAACCATACCCCCATGAAATGGTTTGGCATTTCCTGTGATGACAGAAGTACGTTTTAGAAAATTTCATGAAACTCTAATGTGATAGAAACTCTAACGCCACTCGATCGAATCTCGTGCATAAAAATGTATAAAAATAACGCTCGATCCAGGCTCTTTTGCTGAATAGCTAAAAGGTCTATTTTATAAGGTTTGCTGTAAAGTTAAAACCTGAAAACAAAACAAGTATGTTTTGCTATGCTCTTCAAAATAATTTCAACAATTAGAAACACCTTTCTAGCAAGTTTCTACCAATAGGCTGGTGCCAATTCACCATAAAAAAATGTAACAAAAATTGTAATTTTACAAGTTTTGTACATGATTTTAACATTTTAGCACACTTTGTGATGAAAAATTACATAAAATGAAACAGAAAGCTTTCAATTTGTTTGAAACTGATGCCGGTTTGCCTGATGCAAAAGGTATGCCATTGATTTGTGCTCTAGCCTCTGATTTGTTTGTGCTCTGCTAAAGCCTCAAGTGAAGTAGTTTTTAGGCCAAAATGGTATTTTGCAGCCATTTGTCTTTAAGAGAATTCATAGTTTTTTAATTTTGTAAGAAAATTAAAAATAAATCCTTAGTCTGTCAAATCTTAGTCATTATACTATTTTAACATGTACGTTACGCCTGGTCACCTTTGGTTTTTTCACTGGATGTCTGTTAAAGTTTAGTGATTATCATATGCAAAAGTCATATGCATATACAATTGTATATGCATATGCATATGTACTTTGTATATGCATTTATCATATACAAAAAATCCTCTTCTCGATGGAGACTTTGGAGATAAAATTGTTTCAAGTTCGTTTTCGTTCTCCCCGCATAACAAAGAGAAAGTTTTAAAAGCTCTTTCGACTGTAAAAACATCCAGTGGGTTCGTTGCTGATCTGATCTCCAGCTTTTTCTTGAAAACTGGGATTGAAATTTTGGCCCCTTCCCTTATACAGCTGTTCAACTGGTCCCTATCTGTTGGACACTTTCCAGACAACTGGAAGACTGCACTGGAAGACAAGTCAAATTATAGACCCATTTCAGTACTACCAGTTGTTTCACGTCTGTTTGAGAAATTAGTCTTTAGCCAGTTGCATTCATATTTCAACGACAACAAACTGATATTTTCGGATCAGTCGGGTTTTCGATCACTTCATTCAACCCTTACAAGTCTGCTCAGGTGCACGAATGATTGGCACCTTAATATTGATAAGGGCTTATATACGGCAGCGGTCTATATTGACCTCAAGAAAGCCTTCGACACAGTTGATCACGAGATTCTATTGAGTAAACTCGAATACTATGGTGTTAAAGGCAAGGGATTTAGATGGTTCCATTCCTCCCTTGCCAACAGAAGCCAATTTTGCAGGGTCAACGGACAAATATCTAGTACCGAGCCTAAAAATTGTGGAGTTCCTCAGGGATCCTGCCTTGGGCCCCTTCTCTTCTTGGTCTACATTAATGATTTACCAAAGTAATTGAAGCATTCTCATGTTTCTATGTATGCCAATGATACTAGTATCTATTTTACTTCTAATTCCATTTCTGAGATCAATGAAGCCATTAACGCCGATTTTTTTTAGCTGTCTTGAAACTGTGGCTACAATTAAACAAGCTATCATTAAATGTTGCAAAAACTGAAGGCATAATTATCGGAAGCCGAGGCAAATTAAAACATCTAGCTTCATCTGACTCAGTTAAACCACGGTTTAATATTGAGAACGATGATATCAAAATGGCTGAGAATACCAAGTACCTAGGAGTTCAGGTAGATCAGCAATTAAAATGGTCTTCCCAACTTGCATCTTTGACAAGTAAGATTTCCAGAGGTATTGGTATATTACGAAACTCTAAAAGGTAAGAGCCTGCATCCACTGTTAAACAGATATATAAAAGCCTTGTAGAACCTCACTGTAGATATTGCTGCCCGGTTTGGGGTAATGTTGGCGAGACCTCTTTAACTAAACTCCAAAAGCTACAAAATCGTGCTGCTAGAATAGTCACCGGAAGTCAATATGACCAGTCAGCCTTGCCACTCATTCATGCCCTTGGATTGCCCACAGTTTGGGAGATACTTGATCTTGAAACACTCAAAATGGTTTTCAAGTCCCGAAAAGGTGATGCGCCATCCTATATGAGCGACATGCTCACCAGAGTGAGCGAAACAACCTCTCGCGTTCTGCGTAATTCGGACATAAAGCTTACGACTCCAATGCTAAGGACATCAGCTGGTCAAGGATGTTTTTCATTCAGAGGGGCCAGTCTCTGGAATGGGTTGCAGAATGAATTAAAAGGAGCGCCAACACTAAGGAAATTCCAGGAAGGGCTGCTAAAATCGCGCAAAGTTTAAACTGCATGCTATGCTTTACATGAACCATCAACACTTTTCTTTCAAACTTAATTTTTCTTTAACTATATTCATTAATTGTAAATTATTTATTAAGTTTTTAGAGTATTTAAATGCATGGCCCCCTGTAAAACAGTTTCTTTTTAACTGAGGGGCATGGACCATCCCTAAAAAAATTGAAAATGAAATGAAAAAAATGAACGTTAAAGACTTGCGAAATGAAAATAGTCATAGAAGATTCTTGGGTTCGAATGGGCACCAGCCCTGGTAGAAACTAGTTTAAATGGTGTTTCTAAATGTTGAAATCATTTTGATGAGCATTGCGAAACATACTGTTTTGTCTTTAGCTCTTAATTTTAGAATTGACTTTTGAAGGCAAGAATTTTTTAGGAAAGTACAATTGTGAAATGATCTGAAAACGGTCATAAAAAGGCAAGATATTTTAGCATACTTTACTTTGCCTCAAAACACACATTTAGAGGATCAGAATGAGACTAAAATGAAAATGATCGTTGAAGTCTGAGCCTAGATACAAGGAAAAGTAATTTGCTGTCAAAACAGTGCGATGCCTTTGCCAGTCATGTAAACGAAGATAGGCCCAGCTTCAAAAACCAATATCTTCACTTTCGGTTGACTGATCCTGAAAATTTTTGCAGCACATGAATTCGCAGTCATGGTGCATGTTTCAAGGGCAAAATCAAGAAGGAATCCAAAACTGCAAATTTTGGCTAAATTCGATGCTCTGGATCACAGCTAGCTGCTTGAGAGATTACAATCGATAAGTTTCATGTGCTTTTTCAAGAAATAATGAAATAAGAAAGAAATAGGATGCTTGACCGAGCAACTCAAAATTCAAATAGAAAATTTTTTCAAAGAAAGCATCAATGATCGCGAGAAAGTGACTTTCGGTTAAACTCCCTTAACATAACCTTCCATGCTCTTTAAAGTTTAAGGCCAATTTCCAGTCAGCGGAATTTTGCGAGCGAACGGAATTTTAGACCATAAAACGTTGCTCAGCTGTTACATACAACCTATTCAATTTCAGAGTGACATTTTCTCTTGAAAACAATAGAATTTCCATCCGCTCGGAAAATTCCGCTGACTGGAAAACAGGCTTTGCTATGATAAAGCCGTGTTATTCGTTGCCATAGCGACTCGTTGCTTCCCCCGATTTTGGGGAAACCAACCTTTCCAAAAATCGACTTAGTAAACGGAACACAGATTTTGTTACAGCTAAAATAGAGCTTTTCAGCCTTATATTTTTTTAAACTCGACGGCTGCGTGGGCCAAGAGTTGCCTTTCTTGAGGCTTGACTTCAATCCCCTTCTGTAAATTTCAATTTCGAAAATGCTGCTTAACTCTTCCCATTTCGAAAGAGACCTTAACTTTTACTGTTGAGCAAATAGAGCCAAAGTTGTAACTAAAAACGCTTTTACTCTACATAGTTTTTGGTTGTACTTTATGTTTATGTATATGCAACTAGTTTGTATACATGAACCTACCTTGTTTATATACATCAACCCCGTTTATGCGCACAAAACCTTATTTATGTACATAAACCTGGTTTATGTGCATCAAAATTGACACCTTTAGGCAACAACGTGAGGACAGGGTATTTGAGTGTCATGGTAACACCAGTTTCATCCATTTTGGCTTATATTTTTGCAAAAATCTTTAGTTTACTTCATTTTTCATGTGGTTTTTAGGTTTTAAATAAGATATAAAATGATATTAAATAGTTCATGATCTCGCAAAGAATGTTGGTCTTAACGGCTTCCAGATTTCTCGCTCCCTCCTTAGCGTTGCTCTGCAGGTGGAACAGACAAGTATAAGGTAGCTACAATTTTCAAGAAAGTTTGGAGCTTGTTTTATTACCTAATCTTTGCCCACCAGTGCCAAAACCGGCTCCTTTCCATTTTGCCGCAATCCACAGTAAACAAAGAAATAGCTTCATGTTCAATACACCTTTCAATTAACGGCCTCGTTTTGGAAATTTTTGAAAACTCCTTGATCCGAAATCTCTGACCAAAAAATTGCATTCAGCACCCTAAGTTTAGTCTAATTGCAAATTTTCATATTCATAGAGTTTGCGATTTCGATTTTGTGGCGATAGTAAATTTGAAAATTTATACGGGATCTGACCGTGAATAGTTACTTCTCTGGGTGTAACTTTACACACCTTCATTCACTATTCACCACTGTCCAATCCCTTATAACTTTCCAAACATTTTATCATTATAAAATTAAAATCACTGACGTTAAGGTTACGAAAATTTGCATTCAGGCTAAAATTAAAGTGTTGAATGTGAAGTGAATCTGCGGTCAGAAATTTCATATGATGCAAGATGGAGAAATTTCAAAACATTTCAGAATGAGGCCGCTTTGTTGAAAAGGTGTATTCTTTTGGCTGGCGAAATCAAATGCGCGTAGAAATTAGCTGCGCCTAAAACAGCAATGGAGAAAATAAATGGGTTGTGAAAATGACGGAAAAACCTGCATAACACTTCATCAAGAGAACACTGCAGCAAGCAATAACACGACATGAGAATAATTCAATCCTCGAAACGATTCTGCTACAAGTGATGTGGCATTATAATTACATAATGAATCAGTAGAAAAGTACTTACACAGAAGAGCATGCAAGCCCGATCACACTTGAAACGGCAATTTAGCAAGAGTAGGTAAAATAGTGAAAAGAATCTGCAAAAACATTAAATCTCCTAGAAGAAATATTCTGGTTCCATGCGCTTCATAAAATCACAAAACGATTGTTAACCACATTCACATAGCTATAACGAATTCTGTAACTGGAAGCAAACGGAAAGCAATTGAATGATCATCTAAAATCGATACTGCAATTCTCAAGCTTTTGCTGTTCCCTTATTCCCTTACCATGACATCAGGGATTTCTCCTTCACCTCAAGATATCTCGGCTTTCAGCCTAGCCTTTGGATAGTCTTCCCCGTCAAGGTCTGCTCACATAGTACTTTCAGTGAGCCCAGTCGGCAAAAATTATAACAACGTTCATTAATTCGTTCGATATATCTATTACGAGTCAACATTTAGTTCGCCCACGTACGGTTATATTCTAGGTAATAAGTGTTTTCAAAGTAATCACCAGGCTGGACACAAATAAGTTATCATCGCAACAGAAAATTGTATCTCGATTTTGCGCAAGTCTTCCCAAATCAAAGCTGAGGCTTGAATGTTCACGCATCTACGAGTACTGCGACGATGTTCATTGAAATTTAAAGATCTGGGATTTAACCGGCAATCATATACGGCGCGTGTAATCAGGCACTTTCAATATTGACAGTAATTTTGCTTCTGAATATCTTTTCCTATACTGTAAACTTTTACGATACTATAATAGCTTTTCCTATATTTTCCTATAGGGTAAACTGGGTGCAAAAATTTGGTTCTACCGGGTCGTTCAATGGCGATCTCCAACTGTTAGGCCGGCCACTAATCAAACAGCCGTCTTCCGGCGTTTACAAAATCAATTGAATCGTGTAGCTAAAAAGCTGTCTTGACTTGCATACCTCTGTCAAAAATTACCGCCCTTCCAATTGTGAATTTACTTCGGAGCTTCACTAACACAAAGGTTTGTAATCAAAGACAATCTCTACTCTCTATAGGCAGTATCGAATAGCGCTGCTTCAATCTCGATGAGAAAAACCGATTTTAACAGTATTTTGGTTTATTCGCATTACTGCACGAGCGTACAGAAGAAACTTTTACAGTAATATAACATACGAGTCTATTCACTGATTTCGGATACACATGGACCTTTCGTCCAACACCATCCAACACCAAGTATCTCACTCCTCCTTTACTCGCCTGGTGGTGCAATAATAAATATTCAAGATGCATGCTGTAAGAAACGTATTTCAGTTGAAATCACTGGCTAATGAATGATTAATTGATACGAAATTAAACAAATATACGTGAGAAATCTAAGGAGTTGGTAAGTCAGTTAACAGATGCCCATTTTTCGTGCTTTCCATTCGCCATCTTTATGACTTTGACTTCGACCGCTTGCTTCTCAACTAACTTTGGTGGCATGAAAATTGTTCTAAATTCCACCCTGTCTCCTTCTTTCAGTTCATAGTCACCTTCAATGCTAAAATGACGAGAAACAAATTGACATCAACGATGTGTCACAAAAATAATTCATCAACATTGAACGAACCTAAATATCAGCAATCAATAGTACTAATCAAATGAAACATTCCTCTCACTCTCGCCCAGTTTAAACATCGCATTTTGGCCGTGTCGTGTCGAATTTAATAGACGCTAGTAAAGATCTCTTATTGTCAATTAAATTCGACATGGAAACGATGTTTAAATTACCAGCCGTTTTAAATGTTTAAAAAGGGTTGAGTTCACCAGTTCTGTCGTGTTAGACGGCAAAAAACGCCAACTAATTTAAAACAACGAATTTCTGCCACGTTTGATAGATCAAATCTAGGCCATGGTCTGCAGTTTCTACGTGTGATCGGTCACTGCGCTTGCGCATTAAAGAGACAACTTTGAAAGAATAGCCAGCCATTTTAACCACTTTATTTTCAATCTAGTGCTGCAAAGGAAGATGTTTACATATACTTTTAAGCATGAAAGATACAAGCTCGATCCGACATTGCAAAAAGAGGATCTTTAAACTGGGCCTAATTATTGGCGCATGGCATATTTCTTTTCCCTGCAAAACCTGATTGAAGTTATAAGGCCAATTCACTTTACCTTGCACAAAACAGAGGTTGAACAAAATTTCAGCAAAGTTATCATAGTTTCTGAAAACCTCCAAATTCAAGATGAACAAAGAATTGACAAACTCACATTTCAAAGACCAAGATCACAAGGTGAAAACATCTTAATAAGTTATAATACTTTTTTGAATCGTTGCCTAACGCAAGAACTATTCTACATGGTATCTCTAAATGTGTGTCAGTATTTGCCAATATCTCAATGAACGACCAGGGACTTTCCAGCAGAAATGCTAACTTAGATGTTAACATTCATTTTGCCAAAATCTGTCATACCATTCTAAAGATGGTTATTGCACCGATGAGTTCCTTGAAAAAGGTATTTTGCTTATGAGTTGCTTATAAGTACGGCGCTTAACTGTCGATAACATTTGTCCAAATTTCTAGCTTCGAAAATTAAAGAAAAAGATGATAATCCTCCAAGGAGCAAACCAAAAGACAAATCTGTGCCGCTAACATGTGACTGTACATGGGTAGCTCATTTCAGTTCCTCGTACGATGTTTCAAGCAATTACCTCTTATCTGGCGAAGATGGGATAAAATCTTATCGTAATTCCAATGGGTTAACAGCCTTTAGCCTTGATCAAGGCTTTTAACAATAGTGCCCAAGTAAAATTTACTGCATCCAGGACTTACTCTGAAATATGAAGGAAGTAGTGTTTTGCTCCATCTGTCTCCTCATCAGGCCGGACAAAACCATGACCATGCGATCTGCTAAACTCTGTGATTGTTCCAGTCTGCAATGGGCTATCTGCAGCCATCCGTGACCTTACAAGAAATATCATATCATCATCATCATCATCATCATCATCATCATCATCATCATCATCATCATCATCATCATCATCATCATCATCATCATCGTCATCATCATCATCATCTGTCAACAACATCATGCTATACTTTGGTAAAATAGTGGTGTAGTTTGGACGCAAGTGTGTCAATTATGCCACTTGCATTGCATACAAGAGACATTTAACATGCTCTTAAAAATAAAAAACATAGAATAAAAGCAGTCCCAAAGCAGTTCAGTTCATGCACACAATACATATCACCATAATGTGTTCCCCTTCTTCATAAGGCCCCTTCTTCGTTTCTGGGTAGAACAGAACCGATTATACGAGAGATATGGCAAGTAACAAGGGGGCTAAGGTCACTTTTAAGTTTGGGTTTAGGGTCAGGGGATTTTTAAGCTTTGCATTAGGATTTAACAAGGGACAAAGATAGGGCTAAAGTATAACCAAGAACTATGTAAAGTTAAATGGTTTTTGACCATAGAACTAACTACCATTATTTTCCAAAGTAATGCAAACTAGATATCATCCCCAAGGGCTTAGCTACTGGAACTTGATTCTGACCTAGTAATCAACGAGGAGCTTTCATGCATTGAAAGGTGGCTACAGGGCAATAAGCTTTTCCTTAATGTTGTCAAAACCCCAGCTATGATAATTGGCTCCAAACCAAAAATTAAAAAACTAAATAATCCTAGCACTCTTCCTTCTTTCAGGGTAGGGGGCGAGGAAATCGACCTAATAAATGAGACAAAATACCTCGGAGTCGTGATTGATAATTGCCTTGCCTGGGAAAGTCACATTTGTGCGGTTCAAAAGAAGATCTCTAGAGCAATTGGTCTATTGAAGTATGCGCGAAATTTTGTTCAAACTGATACTTTGATAAATTTATATAGAAGCATCATAGAGCCACATTTCAGCTACTGTTGCTCCGTATGGGGCGCTTGTGGTGCTTCAAAGCTAAACGTGCTTCAAAAATTACAGAATAAAGCCGCCAGAATAGTAACAAATAGCCCTTTTGATGCATCTGCAGCTCCTTTGCTCCAGAGACTTGGTTGGCCATCGGTACAAAAGCTGATATATAAAGAAACAGGCTCTATGGTTTACAAATCTTTCAACTCTCTTGCACCTCAATATCTCAGTGATCTTTTCGTGAGATTATCGGGGGTACATCCAAGAGAGTTGAGAAACTCAAAAACTGACCTTGCAATACCCATGTTCAGAACTGGCAATGGCCAGAAATCCTTTGCGTATCGCGGGGCCAGTCTCTGGAACAGTCTTGATTTGGAAACAAAGATGGCTCCCTCAATCAATGCCTTCAAGTCCAAACTCAAGGAAAAATAATCTTATACATTATTTTTTATTTTTTATTGTAAATTTTGTATTATATAACTCTTTATTTTGTAAATAGTTTTTGCAGGGCCAATTGTAAAACAGTATATAGACTGAATTGTACCCTGGGTAAATAATTTTAAAATGAAAATGAAATGAAAATGACAAGAGTTATAAAATTTTGTTCATTTAAAGGGGCTTTGGTCTCATGGGGATCTTAGGAAGTTTTTGTTTCGCAAATTTTTTGCACCTCTTATACATCATTCAAAAGCGCCAGTCTTCATACACAGTAATATGAAGTTAGATTTTGCATAAATGGATTTTTTTTACTGTCTCCTGTCATAGGAGACACTGTGGTCAGTTTTTTGCTGCTATACTCTCTTAGTAAAATTTGGCAGAAATAACCTTGACCAGGGGCTATTTCGGAGCTTAATGTTCCGGGGGGGAGGGGTAACTCCTATTTGTAGGTGAACGGGGTCCTGCCGCCCATAAGGATGGGTTCGAGAGCTTCAAAATCCCTAACTATGGGTCTTAAAATGCCGTGATTCCAATAGAAATGGGTAAGCTTTACTGTTCTGAAACCTTAATAATGGGTTTCGACGAAATCTTTCCACAAGAAAATAGGTAGTTCAGTTACGCTTTTTCGTGTACGAAAAACTTTGCAGATATTTCCGTCGACTCTTTGCTGCGAACTTTTTCTTCCATTTCAAGCGCCTCCCTGTCGACAGCTGGTTTGCAGGCTACAAGAGATTTGATAGGTTAACATGATTTCCATTTCAATGATGATTTCACACATTGCTGTTGTTGTTAGTCACAGGAAACCACGCGCAAGATTTCCTTGAATGAACGGTTGATGATCTTTAGTATGCACCAAAACCTCTCTCCTAATGAACCTTGAACCAAAGGATCCATACGCCGAGAAGCATGTCAGAAGCGCAGGAAGAAAACAGCCGAAGAGAAAGGAGAGATTCAGATCCTGATTAAGATGTTCAACCATTCCTCTGAAGAAGAATGGAGTTTGATGTAAGTGTATGCAGTTATCCAGTCAGGGCCGAGGAGAGGAGGGTTAGGGGGTCAAAAACCTGGGACCCATGGCCGGCCCATGAATAATAACACAGGTTTTCAAATATAGCTAAAATTCAGGTCTCTGCCAGGTTCATGATCTAAAAGGGCCCAAATAACTTGTCAAATTACTATAATGTATCAAAATCAAGAAGAGGCAACTTGCTATTATATTGTGATTCTTGTGCATTATAACTGGCTAGTTCGATGACATGATAATCGTATTTAGAGGCGCAAATAGCTACCAGGGCGATTCTAACAAGCCTGATTTAAAAAATTTTCCCAGAGGAGCATGCTTGTAACCGGGACCAAAGTTACAAAATACTGCGATTTTACGTGCACAGACACGGAGCCAGAAACAGACGTTGTTCTGTGACGATGATCATGAGACTGACTAAAGAATTTACATATGACTATAACTTAAATACAGATTCATTACAGGAAGTGATTACATACAATACAATAGAATGAAGGAGAAATAGAAAATCTATACAGTAGAATTAACGTGAAAGAGAGGCTGTTATTGACGTACTTGTAGTCCTACTACAGTCTACCCCTCCTTGCTAAAAAAATACGAAAACTTGTTGAAGTATTTTTTACGAGTAGTACTAAATGAAATATAATGTCACTTTTACTGCATTACAATATTGTAGAAGTATTACGCTACACAACTCTAACGACGAATCCGGGGAAATATCTTAAGGCTAACATGCCATTAAGAAACAATGAAAGAACAATGCCTGTTAGACTTAACGATGATGTGACACTGTTGTGCTACCGATAATGGTATGTGGACTTTGTGCCGACTGTGAGACAATTGTGCTACTTACCATGCGCAATCATGCCCAAATGATAGCGTGCTTGGCAATGATACGCGAACTGAAATCTATGAATGGGGCATTGACACAAACATACGCAGATAATTAATAGTGAATGAAATAAGTCTATCGATACTGCTTTGGAGAATGAGCCGTTGGCATAGATCCTACAATTCTGCTAATGGACTCTGATGGCGTTCGTAAACCTTAACGATATCCTGCAAACAATGCAATGAATGCAACTCTGTTATTCGAATTCCTGGTGTGCCAAGTTTTTGATGTGGCAAATGCGACAAACCGATGAGGACAAAATTTTCAGTCCAAACTTTGCGATCCCTAAAACTCATTATTTACGTATGATACGTGAAAACTTTGCGAAAAGTTTTTGAAATATGCCTTTAAACTACGAAAAACATCGATAATAGTTTATAGTTACGTGTCTGTTTGTGCGAATATACTTGCAATGGTGTCCTTGAAATTGTCTTTGAATTTTTCTTCGTGAACTCTGCCCTTTGCTATGACTTGAACAGCTGGCGAACCGACCAGAGATGATGCGTGCTGAGATGCTTGTGCTGAAATGAGTGCATTCGAGGTATACACTGCGAGACCTGTAGCTTTGAGGATGAGCTAGCGAACCGAAATGAGCGCGTCCAAGGTATGAACTGCGAGACGAAGTGAGCTTTTCCGGGCGAAGTTGAGCTGCAAACCTTTTGCGTCCGAAGACCAGCTTTTGTAAGGGGAAACTGCCGAACCTTTTGAAGAAGCAAACGGAGCTTCTGTTGTGACCTTCTTTCGATGGAGAAGGTCATCTTGGTGTGTCTGGTTCTTGTCTTTCTTTGATTTCTGAAATTTGCTTTGAGCTGTGTATGTGAAAGAGCTGAGTGTTTCCTCTTGAAGATCTTGATATGTTCTGAACCAAATATGGGCTTTCAGAACAGCACGGGTCCTCCACCATTTGTAACCGGGCTTTCAGAACAGCACGGGTCCTCCACCATTTCTAACCGGGACCAAAGTTACAAACTACTGCGATTTTACGTGCACAGACACGGAGCCAGAAACAGACGTTGTTCTGTGACCATGATCATGAGACTGACTAAAGAATTTACATATGACTATAACTTAAATACAGATTCATTACAGGAAGTGATTACATACAATACAATAGAATGAAGGAGAAGTAGAAAGTCTATACATTAGAATTAACGTGACAGAGAGGCTGTTATTGACGTACTTTTAGTCCTACTACATGCTCCCGGATTCCCCTAGATGAGTGCGCCTCCTGCGTACCTTTTACAACTGGCTTTGCCAGGAACCCATGTCTAGTTTTGGCCTGGGGGCGTAGGGTCGTTGAGTTACCGTTCATATCAATCTTTTGGCTTTTGAGAAGATAAGAATCAAATGTTTAGGCCTATTTTTGCTCGTGGCCCATGGCCGGAAATCTTCAAAGCCTTATTTTCATGGACTAATCAGACTAGACTAGCTCCACTAGTCCCTCTATTTCGCTGTTGTTGTTGTTGCTGATGGCCAGCTCATTGAGGGACTAGTTGCCAAAGAGTATCTCAAATCAGATTTGGAGCGGAAAAATCTGCTCCTAACCTCATTGGAGCATTTTAGCGAAAACAATAGCTAATTCCTTTGTAGCCAATCAATTTTTGCTCTCTATGCTCTATTTACTTTTTAATTCCTCGAAAACTCCTTTTCAAAGTGAGGCCAATGGATGGTCCGAGGTTTTCAAGAAAAAGCAATGGCGTCACGATTTTTGATTGCCAGATGCACGTTGGATAATGGCGGCCGCAGCCACGAGTGCTCTGATGAACGAAGCTCTCCAACCATCTGCAAGCGAGTCTTCAATTGTAAAAATCCGCACTATGCCGAAAAATGATAATCCAG
The DNA here is from genome assembly GCA_964019985.1 of Aurelia sp. 4 Dawson et al 2005. NCBI lineage: Eukaryota > Metazoa > Cnidaria > Scyphozoa > Semaeostomeae > Ulmaridae > Aurelia > Aurelia sp. 4 Dawson et al 2005. Next base: position 11,557,190 of record OZ026502.1, read on the forward strand.
CCATAGGGGAAAGCATCCTAAGTGAATTCGACGCATAAAGAAAGCGAGAAAACGAGCCAATACAAAGTCAGTTGTCGAACGGCTAGTTGGACGCATGGGCCTACCTGGCAGTGTTGTGTCAATAAAGTTAAATGAATTGATACAAGGTGGCAAGATCCTGACGGGTAAGAATCGTGGCAAGGAGTCATTCAAACTACCCGACGAGCATAACGATGGGGATTCTGATACTTCATCCGATACCGAATCAGAAGAATCAGAAGAAGACTCCGATTCATCGGTAGATCTTGACCCGACATTTTCTGGAAAACGTTTCCAATCTGAATCCATCGATCAAACCACACATACGCCATCCAAGCAACTAGCCCACGCAGGTACAACGGTCACTCTGCCGGTATCGATTATCAGCGATCTGACGAAAAATGCCAATTTAGCCAACGAGATGCTGGCTAATGAACGCCAATTAGTTCGTGGCCTAATGCGGGAGAATACTGAGCTAAAGCTCAGAATTAAAGATCTTGAAACAGCCGCAGCCACCGGGCCTATTCCAAAGGACCCACAACATAGGGTGTGACTGTAGATTGTGTAGAACCTTTATTTCTGGATTAGGTTTTATTTAGCTTGTAACATATGTATATTCATTTATTTAAATTTAGATATTACTTATAGATAGTTGGCATTAATTAGCTTTTACGGAGCTATTGAATCAAGCCAACTTTAAACAAATTATTTATTATTTATTATTATTATTATATATATATAAAGCAAGGCCAGAAAACATCCAAACCTCCCCTGAGCACAGTACAGTCGCAAGGATTCAATGAAAAGAAAGATTCAGTGTCTCCGTTGGGAGAAATCAATAGCGAGAAACACGAAGATACCAGACAAGAAAACAAGAAGTCAAAGGTAAACAATCGCAATACAAATAATGATCCTGTAACGAAAAGAAATTATTCAAAAGGTGACAAAAATGGGAGAAGGACAACAAATGTTAATTCAAGTGGAAAAAGGGGTGGAAAGAATATGGAAACGAAGGAAACTGACACCAGAAAAGTATTTATTATCGGGGATTCTCAGCTAAGAAAAATCAATGGCGAGACACTATCGAGAGATCACCATTCCGTAAATGTGAATGCAATGCCGGGCGCGAAAATTGCGAAGATGAAGAACGTAAACATCGAAGATGACGCAAATGTTGTCATTGTACACGCAGGCACTTGCAACATACGAAAACAAACAAATCCAGAGAAACTAGCAGAAGAAATTGTGTCAACACTTCGTGATGTGAAAGCAAAGCTGCCAAAAGCACAGGTCGCATTCTCAAGTATCCTTAAACGTAATGACGATCGAGAATTCAATGCAAAAGTGCTTAAAACGAATCAACTTCTTGAAGAAAAACTGCTTCTTAGCGGACTGGACTTTATTAATAATGACAATATAAGGTATGGAAATATTTCATTTGATGGTCTTCATGTTAATGAGGGAGGTGTTAAGATGCTAGCATCCAATTACAGTAGATACATAAAATATTGCTAGGGACTTCAGGGAAATGCTAACTGCTCCGTTAATGTAACAAAAAAACGCAGAAAAGGAGTAAAAATATCGCAGTTGAACGTAGTGTCACTTAGAAAACACATGGTAGAATTAGCTAAATTAATGCACGACCATGAGTTAGATGTTCTTGGCCTCAATGAAACCAGGCTGTCAAAAGACATACGCGACAGTGAAGTGTCAGTTGAGGGATATGACATCTATAGACACGATAGGGACACCTCAGGGGGTGGCGTAGCTACTTATGTAAAAGATACCCTTTCCCATCGAAAAAGAGAGGACATCAGGGACCCCAATTTAGAGATTATAGGGGTTGAAATAACCCCTAGGCATGCTAAGAGTTACATAGTGCTTTGTTGGTACCGTCCGCCAACTGAGGGTACAGACGCTTCCACCTTTGAGCCTTTAACGAAAATCATAAAAAAGCTAGATGCAGAAGGTAAGGAAATTATTCTTGTTGGCGACACAAATTGCGATTATAAAAAACCAAAGGACTGTAACACAAGGAAGCTGAAACTCATTTATTCAGAATTTCAGTTTGAACAGCTGATCAAGGATTTTACAAGGGTAGCTGCTACAACTAGCTCTAATAATGGAGAGATTAGTACATCCAAAACAATAATTGATCATTTCTCCACGAACAGGCCAAATTTTATTTCATACTCTGGCGTCATAAAACTTGGCATGAAAGATCATTACATGATCTTGGGAATCAGAAAACTTAATGCCAAACTCCAGGTCACAAGGAAGCAATTTAAGACCGAATTTCGCAGCATGAGAAATTATGATAGGGAAGCCTTTCTGCTCGACCTGCAAAGCGTTGATTGGGAAATGGCTACATCCACCGACTGGGATGACCCTTATGTAATGGCAAATAATTTCTACGATCTTTTTCACTCGATCTTAGATGTGCATGCACCGTTAAAGACACGGAAAGGAATAGCGAGGCATGCACCTTCTCCCTGGATAACTCCCCGTATCAAGAACTTGATACGTGAGAGAGACCGGGCTAAGAAGAGAGCTGAAAAAGACCGTTCAATATGGCCTGAGTACAAACGCCTAAGAAACAGGGTGACCAGTGAACTCCGAAGAGCTGTCGAAGGCCACTACCGCAGCTTGATAGATGAGAATTCCAATAACCCCAAGGAGATGTGGAAAACGATTAACAAAGTCTTAAACAAAAATCAGAGTTCCACGACTCCCAGATCCGTTATGTACGAGGGTCAACTGGTTGAAAAGCAAAAGGAAATTGCGGAAGCATTCAATAACCACTTTACCACCATAGGCCCAAAACTTGCGGAAAAAATCGAAACTAAAGAATCCGATGACCCACTAAAATACCTAATTGATGAAGGGCCTTCTACAGCCCCTCGTTTCGAATTTCATCCGGTTGATCCAAGCACTATCGAAAAAGAAATCAAAAAGTTGAAGTGCTCCAAATCTGCAGGATATGATAAAGTTTCTGTAAAATTAGTAAAAGATGCAGCAGGAATTTTATGTAGGCCTCTAGCTGCCATATTCAACTCTTCATTTGAAATGGGTATTTTTCCTGACATGTGGAAAATAGCAAGAGTGACCTCTATTTTCAAGTCTGGTTCGAAGAACGACATGGGCAATTACAGGCCTATATCCGTGTCATCTGTTTTCTCGAGGTTGCTAGAAAAACTAGGGCATGATCAAGTTTCAAATTACTTGAAGATGCATAAGAAATTTTCAAAATGTCAACACGCATTTTTAAAGATGCATAGCACTTTAACGTCACTACTTAACGTAACAGATGCGTGGTTTTCTAACATTGACAAACGCAAAATTAACATAAGCGTATTTCTAGACCTCAAAAAGGCTTTCGATACGGTGGACCACGGTATTCTCCTCTCAAAGCTTACTAAGTACGGCGTTGTAGGGACACCTCTTCGGTGGTTCACATCGTACTTGACGAATAGAAAACAGTACTGTCAGGTGAATGGCCACAAATCTAGCCTAAAAACTGTTCACTGCGGTATTCCTCAGGGTTCGTGCTTGGGGCCTCTCCTTTTCATTCTGTATGTCAATGACTTTGAGCAGTGCCTCAATAAATGCACCACAAACATGTATGCGGATGACACCAGCGTAACTTGCTCTGCTGAAGATATTGACGAACTCTGCAATGATCTAAGAACTGAGGTTGACAATATTGCAGAATGGTTACGGCAGAATAAGCTCAGTCTGAACACTGATAAAACAGAATACATGGTTGTTGGTCACAAAAGACAAACTAACCGTATCCAAGGTCCACTAGAGGTAAACATAAATGGAGGACCAATCAAACGGGTCAAAAAAGTCAAATACCTTGGAATTACAGTGGACGAAAACCTTACATGGAACGAGCAATATAAAAACCTCAAAGGTAAAATTAAAAATGCTCTCTCGTCCCTGCGGAAATTAAAGAACATACTACCGCAATCAAAATTGGATCAGGTGTACAAGGCACTGCTTGAGAGTCATCTGAGATACAGTGATGAACTATGGGGCAGTTTGTCAAACACAAAGCTTGATCATCTTCAGCGTCTGCAAACTAGAGCACGAACGCTAATAGAAGGCTCTAGATTAAAGGATGGGTGGAGATGCAATTGGCTTGCAGTCCAAAACTTGATAAAATTTGACAGGGCCGTGATGATCTATAAAATAATGAATGGCCTCTGCCCGGACAACTTAAGAGGGAGACTTGTTACCAGATCTCAAATATCTAGTTATCAAACAAGAAATCAGTTAGATATTGACATTCCAAGGCAGAACCTAGAATTCTCCAAAAACAGTTTTTTCTATTCTGGTGCAAAGACGTGGAATGAAATCCCATTAGAAATCAGAGCAAGTTCCACTATCACCCTATTCAAAAGGAAACTGAAGGAATTCCTACAAAATTAGCATCCTTCCCGAAGCACGATCCCTAGGAAGACCAGCAAAGTTGTAAGATTTTATATATATGTAAATAGACATTTGTATAGTTTCTCTTTTCTTTTTAGCTGATAGGGTTTTGTGTTAAAATATGATAGAACGAACGTCGGATCTCGCAGCGCAGCTCGCAGCTCGATCGAGCAGCGAGCAGAGAAGTTGAGGGAATTTTAGCCAGCCGTTTTTCACAAAGTGAGCAATTGGAAGGAACGTTTGTTTGTGCTGTAATAGGACATGGCAAAATGCAATACTTTTGCATTATTTCAGTGGCACTTGCAAGAACATCCAAGCCTGACATGTCATCCAGTAAGGAGTAGCCCAATTCTGGTTGGTAACTTATTTTGTTGGCTGGTGTATTCAACTTGGTAATCATAATCAAACTGCAAGTCAAGCAGGATAACTTGGCAAATGAGTAATAGATTTCTTGCCTTTCTGATGGGCCATGAATTGGCAAAGAGCTTTTAAGGATGTAAGGATTTATATGGTGCACTTTGTAGGTGCATGGATCCAACAAGGTCTACTGGCATAAAATGAGTTGCATTGATTGTTGGAAAGAGTAGACCAAGCCAAGATCTGATAAATCAACATTCACTATGTTAAGGAGGGTAGTTTGAGCAGTTCTTGCCAGAGAAAACTCTGAAAAATGATCTTAGCAGCAAATTTTATCCAAATTTTTGACACTACTCATCTTACCACTTGTTTGACCCTTTTAACCCCCAAATTTACCAATTTACCCCAGTAGACCCTAGATGTTTTGTCTATGTTGGATTGCACAAAGGAAAACAAAAGGTGAGTTAATGTTTGCTTGTGACGTCTTTTGATATGCACTCTTAATTTTGAACTGATATCAATGATTTTGATCCACAGGCCTTTGATGAAATCAAGATTTTTGCCTCATCATCAGACCTCACATCAGTACGCACTCTAGCACTAATCTTTGGGGAGAGAGAGTCTTTCTGATGAAGAAAAGCATTTGGAAAAAAATATGACGAATGCTTCCTTTGAAAAATCCTTGTACTTAAGATGCTGCTTAACTGATTGCTAATAATGACAATGTATAATGATGATGGGATTTCTAATCCTGGCAACTTTTTGATTCCTTGATTATAGTCACTCTGAACTTCTCTGACATTGCAATTCATGTTTACCATCTATCCTCAGTTTTTTCACAGACACAAATTGTATGCCATTCTTCAAATTCACATAAAATTTGGTGTCAGTGTGTTGCTTCCTTGACTTGCTACAAGTCTCAATTTTAATCTCAGAATATCTCAGACAGCGTAAATTGAATATCTCAGACAGCGTAAATTGAAGTTTTAATCTCAGAATACATCAGACAGCGTAAAACGCAGGGATAAGAAGGAATCTCTCCCGCCGCCCTCGTGCTGCGCGCTCGTTGCGCCTTCGGCGCGGTACGACCTTTCCACAATGACAATGCGAAGAGAAACAAAACGAAGATTTGTATCAAGTCAAGTTGCTTCCTGGAGTATTCAACAGGTATTGGGAATTTATTGACTCCTTTGATGATCACTGAACACAGCAGCAACAGCAACTAAGAAATTGATTCCGTGGTCCGAATTTTAGGCACGTAGTGATTATGAAAACGAGGCTATCAAATCAATCCAGTTTCAGAAGCTGTTTGGCAACAAGTCTCTGTATTAGCGACAAATCAACTCTAAGGAGCATACAGATATTGTGGAACCAGTCAACCGGGGGGAATTTGGTTCTGACCCAATCAGCGACTTTGTTTATGTCGGAAACAAACAATCATATTGATTCATTAAACAATGGGAACAATAGAGGTCTTGACGTCACATATGACGAACAAAGATGTAAACAAATCTCCTCGCAGCTTCTCGCTGCAAAACCACTGACTCTAAAATCGATACGATGCACTACATTTTAGCGTACAACAAAGAGTATCATGACTTCTTCGCATTATTTATGAGTTGATCTAAGTTCTTACCGAGAACATTTTTGTTATCTGCCCCAAGAGCAGAGAAAGCGTCAACATCAAAATAGGCATTTTCTACTGTATTTGCTTAGCCCCATGGTTGCGCCTCTGGTGGTTATGGTCATGCTGAAATGCGTTCCTCGAACATATCTACATGAAATTTTCCATGTTAAACACCATTCAAAAGGAAAGGCATCCCCTTTGAAACAGAGCGTGGTATTGCATTCCTGAGCACCACAATTACACTTAAAACAGCGAAATGTTTGGAGGCAAAGTTGATGAGAACCCAAAGCCCTAATGTCACAAATAGGTCGTAAATATCGGAAGGTACTCACCCGTCCTCCATTTGCGATGTTCAGCCAAAACTGGAGAAGTCTACAAATCTACACGCTCCATGTGAAACAAACGAATTTAGCAAGGATGAATTAAACTATTTCTACACATTTACCAATGCAGTCTTTACTGCACCATCGTATTGATCTAAGGTCAATGTCATCCAAAACCTGAACTGGATGGCGGGAAATTGATTACGTCTACGAAAATAGTATTGCTTTGCAAAACAAATCGATATCTGATCTTGAGATAATTCTTTCAAGTGTTTTGTATCAAAAGTTAGGAAATAGACGACTAGGTAACTTCTGACGAGGGGGGTCATGTAGGATGTAATCGAGGAGTCTGCAGCAGTTGACTGTTGACATGCTTTTATTGTCTCAAATCCTAAGCTTGTTATATCTTGTTTGCAAAATTTTTGCAAGAAATTTTGATTGGAATATTGTGGGAGGGTCTCTTAACTTTGGTTGCGCCCAATTTTTATGGTGAAAGTTTCTGGCAAAGTTTCTTCATTTTCATAAACTGAATTTAACAATTTGCCACTATACTGTGAGCTCATATCAGTGAAGAAGCAAATCATAAATGACAATTTTAGTATCATTTGCTTGATAATGCATTTACTGTTGAGAAAACTGCAATTTATGAGCTAAAATTGACACCGTTTCCTAACTTTGTTTATTAAACTCTGATAACTTTTAGGGAACGACTTTTCTAGGAGAGGCCAAAGTTTCTTTCAAACGGTTTATTTAAACCGGCATCCAAATCTGGATCCCCAAACATCTGGCGAGTAGATTCCTTCAAAAAAATTCGGGAAATTTCCAGCAGTTTTTTGTCCTGGTTGCGTTTTATGAGGGTAGGTAAAGTTGAGAAAAATTTTCACACATTTCTTCTGTCCTCCTCGCTTATTCGCCGTCTGATTGGTCCGTGAAAATGAGGATTTGAAGGTTTCCGGCCATGGGCAACGAGCAAAAATCGGCTAAAACATTTGATTCCTATCTTACCATATCCAAATTTCTCATAATGAAAAAGCATAAAAAATATTTGTAGTAGTCTACTTAAGTTATTATTCAATCTCTTGCATGTTACATACAATTTAAACAAATAAACAAAAAATTTTTTAAACAAATCCCAAGGGACTAAAGCCTCAATATGTAAACAAGGGCAGATTTTGTATACAAGAGCATCAGTTGCTTTGGTTGCACACCTCAATTCAAAGCGATCAGCGAATGCAGACAAAATATATTCTCTCAACCAAATAATTCAAAACATCCACAGCTGCAAAGTTGCCATGAAACCTAATTCTCGCTTGGTGTGGCCGACAGAGGCTTTTACGAGAAGTTAGGTGCTTATAATAAGATAAGATAGGCCAAGAATTTGACATGAAAATTAATGTTAAGAAAACTAAGTTCATGACAGCTACAAGGTTACAAGGATATACAACATCATTACATGGATCATCAAAATTGACGGCACTCCTATTGAAATCGTTGACTGCTGTGCACAGATGGAAAAAAATAAACTGCCATGACACCAAAAATATCAACTGCAAGATCAACGTAACAAACAAGAACATATCATTTGAAACAAGAAAAAGAATTTTGAGGTGTGTGTGGTCCGATCAACACTAATTCATGATGCTGAAACAAGAACAGCAACAGCCAGTCAGCCATAGTCAAACTTGTTGAGGCTTTCCAATGTGGATACACTTAACACTTAAAGGCATTGAGTCCGAATAAATAGCGTTCTCGTGACCAATATCAACTTCTTTTCAATCATGAAACAAAAGTTGTCATTCAATCCCTATTGAAATTAAACCAAAGAAATTCCTCACGACAATGCAAGGATTAAGAAGTCTTTGGTCTCCACTGCTAATGACTTTAGCACTATTGTGTGATAACAAAGGGCCGTCAGCGGTTTCTCAGCAAAAATTCAGGACAGCGCTAAGGCTCAAGGCTATCTTTAAAAGGCGGAATGGAACGGTGGAATGATGGAACGATGGAATGATGGAACGATGGAATGATGGAACAATGGAATGATGGAACGATGGAATGATGGAACGATGGAATGATGGAATAGCAACTCTAAAACTTTGTTAAAGCAATGTCTGAGTTTCTTCAACATGTAACAAAATCAAAGAATGGTTTTGTCCTTGCTTTTATCTGAAGCAACTGTATATGATTTAGTTCACATTTCTCACTAAACCCAAATATACTATTTTATAAGAAGCAAAGAATTTCGGCCAGTACTGAAAGTTTCTTTCAATTATCAGATTTTAGGTGCTCAGGCTTCTTACAAGTTCCCTCAAGGTTTCATTACAATATTCATGTTCATTGCATGTGCCCTCGCGAACATTTTAAACTTATCTTTTTTAATCTTCCCCAATGCTTAGACATTACTCAAGTACCTTCAAGCAAAGTGATACAGGATAAAAGTGAAATTAAGTAAATAATATGTGAAGAATTTCCTTTGTCAAAATAAATAGCTTCTTAAGTTTAATTTCCCCTCTACTGGAGTTTTCTTAAGCTTTTGGTGATGAGCGCTGACTTTCATATAAGCAGTCTCTTATACAAATCCAAGATAGATTTTCTAACTTGTCTAACTTTGGAATTGTCAAACTTGGAATGAATACAAATACGATTATCGTCGCAATCCTGGTTCTCCGTTCTTTGGTGAGGCTTCAATTTCCTGCCAGTACTCCGATTTCTACAGTTTCTTATAAAAGTAAGTTCTGATGAGAGACAAGAATCTGTTTATTCAAAAAATGGTCAAAACTGGATAACTCCTATCAATTTGTGCTTTTGATGTAAGATGCATCTATGCGAGGAAATGTACACGTACAGGAAGGCAACTGATAGTTTACAGATGGTCTTATTTTACGAAACAAGCTCTAATTGTCACTCTCGACGGGCATTTCACTCCAGAAAATCTCGTAATCGTTTTGGCCAGAATCCTTGTGTTTTAAAGAATTGTTCATTAACAATCCGTTAAAATGTTTTAATATGAACAAAATCTCTTACTCTTTTTCAAGTGAGTTGAATGCCCCTGTATCGCTTTATTTGCCTGCAAGGACTCGATCTTTTCTTCAGCCTGGCAGGATCGTGCAAAATCACCGAGTGCACAATCATGGTTAATATGCCGTCTGTCCCTTATTGTTAAAAGTTTATCTTCACTGGAGCTAATTTCATATATCATGATAACCTTGATTTTTTTGGATAGTTTATGAAAAGAAACTATAAAGAGCCCCTAAAGGGCTCCCATTGTATAGTCTACAAATCTGCCCTCATTTGCGTTCGCAGCGCAAATGAGCGCAGATTTGCAGAATGTACAAAAGGTGCTCTGTAGGGGCTCTTTGTTTTATTTCAAGCATAAAAGCGTTTCAGTTCAGCAAGGTGACAGACTACCTTTATGACAGACTCCATAATAATCGAAAGGGATTTGTGATCTTGCAACAATAGAATTCCAGAGAGAATGATTAGATCATCCAAAGGATTTTTTGTTTGTATTCCTCAATGCGCTTATCACTATCCAGTAATCGCCACTGTTTTTGACATTGTTTTTGAATGAAATCTTACCATGGTAGATGGAATGATGGAATGATGGAATGATGGAATGAAGCAAGGGTGTTAGGACACGGATGTTTTGACTGATTATTTATCTACCTTGTTTTGATCCTTGTGTCTTGTTTTTAGTCTTGTCTTCTTCTCTGCTTCGTCTTCAAACTGATGTGTGCAACAGAATGTGGGTTTGTAGGCACAAATGCTCTCAAATCGTTCGAATATTACTCCCTTGTTTTAATGTGTCTTGGTGTGCCTTCGTACAAGAATGCGCAACACATTTTAGCTTGGCATTGAATGCTTAGCGGAGGAGAAAAGGCAATAGCGAAGCCAGTTCCGTTACAACATTTTAGGGGGCTGTTGCACCTTGCAAAACCACAGGTGTGCAGAGAAGCGAAAAAAGAAGAGCGGAGGTGTGCTTCCTCCTGCTCAGTACTCTTTCGAATCTTTTATTTTGCATCAAGGAACCATAGACTTTTTCCCCAGTTCTATTATAGACAAATTACAGATGACGAAACACTAATAAGACTTTGGGTAAGTCTAAGAAACCAAGCCTACTGCTGAAATTAATACATCCAGACAAGCGAAAACAAAGTAGTTTCTATGAATGCAAGCCACGCCTCTGTTTGATGCAACATAAACATTTTAACGGATTCTGGATGGACCATTCCTTAAAAGGCAAGGATTGTGGCCAAAACGTTTGGGAAATTTTTGGAGTGAAATGCCCCGCAAGTGTGAAAATTAGCATCTGATTTTTTCTGATTAGTGATTTTGCCACCGCTAAGTCACAAAACCGCAAACGAGGGAAGCCTCGCTTTTACAGAGAAACTGAATTAGGTCATTGCAAACTTGAATCAATGGGTATAGCTTTTGAAGGGAAGCAAAGGAAAGCCAAGAAAGGCAGAAGAAACCACGATGAAGACACAGGTATGTTTGCATTTCCATTTTTAACAATTACTTCGGTTCCTGCGACCCATCATTTGTCTTTGAGTCTTGGTTTCTTAGACTTACCCAAAGTCTTTTTAGTGTTTTGTCATCTGTAATTAGTCTATAATAGAACTGGGGAAAAAGTCTATGGTTCCTTGATGCAAAATAAAAGATTCAAGAGAGTACTGAGCAGGAGGAAGCACACCTCCGCTCTTCTTTTTTCGCTTCTCTGCACACCTGTGGCTTTGCAAGGTGCAGCACTAATAAGACATTCCTGATGCAATGAACAGTTACTTCTGCTCAGTAGGTAAGGATCTAGCAGATAAAATCAGTCCAGTTCCTAACCCCCTCCTATCAGGTGACTTTGAAATGAATAAAACCAAAGCAAAGTTCCACTTCAGGACTATTGAGGTGCAGGAAATCAGAGATGCGTTTGCCAAGGTTAAAACAGCAAAGAGCTTTGGAACTGACGATATTTCCAGCTACTTCTTGAAGCTTGCTTTACCCTTCATTGAAAATTCCCTTGCTTTCGTGTTTAATACATCAATTGAAACAAGTATTTTTCCTGACTCATGAAAAGTTGCTAGGGTTACTCCTATTTACAAAAATGGAGATAGGGCCGAAAAGTCAAACTATCGCCCTATATCAGTCTTACCTGTCATTTCAAGGCTCTTTGAAAAACTTGTAACCAATCAGGTGTACCAGCATATGGAAGATAATGGTTTGTTTTCATCTGGCCAATCTGCCTACTTACGCCTCCATTCTACTGTAACTCATTTAATTAAAAATACAGATGACTGGTACAATGGGCTGGATCTTGGTAAGCTTGTAGGCCTTGTTTTCATTGATCTTAAAAAAGCTTTTGACACTGTTGACCATGAGATTCTCTGCCAGAAATTGGTGCACTACGGAGTCCAACAGCGGGAACTCGCATGGTTCAGATCTTACCTGTGCAATCGAAAACAATTCTGTCGGGTCAACGGTGTCAGCTCAAAAATTGAGAGTATAGATGTGGGAGTTCCCCAAGGCTCATGTCTGGGTCCCCTTCTTTTCCTTATCTATATCAATGATCTGCCGCAAGCTGTCCAAAATTCAGCTGTTTCCATGTATGCTGATGACACAAGTCTGTGCTACCAGTCTTCGGGCATAAATGTGTTGAACGAGGCCATTAATAACGACCTCAAACAACTGGATACTTGGCTTCAAGGCAACAAGCTCTCCTTAAACGTTGCAAAAACAAATTCCATGCTTGTCTCCTCCAAGCAAAAGCATAATATCCTCAAAAGTCGAAATGAAGACTTGGATTTGAAAATTCGCAACAATGAGCTCGAAATAATCCAAAAAACAAAATACCTTGGTGTTCAGATCGACAACTCTCTTAACTGGAAGGAACACATCAAGACTGTCTCTACCAAAGTTTCTAGAGCTATTGGCTTTTTAAAACATGCCAAGACGTTCCTACCGAAGGAAACATTGAAGACTCTTTACACAGCTATTGTCGAGCCACACCTTCGATATTGTTGCTCTGTTTGGGGTTGTGCCGGTTCGACTGAGCTTAATCAGTTGCAAAAACTTCAAAATCGAGCTGCAAGAATTATAACCAACAGCAGCTTTGATACCCCAAGCAGACCACTTATCGACCAGCTGGGCTGGAAGACCATTGAACAACTCATCGCTAGTGAATCTAAGATAATGGTCTTCAAGTCCCTGCACGAACTGGCTCCCCAATACTTGTGTGACCTTTTCACCCGAAACTCAAAGTGCTCTTCGTATGTCCTGCGCAATTCTGAGACAGATTTAAGATTACCCATGAAAAAGTCAAGTAATGGGCAAAAATGCTTCTCCTATCGTGGAGCAAAAGTGTGGAATGAACTTCCTGCCGATACCAAACAGGCATCTTCCCTGAATAGTTTTAAAAAATCTATTTAGGAACATTTCCTTTTCCCTTTCTTTTATGTTAGATTTTGTATATATTGTATTAGGTTTTTATATTATGGTTTTCATATTGTAGTTATTCTTTTTAGTATGTAATTGTATATTAAAGTTTTTAAGTGGAGGGCCCCTTGTAAAACAACTCTGGTTGAAGGGCTACCCTCCTTAATAAAATGAAAATGAAATGAAAATGAAAATGAAATGAAATGAAGCAGCCCCATAAAATGTTGTAACGGAACTGGCTTCGCTATTGTCTTTTCTCCTCCGCTAAACGTTCACTGCCAAGCTAAAATGTGTTGCGCATTCTTGTACGAAGGCACACCAAGACACATTAAAACAAGGGAGTAATATTCGAACGATTTGAGAGCATTTGTGCCTACAAACCCACGTTCTGTTGCACACATCAGTTTGAAGACGAAGCAGAGAAGAAGACAAGACTAAAAACAAGACACAAGGATCAAAACAAGGTAGATAAATAATCAGTCAAAACATCCGTGTCCTAACACCCTTGCTTCATTCCATCATTCCATCATTCCATCATTCCATCTACCATGGTAAGATTTCAATCAAAAACAATGTCAAAAACAGTGGCGATTACTGGATAGTGATAAGCGCATTGAGGAATACAAACAAAAAATCCTTTGGATGATCTAATCATTCTCTCTGGAATTCTATTGTTGCAAGATCACAAATCCCTTTCGATTATTATGGAGTCTGTCATAAAGGTAGTCTGTCACCTTGCTGAACTGAAACGCTTTTATGCTTGAAATAAAACAAAGAGCCTCTACAGAGCTCCTTTTGTACATTCTGCAAATCTGCGCTCATTTGCGCTGCGAACGCAAATGAGGGCAGATTTGTAGACTATACAATGGGAGCCCTTTAGGGGCTCTTTATAGTTTCTTTTCATAAACTATCCAAAAAAATCAAGGTTATCATGATATATGAAATTAGCTCCAGTGAAGATAAACTTATAACAATAAGGGACAGACGGCATATTAACTATGATTGTGCACTCGGTGATTTTGCACGATCCTGCCAGGCTGAAGAAAAGATCGAGTCCTTGCAGGCAAATAAAAGCGATACAGGGGCATTCAACTCACTTGAAAAAGAGTAAGAGATTTTGTTCATATTAAAACATTTTAACGGATTGTTAATGAACAATTCTTTAAAACACAAGGATTCTGGCCAAAACGATTACGAGATTTTCTGGAGTGAAATGCCCGTCGAGAGTGACAATTAGAGCTTGTTTCGTAAAATAAGACCATCTGTAAACTATCAGTTGCCTTCCTGTACGTGTACATTTCCTCGCATAGATGCATCTTACATCAAAAGCACAAATTGATAGGAGTTATCCAGTTTTGACCATTTTTTGAATAAACAGATTCTTGTCTCTCATCAGAACTTACTTTTATAAGAAACTGTAGAAATCGGAGTACTGGCAGGAAATTGAAGTCTCGCCAAAGAACGGAGAACCAGGATTGCGACGATAATCGTATTTGTATTCATTCCAAGTTTGACAATTCCAAAGTCAGACAAGTTAGAAAATCTATCTTGGATTTGTATAAGAGACTGCTTATATGAAAGTCAGCGCTCATCACCAAAAGCTTAAGAAAACTCCAGTAGAGGGGAAATTAAACTTAAGAAGCTATTTATTTTGACAAAGGAAATTCTTCACATATTAAACATTGGGGAAGATTAAAAAAGATAAGTTTAAAATGTTCGCGAGGGCACATGCAATGAACATGAATATTGTAATGAAACCTTGAGGGAACTTGTGAGAAGCCTGAGCACCTAAAATCTGATAATTGAAAGAAACTTTCAGTACTGGCCGAAATTCTTTGCTTCTTATAAAATAGTATATTTGGGTTTAGTGAGAAATGTGAACTAAATCATATACAGTTGCTTCAGATAAATATGTGCAGCACAAAACCATTCTTTGATTTTGTTACATGTTGAAGAAACTCAGACATTGCTTTAACAAAGTTTTAGAGTTGCTATTCCATTATTCCATCGTTCCATCATTCCATCGTTCCATCATTCCATTCCGCCTTTTAAAGATAGCCAACGCTCAACTATTTATATGGACTCAATTCCTTTTAGGATGCTAAAGATATCACGGACAGACTAAATATCAACTGAAGATGTGTCGAAAAGAAACAATACCAACAAGTTGCTAAGTAAGATCATACAAAAACGAACATCTGATCAGAAGACACAAGATACAAAGAGTTTTGACAGAGGGAAAGATTAATGGAAAGTAAATAGTTTCATCAAATGGACCGGTCCCAATTATCCCAATGTGATAAGAAATGCACAGGACAGACGTAGATGGAGGGTTGTGTCATCCAACCCATGCCCAGTGCATGGAGCAAAGAAGGAGCGGAAAGATGAGAAAATAATACTATGACATCTAGAGTTTTGCTTGGACTTTTGCATCTCATTGCTTTGCCAGTGGGTGGCCTTCACAATTGTTTCTTTTCTAAAGAACCGAATGAAGGATTCAGTAAAAAAATTAGGATATCAAATGATCATTGAAAGAAGAATGTTAGATATAGATAGACTTTGTTTGAAAAATGTTTTATGTGATAGTTTCACACATCCTTGGGGAAATTACATTTTTGTGAAGGGGTAAAAAGCCCACGTAAGCAATTTCGTGAAGATACTGGTGAGGTAATCACCAGCAAGAAACGAAAGCCTGCAATTTGATAAAGGCCAGAGACAAAACTAGTGCAAAAATTATCTTAACCCTATCAGGCCTAGGGTATTTGATGCTCTAGGAAGCCTAGGGGGGGGGCTGATTCAGCCCCCCTAATTTATTTCTGTTCTGGACAACCTAGAGCCTTGAAACTTTGCATGTGTATAGAACATCATGTGGTGAACCCAAAAATGAAATATATTTTTATATATTTCACGTGACCTACCCATGACGTCACATTGTTCGATTTTCAAAGTCAATAGGGTTCAGTACTAAAAATTTTCAATCGTTGATTGTGAGAAAACGAAAAGCATTAAGGACATCAGGTTAATTTCATTGTATTCTATGTCTAAATAGTATTCGTTCCGTGAAGAAAAATCAATAAAAAGTGATGATGTCATTACACAGGAATGCAAAGAATGTGCGCATGCGTACTGCCAAAATCCGCAAAACCACATGTTCAAATTAAAAAATAGTTAATTTTTTGGATAGAGCATCAAAAGTAGCATGTATTCCCTTCTTTTCATCATTTTATCACATTACCTGTAGATTTTATTAGGAATCATTCAAAATTTTACACATACATCTCTCAAATACTGATCGCGTTTACCCCCTGGAATGAGATTAACTTTTTCAAAAAATTAATTTTTGATCGTGACAAAGATAAAAACTAAAAGTCAGAAAGTTTTGGCCTTGTAAGTGCACTTGGAGAAAATCTACAGACAAAAATCCGCTAGGGGGGGCTTTTTTTTTTTTTTTTTTTTTTTATACCACATAAAAGATCTCAACTACAACTAAGTTATTTAAATTTTCTATGGCTGCCATAGCTGGAAAGGACATGATGTCAGCGAGTTCCAACTACGGCAGCCACTTACAATAATTTCAAAATATATACAAACAATTTAAGAACAAAACAAAAAAACAACTCGACCGGGCGTCTCAGAAAGAAGACCCCCCACCAGATAGTCAAATAATCACCCAAACATTATCAGAAAACTGTAGTATGCACTTCTGCTACTCATGGTGCAAATGGGAGTGCTTCTTTACAAGACACCCGTTGCAATTACTACAAATAAACGAAAATGTTGCTGCCGTTTTGTGCTTAAGTTCAATCTGAAAACCTTTTCGTATCTTTGATGAAAGAAATTGTTGCTTCAAGGATTATTCGATTGATGATGACACTGTTCTTTAAGTCTCCGAACAGAAGCAAGTCACACAAAGGTTTATCATCAAGATCGATATTTAAACCAGGGATTTCAGAGAGCCGATCAAAGAGTTCTTGCCGCATCGAATCAAACTGCGGGCAGTGCAGGAGAAAGTGCTCGTTGTCTTCCATGTCATTACCACAAGCACAAAATGGAGTAAGGCTATCAAAGTTGTGTCTAAATTTATGCTCATTCAGCACACTAAACTTTAAACGCAGCTTTGTGAGTAATTTCACGCCTTCAATATCAGAAATATTGTAGACAGAATTTCCCTCCGGTCTTATGATTTTTAATAATTTGTTCTTAAACTGAGAAAGGGATATTGAATTTTTGATCTCTTCCCCAAGCAAATTCCACTCAAACAGGGTATTATGAAAGTAAGTATTGGAAAAGCGATTCGTTCTGGCAACATGTACTTCATAATCACGAGGGTGTCTAAGACCGTAGTTAAGTTCACGTTCGGGAGGGATTTCATTAAAAAGGTAGCCTGGTGATTGTGATTTCACTAAGTTAAAGAAATGGCATAGCCTCCTGTACCATCTTCTGTGATACAGACTTTCCCATCCTAATTCTTCGTACAATCTTTGCCTATTTGTACCTCTCCAAGCACCAGCAACAGCTAAAGCTGCAGAATATTGGGTCTGTTCAAGCCTTTGCGTAAAAGTTAAGCGCATTTCTGGGTCATATTTGTGATAAATGATGTCTCCATAGTCTAGGTGTGGCCTCACGTATAATTTATATATCTGGTCCAACACATCCCTAGCCACATACTTCGACAGATATCTTATCATTCCTATGCCCCTTCTAGCCTTGCCAATAGCTTCTTTAATATGACTAAGAAAATTTAGTTCAGAGTCAAGCTGCATTCCAAGATGCTTGTGTTCAGTTTTCCTTTCAACTTCATCAGTGCCAAGCAAAAGGTGAGGATGGAACGGTTTACTTTTTTTGCAAGAGAAAACAACCTCTTCAGTCTTATTTACATTAAACTGCATTTTCCATTGCCATGCCCATAATCGCACCCTTTCAAGGTCTGCATTGAGGTCGTCAGCAGATCTTCTTTCATCTTCAACAACCGAGAAGAGAGAGGTATCATCCGCAAACATTTTGACATCACAGTTCACGTTCTCGACAAGATCATTAATGTAGACAAGGAAAAAAAGTGGACCCAAGACAGAACCCTGTGGCACACCAGCACATATCGGTGCCCATTTCGAGCTTTTTCCGTTCAGAACAACTCGCTGTTTACGATTTGCTAAGTAGTTCTGGATCAAAGCAAGGACGTTCCCATTGATACCATTGCATTTTAATTTGTATAGAAGGCCCTCGTGCCAAACCCTGTCAAACGCTTTGGAAAGATCAAGAAAGACGGCTCTAGTTTCAAGGGTAGGACAAGCTTCAAATGCTTTGTAGATGTTGTGAGTTATAGATAACAATTGATTAATAGTAGAGTCTCCCGGCCGAAAGCCTGATTGTTGTTGAGCTAGAAGTCCATTCTCACAAAGATATTTGTAAATATCATCGAACATTACTTTTTCAAATAACTTCCCGAAGATAGGTAGAAGCGAAATAGGCCTGTAATTCATTTTGTTCTGTCTGCTGTCTTTTTTGTGGACAGGAATTATATTAGCCCTTTTCCAGACAGAAGGATAAGTTCCCGTCTCCAAAGATTTTTCGAAGATTAAACACAGAGGGTCAACTATTGAGGCATCGCATATCTTTATCATATGAACAGATATGTTGTCACAACCACCAGCTTTTTTGGAATCAAGTGCCCGAATTAGTCGTAAAACTTTATCCCTGTTAATGGCAATGTCCGTTAAAGATGAATTGCACCGGGGCAAAAAGTTGGGAATTATACTGCCGGTTGATATTTCGGAACACTGTTGCACAAAGAAATCATTCAAAATGTTCGCCTTGGTATCTGCGTTGGTAACAATGATTCCATTTTCTAGAATTGGAGGAATTCCCGCAATGCTCTTCTTATTCATTAATTTGTTCAGGGTAGTCCAATATCTGATTCAGCCCCCCTAGGCTTGGTAGGGTTAAAGATTAAATTGTGACATCGCAAGATAGCATTGTCATATCATAGTGCAAATTTTGTAAGAACGCTAGCAATTGTTGTATATAAAATTCAAAGCTCTGATCAAAAATGGACACAAGCTATGTAGTACATGCAATATTTTTGAGCTAAATTGATATTCTTACATGATGAGACAAAGGAGCTCTATTTTACTAGTTCTAAAAGTGTCACTGTCACTAAATGTAGTAAAAGATTAAATTTCTAAACAAAATTAATAGGCACGGTTGAAACTTAGAATCCAATTAGTTGTTTTGATATAAAATGGAGTGCAAAAGCAAAAGATTATTTTATGGTTCAGAGAATATCATCATCTAATCACATTAGCTATGAATTCTAGAAAATTTGTTCATGGTATTCTAGGACCAAGTTGTTTTGATATAAAATGGAGTATAAAAACAATCTTTACGCAGATTCTTTGATGGTTCATAGAATATCATTTTCTAATCACATCAGCTATAAATTTTACAAATGGTTTATAGTATTCTAGGACCAAATTTTCACATCAAATATTTGTTGTGTTGCCCCCTAGATGCCTTACAATGCTTTTGTATATATCTACTCTCACCTGAAACAATGAAAACAGTCTGTTAGAATCAATAACGTGTCTAGCTCTTTCCGAGCTATTTATGAGAAGTACCTAAAGGCTCTGTCTGTTCTAGGCCCTATTCTGTTGAATGTTAATATAAATGATCCCTTTCAGGTAATGAGACTGGTAACATCACACAATTATGTTTATAGGGGGAGGGGGAAAATGTATCTTGTAATGTCAAAATAACCAGAAATGCCTACCATCTATTTTCATTCTATTCCATGTTGGTGCAGTTTCTTTTCACTTCCCAAATTGTGGCATTCACTAACTGTTATTGCTAGTTTGATAAAGGCCTTGTCTTATGCGAGAAACCTCTCAAGGACATCATTCACATTATTGTACCGTATTGTAGTGTTCTACTGTTTTTGCCATGTTCATCACTATGATTTAGGCCCCAGCCACATTTGAAAATGCATATCTTTATCCGTTTCAGGTTAGCGTTCACATGGAGAAGGTGTTTTTCAGTGATTGAAATTGTAGCTTTTCAAAGTCTCTCTCCAGAGTGGATCTTTTTGAAGATGCTGTTTTTCTCTCTCCATGTGAACGGTTGAAAACAGAGCTTCGAAAGCGCTGATGTCACATTGTCAATTTACTTCCCATCAGAGCATATGCTTGGTTCTTTGGGGATCATGCAAGGGCAGTTTGTTTGTTTGATTTTTCTCTTATCAAAGTTCAAATGTCAAATATCATTATTGAACATCAAATTTCATTATCGAATATCAAGTTTGGAATGTCACAGCATTTTTGTATAGGTGGGGATACTTTTGAAAACACTCCTCATGTGGACGCAGATCTCTTTTGATGTATAAAAAGAGATAAAAGATGCCTTTTTCAAAAACATCTAGATACGTAAAGATGGGACCATATTGTTTTGATGCCAATTACATTTTGTATTTTCCTTGTGTATGGTTGCAAGATCTTCTTCAAACTTTAAAACAAAGAAGTCTAAGACTAGGCTAATGACTATTCATTTTGGATCTACACAAAGAAACCCTTCCTCATTGTTGATTTCAAAGGCAACATTGGTTTAACACAGCTTCAAAATATCACTTTGCGGACCAATCAAGAATCAATCAAATTGCTCCATTGTTAGTCCTAGGAGCCATATTGTTTAATGCAACATGACAATTGATTGAAAACAAAAGCTATCAAATTGGAAGAAACTGTCAATAGATATTGAGCTAGAGTCTGGACAGCATACCATCTCTGATGAACTTTTCAGAAAAGCTGCATCACATCTCAAAATGTTAAAAATATTCAACTGTTTATGGGCTATACATGGGCTATACAAGTCCTGTCAAAGTTTTCTATACTAAATTTATTGTTGTGGTGATGGTACTTCTTATCATCTTACACTTTGTAAAGTTTGAAATGATAACGAAATGCTCCTAGAATTTTAATACAATGATTACTGTACCTCACCTCAAAAACTAAAAATAGGGACTGTGACCCCCAGAGCTAATATTTGTAAACAATATGAGCCATGTGACAGAGTTGCCTATCACATGCTATAGTTAGATTCAAAGACAAATTCTTTCAAGCATGTGGAAATGGTGACTCTGAAAACATATTTATTTACACAGAAATGAGATCTGCATCTAGGAGGGCCATTTGTAAACACAGGCATCGGAATACTGGCATCCGCATTGGCATATGCATTGGCATTGACATTGCACCTGTGCGAAAAGACATGCAAAACTGATCAGGGGGTGGTATTGTGCTACAAATTAATTTTCAAGAAAGTTTCTTGACATAGTCAACAAGTCAGTTCTTTGGGAAAAACTGTGCAGGACTAATAAGGATAGCTGGGAATCACCAAGAACCTAATTCATAAGACACGAATGAAAGCCTCTCCAATACAAAAGCATAATTTTGCACAAATATATAGTTCAGAGTAAACTGTCAGCTACAGTAAAGTCCACTTAAAGCTACAGTAAAGTCCACTTAACATGGCACTTCAAAATTGAGAAGAACAACTTGAGGAAATACTTGATGAGGACATCCTGCACAAGCTTTCCTCATCTGTACATATTCTTTTAAAATCTTAATAAGAAACTCTTCTCTCATTCAGGTTGCCGAAATATCAAATGTAGAATATCAGCTGACAGGTTCACATCTTATTGTGACCTAGAGGTTTACATTTTGCAATAGCTTTGTTTGACTCATCTTAGTCTCTTTTAATTCATTACTAATCTAGTTTAATCGTAAATATCATTATCATCGACTTTTTGGTTTAGTTTTTTCCACACTGGAAACATGTATGTTACACCAAATAGCATTGGCATCAAGCAGCATCATGAACAATGGAAGAACAATAGGTCTATTGTTTTTAGACAATTGGCATGGCCTAAACCTTTGGTGTAACACCCAGGAACTTACCACACTGGGTTTTGCTACATTAGTTTTACTATCAGAGTTAGCTTTAGAAGTGTAAGCTGCCATGCCCACGTACAGCAAGTAGTGCAATTTGATGCTATTCTTTCTGTAATTAATTGCTTTGATCACTGTTGTCATTTGTTATTTGAAAATGAAATATTTCACATTTTCATATTTCATGTTTAATTCTTTCAAGGAGGTTTGTCCTTCAACAAGTTGATTTTCAAGGGGCCCTCCAAAAAACGTTATATAATTAGAAAGACAAAAGCTATTAATCAAATCAAACTATAAAACCCCATTTACAATATTTAAAACTTACATACAGCAGTATTCAAAATCTACAATAAAAAAATGACAGGAAAAAAGGTTCTATTTCTAAACAGTTTTCTTGAAACTATGCAGAGAGGTTGCTTGCTTTGACTCGGCTGACAGGCTATTCCATAGTTTAGCGCCTCTGGGAGAGAAACATTTCTGGCCATTTGTTGACTCTTTCATTGGTAATCTCAAGTTGGTCCCCGTATTTTGCAGAATATAAGATGAGCAGAGTGAGTTTTGGGTGAAGAGGTCACAGAGGTATTGTTGAGCCAGCTCATTCAGGGACTTCAAGACCATTCTCTTAGATTAACCAGTAATCAGTTCATCAACAGTCTTCCATCCTCAGCACCTCAATAAAAGGTCTGCCTGGGGTATTGTAGCTGCTATCCGTCATCATCCTAGCAGCACACTTTTGAAGTTTTTGTAACTGATTGATTTCCATTGAAGCAGCCAGCCCAAGACAGAACAGCAGTATCAAACGTGGGGCTCCACAACACCCATATAGAGAGTTTGCAAAGCTTCTTTCAGAAGAAAAGACTTCAAGCTCATTATCATGTATTTTCAATTTCAAGTCTTCATTTTGACCTTTGAGAATAGTGTCTTTCTGCTTGGTGGAAATAAGCATAGAATGCATTTTCGCAACATTCAGGGAAAGCTAGTTGCCTTGTAGCCAGCTATCCAGTTTCCCAAGATTGCTGTTAATAGCCTAATTCAGCAGAATCAAGTCAGGAGACTGGTAGCTAAAACTTAGCCTGCATGCAGACTCTTGATAAAAAAGCGAAAAGATAGATAAAAGTAGAGTCTGCGCAGCAAAGATAGACAAAAATAGAGTCTGCACAGCTGAGTCACTCTTCTTGTTTGTTGCTGTCCACATTCTATTTTTGAAGCCTCATGTCATAAGAGACCATTATCAAATCCCTTTGCTTTCCGTGTTAGGCCAGATTAACCTAGTGAAATTGTGCTTGTCCCCATGACCCTCCTCTATACAGAAACCACTATAAATCACACAACTGAGAGTGTCATTTGTATAGCAAATAAAAGCTTGAACAACAGGTTTAATCTCCTCTACGAAATGCATTGTACTCATAATGTCAATGCTTTATCAAACGTTTCCTCATTTGAACAATAAAGCGTTGTTTATTTAAATGATAGTTTTTAAAATTGAGGGAGAAAACAGAATTTTATTAGACCATTCAAATTTGGTTCCTTGATTTTGAGGAACCCTTGAACAAGAATAGTGGCTTAGTTGCGCAGACTCTACTGTTTTCCATCTTTTCAATTTCTTATTAAGAGTCTTGCACACAGGCTACTAAAACTGGTATCATCAGCATACATGGACATATTGGAATCTTAGACTGCTTGTGGGAAATCATTGATGTATGAGGAAAAGAAGAGGCTAAGACATGAGCCTTGTGGAGCATCAACTTCTATATCCCCAAGTTCGGAATCAACCCCATTAACCCTACAAAATTGTTTCCGGTTCTATAGTCGGATTAGGAAATGAAAACTTTTCATTCTATAAGATTTCTTTAAGATTTTTTAAAACTTGATGCCATGATGAGGATGATCATGATGAGTGGACAGAGCAGAAACGGTGTAAAATGACATCATCGACCAATCTGAGATAAGGAAGTGCTAGGACAGACAAGCCTTTTGAAATGATAAATCAAGAGTTTTAGGTCCTAGGAAGAAAATATCATAACTGCCTAATTTTGGGACCTGTTGCAAGGAGCTAAGGGGGCTCAAAGTTACGAGGTTTCGCGCATGCGTGCGCAATCTCTGCTCTGTCTGATGAATGAGTTAAATGAACAAATGATATTTTTGAAGGTGCCCTTTGGAACGCCTTGATGAGCATCCTCCTCCTGAAGTAGTAAACTAGTTTCGAAAAGAGAACATTTTTCCCATCACCATAAAATCAACTACAAGAGAAAACTCATCTCTATATATATGTATACCATATTCGCATCGGGAGAGAATTCAGGGTATAAAATAGTACAAAAGAGAGAAGAGAAGCGAAGAAGAGAACATGTTCAGGGTGACTGTTTTCAGTAGCCTGAGCCACCTAGACACAATGTGCAGTTCGTGGTGCAATGGCGGCATGAAAGCATGAAAGGAAGGAAGCAGAAATTGCCTAACAACTCTCTAAAAATGCTTCTCTCAACTGCGTAATTTGGAAGACTTACTGTGAAGTAGTTCTTGTTCTTCTGCATGGTATGGGACTTGGTATCAAAAACGGTGACTTGCGTGGTGATCTTGGTATATGAAACCCCTCTTTATCGCTCTTACGCTCTTCCTCTTTTCTCGCTGTAGGAGGTGTGGAAGACATCTTTACTTTTCTTGGCTAATGCTCTGCTGAACTCCGAATGCTCAGGCCTCACTCAAAGCCTCATCGAAAGCCTTAAACTTCATGCTTACAGCTTACTGTTGAAGTGAATTGATGCTGTTGTTGTTGCTACATTGGCGAACATCTGAAGGTAGAACAGATCAGTGCAATGGGTGTGGTCGGTATTCTGTACACTTTTTAGCAGGTCGGAAAATGCAGGTCGGCACTTCTGTACACTATTTATCTCTGCTTTTTAGGGTAGGGTATGAATATGGAACGCCATTTCCACAAAAATGACATAATATAGGATTATGTTACATAAACTAGGATCATGTACACATAAACTAAGATTATGTACATAAACTATGAACTATGATTATGTCGACAAAATATAGGTTTATACAACATAACCATAGTTTATGTGCACATAATATGAGTCTGCTAAATTACGTGCCAAACGTGCCAACGTGCCATGACATGTTACGTGCCAACGTGCCAAATTTTCTTACGTGCCAACGTGCCATTACATGCTACGTGCCAACGTGCCTCCGTGCCAAATTTTCTTATGTGCCAACGTGCCGCCGTGCCAAATTTCTTTACGTGCCAACGTGCCATTGCATGTTACGTGCCAACATGCATAGTTCCTGCCTGCCATGTGCCAATTTACCTACCTGCCAATTTGTCGTACGGTCCATTCGTAGGCAGTTTCTTAAATTTTTGGGCCATCCTGCTACCAACCGTTTCTTTTTGATGCTTATTTTTCTTCGTTTGCCAAGAGTACAGCTATTGAATTTGTTGCTAGAAGGGCTTCCAAATTACTTGGTAAGATCTTAAAGCATGATAGTGACATAATTGACATTGAAAACACTGTCTAAACATTTACTATTACTGTACAGTGTCAAAACATTTTCAATTGACCAAGGAAAGAGTTCCCAAATACAAAAGTAAGTTTCTTACCTTTTTAAAAACGGGAGGGCAAAATTTCTCATAAGCTGTTTCTTTTAAAATGAAATGAAAGTACTCGGAAAGTACATAAGTAAAGAAGCTTTCAGAACTGCTTAGTTTGAATAAAACATGTTTTTGCATTCTCCTACAAAGGAGCTTTCTTTGGCTAACGATCTAACTCATTTTACCCCCAGTAGACGGCAAAGCAGCTTTACAAATTGAACGAATGTATTAGTTCCTATTCCCTGCGATACGAGTGTCAAAATTCACCCACTTTTCCTGTGGACCTGTTTTATTTGGGCATACAGGGTGATTTTAGTCAAATTGCTTTTTTCCGCTGTTGAAACGATCGTAAGTATAAAATTCGATTCATGGCTTAGTGGGTGGTGAACTCTTTACGTTCAGAGCTTTTTAAGTGATATCGAAGAAATTTTCGATAATTTCTAGCAGATTTTCCCCGGCCTAAAGTTTGATTAACCTGACAGCGTAGCAAACATTGAATGTCGGTTCATTCAAGATCAAAGGAAATCTTTAGATTGGTGTACAAACGACTTATTTTACCAGATCACAAAATGCTTAAATCATCCTCAGTTATGGGGCCCACATTGAAATTGCTCTGCCTTAACCAAAAGTTGTTCTCAGACGCGTATCTTAGAGTGACATGCTGGCACATCGGTACATTGCAGTGCAATCTTGTAAGAAATCTAACATGTGATAGCAATAATGCACGAAAAGAATTTGGCACGTAGGCACGTTAGCACGTTGGCATGTAACATGCAATGGCACATTGGCACGTAAGGAAAGTTGGCACGCGGGCACGTTGGCACGTAACATGTCATGGCACGTTGGCACGTAAGGAAATTTGGCACGCAGGCACGTTGGCACGTAACACGTCATGGCACGTTGGCACGTAAGGAAATTTGGCACGTAGGCACGTAGGCACGTTGGCACGTAACATGTCATGGCACGTTGGCACGTAAGAAAATTTGGCACGTAGGCACGTTGGCACGTTTGGCACGCTTGGCACGTAATTTAGCAGACTCACATAATATGGGTTATATGGACATAAACCTGTATTATGTCGTGATAACTCATATCATGTCGACATAATATAGGTTTATGTAACATAATCCTAGTTTATGTGCACATAATAACACGGGTTATCGGGACATAAACCTCATATGAACCTACATTATGTAGTGATAACCCATATTATGTCGATATGATATAGGTTTATGTACATAATCTATCTATGAGTCAATACAATCAAATAACAGGAGCAAAGCGGTAAACTTTCAGCGCAACAAACAATTTAGTCTTATTGTTTTTTTTATTCATTGATTCATGAAGATCTATTCATTGGTGAACCAAACAGCTAGATAAAATGTTTGATCCGTTGTGCTTTCATGTGAATGGATTGAGCAACATTCAAACACAGTGGCCCCATCAGTTGATCAACAATTGCTTTTCAGGGGGCCATAGCAAAATTCGAAAAAATAAATAAAAAAGATGCTATAAAATAATAACAATAATAACAATAACAGTAAGAAAAACAATAATGATAATAATAATAATAATAATAATAATAATAATAATAATAATGATAATAATAATGATAATAATAATAACAATAATAATAATAATAATAATAATAATAATAATAATAATAATAATAATGTGCACATAATAACATGGGTTATCGGGACATAAACCTCATATGAACCTACATTATGTAGTGATAACCCATATTATGTCGATATGATATAGGTTTATGTACATAATCTATCTACATAATAATAGTAATAATAATAATAATAATAATAATAATAATAATAATAAAAAACGAAAGTTTATGTCAATTTCTAAGGTTCCGTTTACACGGGACCGGATCCAAACGGATGCGTACCCAAACTGTAACTGATAGGCCTTGCGTTTACCAGGGACTCGACGGATCCAAACCTATTTGGATCTGCTATCCGTACCCAAACGGGATCACTTTCGAAAGTGATCCCGTTTGGATCCGATCCCAAAAAGGTCTCGTGTAAACCAGTGGGATCAGATCTAAACTGGTACGGATAGGAAGTGACACGATTAAACAGAAAATCTTTCGTTGACGTGTCAAAGAGGAGAATCAGAAATGAGACAGTCAGAAATGAGAGTGCAAAATTTCAAAGGATCTGATTAGAATAAGAGAAAAGGCTTACTAAAGCGCTGCTAAGAGTTCATAAGGTCCAAATGGATCCGATCCCGCGAAAACGCTCCTCAGAACAAAAAGTGGATTGGATCCATATGGATCCGATCCCATTTGGATCCGATCCCGTGTAAAAGGAGCCTATGTCTTTTTTGAAGGTGGCAAGGGAGGGTGTCTGTTTGATATCAAGATAAAGTTGATTCCAAAGCTTAGGTCCACGAAAGGATATTGCCTTTTGCCCATTCTTGGTTTTCCGCATGTTTCAAAAACCCAATTTTTCGAGAAACTTTATTACGGAGAACATAAATGTATTCTTCCCAACTTAAATCCCTATCAATTATCACACCCAGACACTTTAACAAATACGAAGTAGCTAAATCGTGGAGAGCGGGCTTACATGTTTGTGAGTCTGGTTTGATAATGTATGCAAAACAAATGCTAAAATGGCCACTTTTGACGCAAGCGGTACCGAGGCCGACATCGATGACCTAAACAAAGCAAGACAATGCAAGCCTTGGGAACGAGGTTGGTTGGTGGCTTGGAGAAGCGGAGAGGAGCAAAAATGAAATAGTCTGATTTGGCATTAGGAGTGCAACGTCAGAAATGCCTGCCCCTACCATCGTGCGGCTTCGTTTTGATATCACGGAATTTCGTCACCAAAAAGAATATCTTTCTTTTATGCCAAATGCATAAACAAAAATGTACCAAGCCTATCACGAAATCATTCGAATGAGCGTTTTTACTTACCATTGGGTATTCACAATTGCTTATTTTGTAATGATTTCAAGCTACATTTGACTGATATACAGGGTATCCCAAAATAATTATGCCCCCGTTTGTACGGCTGCTGTGGAGGAGGTGTAGATCCAGTTATCTAGGTTTTACACAGCTGCATAGGTCAGGCTTTAACTTAGAATTTGAGATTTTGTGTGACTAAATCTGACATGTGGTTGTTGATTTATGGTAAAGAAAAGACAAAATAAGTGGTCGCCTCAAAATAAAGAAAGCTTCCAAAGAAAGGCTGCTGACATCGCATTAAAATTTTCACTACATCTTTAAAAGGTAGGAAGTGCTCTTTTTTAAATGGACAACACTTCTAACCCATTAAAAGATTTATCAAAAATTTCAAACGACGCTAGAACCCTTTCTTTGAAAACTTAGTTTACTTTGGCACTTCTGGAGAACAACAGAAAGCTGTTTTGAAGCAACAACGTACTTTGCCTTTTCTCTGCCATCTGCCATAAATCAGCAACAACTAATCAGAATGACTCATACAAAGTCTCAAACTCTAAGCTGAAGCCCGATCTATGCATCCGTTTAAATAACTAGATGACTGAATCTTCAGCTCCTCCACAAGAGCCACATAGAAGGGGCATCTTTTTGGAACATCCTGCACTATCTCGACGATATACCATTTGATATGAAACTTAGTGTGATGAGATGGAGTCAGAAGCGTAGCATTTATTCGTTTGACAACAATTGAAATCTTAGGACAATGCAAAGGATGGCAGAAAAATTGGTTTCATACCTCCAAGGTAGTATTGTACATATATGATAATACTTGAAACGTTGCTTTCTTAATGAAATTGCACAGGATATTAAACATGGTTTACAGAATAAACTCAGCAACTTGTACATATTTGATTGTCTTTCTATAGAATTTATGTACATATATTTATATTACTAAAACATTCCTAACAGATATTCATAAATGATGAAATCTTGAAAATGTATCGTATCCCCTCAGTTGACCATTAGCCCTGGGATGGTAAGGCTCACTCTCGCCAATCTACAAATAAAAACGGAAAAGAATAGAGCTATGCAAACAGAAACTCGTTTGAACTTTTCGTGTAGTTCTGGCCCTATTGCCATTCCAAGTTCAATCTCAGTAATACTAATGCAGCATCTAGAAAAAAAATTTGATAACTCTACTGAACATAAAGCTAGTTCACCTTTCCATTCTTATCAAATGTAGCTTTCATTCTGTGAAGATCTGCTAACGAGAAAGCTCTACAAGCACGTTCTACCATGGTTCAGTTTTTAAAGAAAGTCTCAAGAACAAAAAACTAAGAACAGATTATAGAATGGAACTAGACATCGCAGCTAAGAGGTAAGCTTCATTTGTCAAACTTCTGCATCGATTTCTTGTTACATTAGTGGCTACTTTTTAGTCTCCCCCCCCCCCATCTGATGATTCGGATAAGATGTGATTTTGAGATACTACCATATCGTTTGCTGTTTCGAGATACGATCAAACATGAAGTTGCTCTTGATACTCACGTAGTTGCTTGGGAACGGGAGTGAGGTTGTGTTGTAGTGTCTGTGGTAGCCTGGAAACTCAGAGAGCCCGTCAGTGATCCGCAGCTAGGAAAATAATAATGATACGATGACATAATGCGGTATTTCTTCCATTCAAAGTTGACTTGTGACTATCTAAACTTATTCCTAGTCAAGGCAAATTTCTCCACCAAAACCAAACGTAAATAGATACAGAAGTTTCAAGGTCTGCATTTACTGCATAAATCTTTGGCACTTAAATCAAGATGTGAATGTAATAAAAACGTATTTCTCAATTTGTAGCTTTAGATAACTGCTACATCTTAAGTCATAGATTTTCCTTATAATCTTTTAAAAATATACTGGGTCTACTCTGGGGGGAGGTACATAACTTGTGGAGGGACGGGTATTGGCCACCTATTTGGATGAGATTTCGGGCCCAAAATTCTCTACACAAGGGTCCTCTTTTGGCAGATTTCCCATAACCATTGATGGGTTTGACTGAAATTTGGAAAAAATAATTAATATTTGGCAGTTTTACGCGAAGGCTCATTTAAAACTGGGTCTGAAAGGAAGCTTTGAAAGAGGGAACCTTTCTGTCGGTCAGGCGGCAGACCCCCGTCCATCGACAAGTCATGTACCCCCCTCAGAGGGTTTACTGGGTGAAATGGCTAAGCCTAGAGTACAATAGGTAGGAGGAGAAAAGCCAACGAATTTCATCAAAATCTTGCTTGACAGATTTTCTCCCCAACTTGACTATTTGAACTGGCGTCCCAGATGCGTTGAACGGTGCAGTCTATGATCCACCGTTTTTCTGCCATCAACACTACAATCATGGACATGAATTATGAGACAAATACATTTTTCTGATATTTTGACCTGTTGCATCTTTCTCCAGTCCCCTCAATCAATGATGAAAGTCAGAGAACCTTCCTTGACACATTACCAACATTGAATAAGGGGGAGAGGGGGCTCTTCAATTCAGGTCAGATCTTAAATTCTGAATTTGTCTCAAACTATTTTGTACACGATTGTCTGAATGCAAAATACAAACTACCATATGAAAAAGGAATCTTCCTGAAAAACTGTTGTGAATCATTTACTAATCTTTAATAGTTTTCAGAAATTCTTGGACAAAATTACTGAATTTTTTTCAAAACGAGGGTGCCTCATCTCGGAGGTTTAAGTGCCGGTCTCTGTAGTTTCTCTCTCTCATTTTCTGACAATCGGTTATCTACGTTTTGAATGATAGAAAAAGCATTACACACCATACATAACGCACATGTTACCACATGTTGCCACACATGATACCATCTCAGTTTGTCTAAGAACACCACAAAATAGCTGTTTTACAACATGTTACCATATGTTACCATCATTTGTAAGAATAAATATATAATGATGGTAACAAGTGGTATCATGATTAAAGCATACAAAACTGTAGTCACATGTTCCTATCAAGTATGGTAACATGTTACCATGTTACCAAAGAAGTTGTTGTTGTGGATGTCGAAACG
Source organism: Aurelia sp. 4 Dawson et al 2005 (assembly GCA_964019985.1). Classification (NCBI taxonomy): domain Eukaryota; kingdom Metazoa; phylum Cnidaria; class Scyphozoa; order Semaeostomeae; family Ulmaridae; genus Aurelia; species Aurelia sp. 4 Dawson et al 2005. The sequence continues at coordinate 11,588,879 of OZ026502.1, forward strand.
GAAATAACGCTTAGCAGTATCATTTACATTGATATTAGGGTATGACTAAAATATGCCCTGTGAACTGGGCAAAACCTTTCCTGAAATTCTGCGGAAATTTGACTAAGTATGCACATTTTTCAAACAGTACTCATTTTAATGCAGCCTACCTACAGCAAATCAGTCTTAGCAATGCATATCTAAGAGCTATCATTTCGTGGCCAACTAATTACAAAACTAATTCTCAACGTGTTAGCTTTCTCCAAAGGAAAGAAAACCAGAGTAATAAAAAAGTTCCAAAGTTTGTAGAGAAGCTGTAGAGGAAGATTAGCTTCCATTTTCGCTGCTTTTTCCTTCCAAGCAAAAATAATATGGGTCTATTGAGGTGAAAAATTCCTTTCTACTTTTATTCATCATCAAACACTCAGGACGCCATACTGGGTGACCCAGAAAAAAGTTACACGACGCAATCAGAAAAAAAAGTAAGTCGCCGACTGAAATACTGATGAAGTTTTTCTGTCACTAAAGGCCAGTTTGCACGATTATATTCACGTAAAATTTGCTTCACATTTTTGATGTGATCACAGAATGTGACTGTGTAAACGGGCATCACAATAAAGAGGATTACTTTTAATTGCTTCACATAACATCAAGCAACTTGTGATGCCCGTTTACACGATCACATTCTGTGATAACATAAAAAATGTGAAGCAAATTTTATGTGAATATGATCGTGTAAACCGGCCTTAAAAGACAGCCTGCACTATGAGTATTTTTTGCAATTTTTCAGATCTTCAAAACAGATAGGGGAGCGTGTTTCAAAGCAGCCTAGCAAAAGGCAACTCAGTTGAAAATTTCCAGAGAAGGGTATAGTCCCTAGGTACCTAAAAATATTCCAAAGTTATACCGAAACACACTCCTCATTGTTTTGAAGATCTAAGATGGGTTTAAATAGATCATATGTTTTTGACGACTTGTGAGGAAATCAAGAAGGCCTTCTTCCTCACAATCCTTAATTTGGGAAATTCATGATACCGAAAAAATTGCAAAAAAAACTCACAACCTAAGATATTGTTTAGCAATAGAACAACGTTTGAAGCATTTCAATCTGCGACTTACTTTGCTCTTTAAAACAGACTGCCTTGGATCACTTTCTCTGGGTTAATCGGTAAACTTTAGCCTTAACTGGCTATACCTTAGCAAATATTGAACAGAGAAGAAGCAGGAAGGTAGCAAACGTTAAGTTAAAGCCTCTTCTGTCACAGAAATGTAAAACCAGAAAAATTGAAGATATAGCGTTTCCAAAGCAGCTCTGTAAATGTCGGAACCGCTTTGGAAGATCCGATATTTGCGAAGAATGGACGACATACCTTATAGTTTGATTTTTCCCTTGCCCACTGCCGCGTATTGTCTGAGATCTGCAAGATTGAGATACACAACATATACTGGGTGTCTCAAAAAGTACCCCATTTTGAGTGGAAATAGGAACGAGACGATAGGATATTATTACACTCTGACTGGACAGCCAAATTTATCAACGTTCAATTCAACTTAGATTCACATACGTTGCAGTTAAAAATCGTCCACCAAACACCGGAGACGCAAGCTTGCAAAGTCAAAATTTACAGTACACCCGAAACCAGACGTTTTGAAAAAGGGCCTAGCCATGATTTGTATCATGAATATTTTCCAAAACACCTGTAAACTTTAATTTTCATCTTTTCGCTTTTGAAAAAAATAAAAAAAAACCCGTGGACATCGCCCTTATTGAACAAATATGATCAAAATGTGGTAAGAATGATAAAGTCGTGCCACATCTCAAAATGAGGTGCATGTGCTCCTTTGCCTCTTCTTTGACAATTGGGATGGAATGCAATGCAAGGATCGATCCCTTAAAGGAATAATTATTTGTGGAAAAGCTGAAGCATTTCAAGGTACAATTCTTTAAAAACATAAGATCCTTGTGGATGATTACAAAGCCTGCCTTGGGCTAGGCAAGCAAGAGCTTATGAACATTAATTCATTCATAACCCCAAATGATCGTTGATGCTGTTTTAGCTGAAAATCAGTGGAATATGAGTGTTACTGCCAAAGTTGCGTTCCATCAAAAATTAGACGCGTTTAGTAAGAAAAGATAAAAGATAAAGGCAAAAAGATAAAGCAAGTGACAAAATTTAAATACCTAGGTTATATGATAACATCAGATGGTAGATGCACAACTGAAATAGGTAAAAGAACTGCAATGGCTAAAAACACTTTTCAAAAAATGAGAACAATACTAACCAACAGAAATATAAAAATCATCACAAAAATCAGAGTTTTACAGACATATGTGTGGTCAATTCTTCTATACGGATGTGAGTGTTGGACAATTAACAAAGAAACAGAAAAGAAACTAGAGGCAGCAGAGATGTGGTTTATCAGAAGAATGATGAGAATATCATGGACAGAGAAAAGGTCAAACGAATCAATTCTTAAAGAAATTAATACAGAAAGATCACTAATTAAGACTATAAGAAAAAGACGATTGGAAATGCTAGGACACATATATCGTGGCAAAGGCTTAGAACATCTGGCCCTTACTGGAAAGACAGAAGGAAAACGTAGCAGGGGTCGGCAAAGGATAACATTTGTTGGAAGTCTAAACTCGTGGTTGTCAAAGACAGGCAGCAAGTGCGACCTTCTGAGACAGACAGAGAACAGATGTGATTGGAGAGACATGATCGCCAATGTTTGTTCCAGACAAGGCACATGAAGAAGAAGTAAGAAAAGAATCGCCTGAAAAACAGATTTTGATCTTGTTGCGTACATTTTGCTTCAGTGTGGTCTGACGATATCATTCAAAAAGACAAAGACTCGAGTGTTCAACAGTGAAGAATTGGCAGAGAAGGAAACTCTCATCTGTGTTGGAGAAAATGAAATTGAAAATGTACAGGAATTTGTACATTTAGGACATGTGATAAAAAATGATGATAAAGAATGTGTTACTGACCACCAAATAGCAAAGGCAACGGCAAAGTTTAATGAACTTCGTAAAGTACTTCCGGTCATTAACGTTAACATGACTACAAGGAGGAACTTATTAGAGGCATGTGTAAGATCACGGCTTACATACGGAATACAGGCGTGTGGCCTCAAAGTGAAGAGAAAATTCGAATAGGATGCCTTAGAAGCACGGTTAAGGGTGGTTGGAAACGTAAGAATGTCGATCAAGGTGAATATAGCTTTGAATATACAAATCAACAAGTACAAGATATAGTTCAAACAGTTCCCCTGCGAGAGTTCATACATGCACAATATCTAAGATACATCGCACATGAATGTAGACATGAGAACAGTTCCATCACAAAAAAACTATTATTTGCAAAGGCTTCGAAGAAATACTTTCGGGATCCATGGCTGAAGATTGCTGGTATATTGGGAGTGTCCGTTGAACAAGCGAAGAAGGAAACACAAAATAAGCAGAAGTTCGCCGAGCTGGTCCAAAAACAGACCAGCTCGCCTCTCTGACTTTGAAGACGTTGTTTGGAGGAATCTACAGGTACAGGTACAAGTAGGCGGTCGCGTACCTTCCCCAATGAATAGCGCCATTGTTTGCAGAGATTCTGCAACTTCAACTGCGATGTTTGCATCTGTAGCTGTATTGAAGGAGTCCTTCTACCTTCGGTGATGCTGCGCAAGCTAACCTCTGTGCAGGCCAGTTACATCATCCTCTAAAGTTGACTTATTTGAAATGAGTACCATTAATGGCTGGCTAATGATGCGATCATTCTAGAAAACGACCTTTTCAGTTGAATTTCCTACCACTGCATCTTAGCACGATATTCAGGGCAAGCATTATTTTCAATTTCTTAGACTCGTGTGTACGTTTCCTTCCATGGAAACAATTTCCCAAAAGAACTTACTTTGTCCCAATCCAGCCCCTCCTCTACTGTAAACCTAAATTCAATGGGACAAACAGGGTCGTAGCTTAAACTTAGTAGCCTGCGTGCAGATTTTGGTTACTGGGGAGGAGGAAAAGCACAGTCAGTTGAAGGGGCAGTCAAAACAACACATTTGCACAAAGCACACTATTGGTGAGAGCAAATCTTTCGTTTCTTTTTGCTCATGACAGGACATTGAGAAACAATACTGACGACGACCTTGTCAAAAGAGCCGGTAATGAGAGGGATCGCTCGATCTTCAACGTGCTTTAAGCCTAATTAAGTTGCTAATTAGGTCAAGTTCGTGCCAAGTCAGGTTATACCGGGTGACCCAAAAAAAACATAACGAGCTAGATCGCACATATTTCCTTGAAAGCAAATTTTATGACGACAAACAAGGTGTTAGCATGTAGCTGAAAGGCTCCACTATATTTTGAGATGTTGCTTGGTCAGTTTAAGATCTGCGTACTTTCCGAAAAAAAAGTTTCAAAAATAAGGAAATTCATGCATTTCTCGGAGCATTCCCTCGCTTTCCAGTCCATCTTTTGTAAAGTGTGAAAAAGGCTGACTTCCAAATTTGCTTTGGAGCACTGAATTTGAATTAGGAACAGAGATTCAATCATTTTGCAAACAAAACATTTGCCCAGGCGACTTCTAATCCATCGCTATGTCGAGTTTTCACAAAATGTTGACTGGAAAATGATAGTGATTATTTCAGTCAAAATGAGGAATCCTGGATTCAGAATTTTCATCGAATATGGTTTTTCGGATGGTAATCATTGCTTAAAATGACCATGCAGCATCTCAAAAGATAGCTAAGCCTTTCAAATAGGCAATGATGTAAAGCATTTGGCAATAGCTTTTGATTTCAGGGAGCAAGTCACGATCTAGCTCGTGACGTTTTTTTGGGTCACCCGGTAGTTGTTTTTCAATCAATGAAAACAACATAGCCATATGTCAATCTTATGGTGTCAAATCTGTCCAACATGAAATAAGCCGACGTCAAATTTTGCTATAGGATCGCAGGAAACTTGTGTCTCGCATGCTCTTTCCTTGCACTTTCTCTATTTCATTACCAATTAGTAGAGATTAAAGGCCAATCAAATGCATTAAGGAGCGTGACTGACTTTCTTTCTTACTTTCTTTCTTACTGACTTGGAGCCCCCTCTTAGATTACAAAGTTAGACTTTGAAATAAAAAAGACCAAGAAGACAAAAGTTGAAATTCGTTTGCAATATGCCTGTGATATCAAATCATGGCTAGGCACTCTTACAAAACCTCTGGTTTCAAGTACATTCCACAATTCGACTTTGTGAGCTCATATCTCCGGTGTTCGGAGGACAACTTCAACAAATATGCCTTTGAACTCAAAAAGCCCCGATTTTCATCGTTTCGTTACTTTGTCTAGTCAAAAGAGGGCACTTTTTTAGACACCCGGTATATAGCGGGTGAGTCCGAAAAAACGTGTTTGTCGGACTGTAGCATCGCATTGAGCAACTCGATCATCGTGAAGTAAATCTTTCCATGCAAACGACAGGTTAATTTAGATCATAAACCCTTCCCCATTGACATAGATGATTTGATGCATTTGTTAAAAAAGATTCTCTTCGTAATCCCTTGCATAAGACAGGAATCAAATGTTTTAGCCGAATTTTGCTCGTGGCCTATGACTGGGGATCGCCAAAACCTCATTTTTACGCACCAAACAAATGGCGAATAAGTGGGGAAGACAAAAGAAACGTGTGAAGATTTTTCTAAATTTTACCTATCCTCATAAAACACAACCAGGACAAAAAACTGCTTGAAATTTCCCGAATTTTTTGAAGAAATCTACTCTCCATACATTTGGGCATTCAAGTTTGGATGCCGGTCAAAATATCTCCCGATTCCAAGGAGATATGGCGTCTCAAACTCGCGACTTTTGTTCGTTTTCAGCATTTCTGAGCTTCTAGCATTCTTAATACTCAATTTAATCCTAAAAAGTCTTCTAAACGTACCTGAAACATCACTAATTCCCATACAGTCGATACAGTGGGGTAGGGGACCTTTCCTTGCTTCGTACATGAGCAAATCTGACACGCTTTCTATGGGGTCCGAAATATAGCCTAGCTCTAAAATGTGCTAAATTACATTTTTAGTAAGAAATTTCAAGAGTACCCACCTCTCTTCGTTTGTTCAAGGCATCCTGTAGTTCTGTGTATCTACCAGACTGTTCTTGGTTTCTATTTGACGATTTTCTTTCACAAATAACTCAATAAGTTGCAGATGAAAATCCATTTACTTTGTTTCTTCGCCCAGGCACTCATCGGTGTCATCACGAATCACAACACTTGCTGCGTCCTGCGAGGTCTGGGGAAGAGGCGGGAAGATGTCAAAACATCACGTTCCACGTGATCACATGTTGTGATTCGTGATGACACCGATGAGTGTCTGGGCGAAGAAACAAAGTAAACGGATTTTTATGTGCAACTTACTGAATTATTCGTGAAAGAAAATCGTCAAATAGAAACCAAGCACAGTCTGGTAGATACACAGAACTACAGGATGCCTTGAAAAAAACGAAGAGAGGTAGGTACTCTTGAAATTTCTTATTCAAAAATGTAATTTAGCACATTTTAGAGCTAGGCTATATTTCGGATCCCATAGAAAGCGTGTCAGATTTACTCATCTACGAAGCAAGAAAAGGTCCCCAACCCCACTGCATCGACTGTATGGGAATTAGTCATGTTTCAGGTACGTTTTAGAAAACTTTTTAGGATAAATTGAGTACTAAGAATGCTAGAAGCTCAGAAATGCTGAAAACGAACAAAGGTCGCGAGTTTGAGACGCCATAACTCCTTGGAATCGGGAAATATTTTGACCGGCATCCAAACTTGAATACCCCAAATGTATGGAGAGTAGATTTATTCAAAAAAAATTCGGGAAATTTCAAGCAGTTTTTTGTCCTGGTTGCGTTTTATGAGGGTAGGTAAAATTTAGAAAAATCTTCACGCGTTTCTTTTGTCTTCCCCCACTTATTCGCCATTTGATTGGTTCGCAAAAATGAGGTTTTGGCGATCTCCGGTCATAGGCCACGAGCAAAATTCGGCTAAAACATTTGATTCCTATCTTGCCTTGCATGGGAGACCACAAACTGATGAAATCTTTGACCAAGCCCCTTTAGCATTTTAGCCTTTCCAGAGTGGCAGGTCCACATGGCATTATCAGGGGGTAATGAAAAAGTTAAGCCTGGCTCACACTCACACTGGGCCGTTAAGATCGTGCAGAAAAACCCAAAAGACAAAGACCCAGAGCCTGAATCCTTAGTATTTTGGGTCTTTCTGCACGACTCTAATGACTGAAAAGACCTAGTGTGCACCTGGCTTTAGAAAGAAGTGTTGTCTGCAAGAAGTCCCATTGCGATTTATAGGGCGTTGATCTGCTTCAAAGAAACCTCAGCGAAAGACAAACAAGTACATACTTTTAATGTCTTGCAAAAACATTCTCCACGAAGGGCAAATTATGATAAAACAGCCAAGGGGGGGGGGAGATAGTAACTGCTAACTATTCTTTCTCCCATTATAATACCAAGTGTACCTGTAACTTTTGCCAAGATAAAATGCAGAAGGGCACTGTGATCCATACGGCCCTTTCTATCAAACTAATGCCAAAGAATAAAGCTCCTAATCCTAATAAAGTTCCAGATTTGTGACATGCACCATAACCTAGGGTTTCATGTGCTGCAAAAATTTTCGAGATTAATCAACCGAAAGGGAAGATATAGATTTTTGAAGTTGGGCCTAAATCAGATCTTTGTTTACATGACCGGCAGAGGTATGGAACTGCTTTGACAGCAAATTACAATTCCTTGCATCTTGGCTCAGATTTCATCGATCCTTTTCATTTTAGTCTCATTCTGATCCTCTAAATGTGTGCTTTGGGGCAATGCAATGCATGCTAAAATATTTTGCCTTTTTTACACCATTTCACAATGATATTTGATCACAAATTCTTGTCTTCAAAAATCAATTGTAAAATTAAAAGCTATGGAAAAAGTATGTTTCGCCGCTATGCTCTTCAAAATACTTTCAGCAATTAAATACACCTTTCTAACAAGTTTCTATCAAAGGGCTGGTGCCAATTCGCCTCCAAAAATTTTGGTAACTATATTCACTTTACAAGTTTTGTACATGATTTTAACAATTTTTCACATTTCGTGATGAAAAATTAGATAAAGTCAAACAGAAAGCTGTCCAATTGTTTGAAACCGATGCGTGTCAAGGGTATGCCATTTATTGGTTCTTTAAGCCTGCTATCGCTTCAAGTCAAAAATTTTTTAAGGCCGAAATGGTATTTTGCAGCCATTTGTCCCTAAAAGAATTCACAATTTTTGAATTTTGCAAGAATTTTAACAAATAAAGCCTTGCAATGTATGTCAAACGTTAGTCATTATATTGTTTTAACGTGTAGGTAAGGCCTGGTCACCTTCGGTCCTTTCAAGGATCTCTTAAAGTTTAATGGTTGTTATATGCAAAAGTCTTAGAGATCAAATTGAAAAACTGTGAGATGAAAATAGTCATAAAAGATTTTTGGGTTCGAATTGGAACCAAGCCCTTGGGTACAAACTTGCTGGAAAGGTATTTCTATTCGTTGAAAATATTTTGAAGAGCATAGCGGCGAAACATACTTTTTACGAAGACAAGAATTTTTGATAAAGTATCATTGTGAAATGGTCTAAAGAAAGGAAAAATACTTTAGCATGCATTGCATCGCCCCAAAACACACATTTAGAGGATCAGAATGAGACTAACATGCAAAAGATCGATGATGTCTGAGCCAAGATACAAGGAATTGTAATTTGCTGTCAAAACAGTTCCATACCTCTGCCGGTCCTGCAAACAAAGATCTGATTTAGGCCCAACTTCAAAATCTATATCTTCCCTTTCGGTTGATTAATCTCGAAAATTTTTGCAGCACATGAAACCCCAGGTTATGGTGCATGTTTCAAGTGCAAAATCAAGCAGGAATCTAAAACTTCAAACTTTGGTTAAATTCGATGCTCTGGATCACAGTAAAGGAGCTTGGCAAAAGAATTCACTAGTTTGCAAGTCTCCCATACAAAGTCTTACGAAGAAAATCCTTTTTAAAAAATGCATCAAACGACAGATTTCGATGAGCAAAGGTGTATGATCTAAGTTAGACTCTTGGCTGCACGCAGAAAAATTTAGTTCCTGACAATCGAAAGGCTAATTGCGAATCATGCATTTACCCATTTTGTAATAATCTCAAAATTTTTCGCCTAAACCCCCTTATTTCTTGAAAAAGCCCCCTAAAATCGTCGATCAACAACCAGATTCGTAATCTACATCAAAAAATGGTGAAGAAAAACGTTGTCCCGTAAAGTCCCCCCTTGGATTGTAATACTCCACCTTCACCCTCCGAGCTATTTGCATGCATTTCGTATAATTTAACGACTTTCTGGACAACTTTTGAATAAATGAATTGAAAACGTAGGTGGGGGATTTTCAGGCCAACCGTCCCTTATCTGATAGCTTCTGATTGCCCCTTCCAAGAATACGCTTTTGCGTGGACATGCTTCAGGTCACCCAGCGGGCAAACACCGTGACTTAGCAGACATTAAGTCATATCTCAGTGAAATGAAATGATAAAGGACAAGTTAAAAGCTCTTTTGCAAACCAGAAGCAATATGAATAAAACCGAATACAGTCACAAGAAGTACTGCGGTAGTGGTTGTTGGCTCTTTTTCAACATAATTCATTGGAAAAAAGAACAAAGTTGAATATTTGTGCTCTCCCATTGATTAGCTTACCGACTGAAAGAGCTCCCTCCTCCTTTTAAGCAATTCCCTGCATACAATCTCATTTATAAATTTATCATTTTGTTAGTTTGTATCTCCTTATTGTAATTTGTTGCTTTTACGTAGTATGTTTTAAAAATACTATGCTATCGTAAATATTTTAATGGCATTGGTATGTGGTGGGATTCTAAATGAAATGAAATGAACTATTCTCCAACTTTCAAAGGATTGTTTTTTTTTATATTGATATTAAATATTACAAATAACAATATTACTTTCTACCATACAAAATTTCTAATTACTATACTACACTACAGGGACGATACCATGGGGTGCGAAAAGATAATGACTACCCCATGACCAATAAGAAAACACGCAACATTAAACTGACAAACAGCTACACTACGATTTAAGACCTAATGGATAATGTGCTAGTTTCTGTTTGACATTAGATGTCTGGTCAGGGCTTCAGATAAATAACATGTAGTCACGAGAACAAGTCGTTCCGTGAAGTTGAAAGATGGTAAGACTGCCTGGCATCTAATGTGAAACAGAATTACAAAGAAAAAGAACATTTACTTTAAAGGATTTGGTGGCTGCTTGGTACGGACGTTGCAAATGATTTTAATCAAAGCGACCAGTATCGTGGATGAAGCGCAAAGTCAATTCAAGTATATTTCTGTTCAATTCAGTAGAAAGGTCTTGATCACCATATAATAAAAGCTGTGTCAAAGAATCATTTGAAAGATCGGTAATTTGCCTAAATGGTCGTATTAATTCAACAATTCCAGCGAAAAGATCCCGACGTTGAGCATCAAAAGCTGGGCAGAGCAACAGAAAGTGCTCCGTATCCTCAATGCCATCGCTGGTTGGGCACATTGGGTTTATTGTATCCCTAAAATTATGCTTGAATTTGTGGAAATTCAGTTTGCTTAGACCAACCCTGAGTTGGGTAAGATAGGATAATCCTTTTGGGTCGTAAATTCCAAACACAGATTTTGCAGGGGGGCGGATTATCGATAAGAGCTTTTTCTTAAAAACAGCAACAGACGGTGCAAGTCTCAATTCAGGCTCAAGCTTATTCCATTCGGACAAACAATTTGGATAGAAGCTAGATTTGAATTTGTCTGTCCTTGCCCTTAATCGCCCAATGACATCCTGATCACGAAGACGGTACTGCGACTGATGAAGAGGGGGAATCGGATCTACTGTATACTCAGGACAAAGATTATTTACAAACTTGTAGAACAAGGTAAGGCGCCTGCTCCATCTTCTGGAACTTAATGACTCCCATCCAAGCTCTGTGTACAGCTTGTCGCGAGACGTTCCTCTCCATGTTCCTGTTACAGCCAAAGCAGCAGAATACTGAACAGACTCTAGCTTTTCCATTACATTTGGTAAAATAATGTTTTGACTGAATTCACATACTTTAGCAGGGATATGGTAAATAACATCACCATAGTCCAAGTGGGGTCGAACATAAAGCTTATATAATTCATTTAGAGTATGCCTAGGCAGATACTTGGAGAGATATTTCAGCAAACCGATACCCTTTCTAGTTTTTGAAATAGCTGATTTTATGTGAGCTCAAAAAGATAGCTTTGAGTCCAAGGTAATTCCTAAATGTTTATGTTCATCTACTTTCTTCACAGGTATGTCGTTGAAATGGATCACTGGATGATCAATTTCAATTTTCTTCCTTGAAAATGTTAATTCAACAGCTTGTTTTTGTGGGTCAGGATTAAAAGACATTCTCCAAGCGTGAGCCCACTGACTTATCGAATTCAAGTCATGGTTCATATCGTTGGCTGCTGTATTGGAATCTTCAACCACTGTGAACAATGATGTATCATCAGCAAATAACTTAACATTGCATTTTAAGCCTACGGCTAGATCTTTTATGTACACTAGGAAAAACAGAGGTCCCAGAATAGAGCCCTGAGGCACCCCGGCTGAAATATCTCCCCAAGTAGAACTCTGACCATTCAGGACAGTCCTCTGCTTTCGATCCTTAAGAAAACTTTGGATTAGAAGAAGAAGTTGTCCCGAGACACCACATCGTTTTAATTTATAGATTAGACCATCGTGCCACACCCTATCAAATGCTTTAGATATGTCTAGATACACAGTACGAACATCGAGAGGAGGATTACAGTCAAAAGCTTTGGAGTCAAAGAATTGAAATCAAAGGATTGGAGCCCGTATTCAATATATGACATATCTACACAAAACGATCTATCAGGTACATTTGATGAAATTTCGGGCCCTCAAGAATAAAGGCCTTCGTCATTGATGCAAAAGATAATTCAAAGGGACTGCTGGCGACAAAGTTCCTTTGATGATAATTGCCATTTTCTTTCGAAGTGTATCGAAACGAGATAAAATCGTAAAATCACAAATTCCAATAGATCAGAAAGCCATTTCAAGGCTATTCGTGAAATTTTGAAGATTGTTAATATAAAAAAATTTTGGCAATATTGAACAATGGATCAGAAATTCCTTAGATCCCTTGGCAATTGCAATAATACAAACCTGTCTCTCTAGGGCAATTACTCTACCCTCAGCTTTCTCTAGTTTTTGCATCAACACGAGTTTATCCTCTAGATCATAATAATGGTCACGGAAAATGCTTTTACTCTGCTGCTGCTGAGGTTGCTGCGGTTGCTGCTTTGGTTGGGGCATACACCTTCTTTTTACGTTCGATATTGCTAATGACGCCTGAAAGGTAAAATATCAAGATAGAAAATTGTCATGAAAAACACCAAGGCAAAAAATGAACACGAAGAAAGATAGCGCGTTGTCAGACAGTGATGTAGCCATGAAATCTTTCATAACAACCGATTTGATCAATATGATTATGGCTGAATTTCGTTGGAACTCAAAGTCATGGTCAATTTGGAATAGAAATGAAGCAGTATTTTCCAACACTTGAGCTGCTCGTTGCTTAATTTTTTGGTGATCCGAAAGTTGAGTTCGTTAAGCCTGGTCTCCATATGATCGGAACAGTCGGCAGCAGGCTCAGGGACACATTGGGTACAGTTGCGTTAAATGGAAACATTTTCTTAATGATGTCTTCGACGTTGCCGATCAGATGGGGACAGTACGGGAACGCATCGAAAGAGTTGAGATGAGTTTAAAGCCTGGTTTCCATATGCTCGTAACAGTGATAATGATCTTAACAGTGAACATAGATAATGGAAATACACTGTCATGGTCTTCTTCGACCTTAAGAAAGCGTTTGACACGGTCAATCATCAGATTCTTCTCGCGAAACTGACGAAATACGGCATTGATGGCCTCGAATATTTATGGTTACAATACTATCTAGAAAACAGACGTCAGTTCTGTAGGGTAAATGGTGCATGCTCTGACTTGAAAGATATTGATTGTGGCGTTGCACAGGGATCTTGCTTAGGACCAATTCTTTTTTAATCTATATTAGCGATCTTCCATTAGCACTTGATAAATGTAATCTGACAATGTATGCTGATGATAAAAGCATTTCTTATGCCTCTAAACATATCGGAGAACTTAATACCGCTATAAATAGGATCTCAATTGTCTAAATAAATGGCTACAGGGTAACAAACTGTCATTTAATGTTGTAAAGGCTCTGGGGATGGTTATAGGATCACAACTAAACTTGAAGAAAATTGCCGATAAAAAAGTAGACACGCCACCCTTTTCTATCGGAGATTCTGTTACTGATCTCGTTAATAATGTGACATACTCAGGAGTTCAACTTGATCAGCACATAAAAGTTTTATGCAGCAAGGTATCTCGTGCTATTGGCTTTTTGAAGCATGCAACAAAATTCGGACCAAAAGAAACACTGATACAAATGTACAGGGGCATTGTCGAGCAACATTTTCGTTACTGTTGCTCAGTGTGGGGAAGCTGTGGTAAAAGAAGATTGAGGGCGTTGCAAAAATTGCAAAATCGGGCTGCAAGGATTGTGTCCAATAGCAGTTGTGACACATCTGCAACCCTTTTGATTAAGAACCTTAAATGGCTTACTGTTACCGACATGATCAAAAGTGAAACAGCTACGGTGACGTATAAAGCAAAAACTGGTCTTAAGCCTGGCTACCTTTCTAATTTGTTCACAAAAAATACTGACCGAAATATTGACATTAACTTGCGAAATGCAGCAAATGATCTTTACATCCCCAGAAAGATAACTATCAAAGGACAACAAACGACATCTTTTCGTGGCGCTAAAACTTGGAATCAACTTTCATCGGATATAAAGAAGCAAATTCGTTTAGTTCGCTTAAATGCAAACTAAAACACCACTTGCAGCCTACTGTTGGAATGTAATATTTCGTGCCATTCACCAGTTTTAAATTTTACTCCTTTTTATTTGCATCATAAGTAGTTCTGACTTTCTAGGTATTAGCACTTGCAATTAGGCTATCTAGGTTTTAGCTCTTATGCTTAAGTTATTCTAGCAATGTATTATCAATTTTGTAAGTTTTTAACACGGTCCCCTTTAAAGCAGTCTTAGATTGATGGGGTCACCGTGTAACAAAAATTTAAAATGAAATGAAATGAAATGAAATTAAATAAAATGAGTGATCGCTTCTACACATTGCCAACTGATCGAGGACACGTCGCCGATGTGTCGCAGTTGGTCGCCGATTGTTACGATCATATGAAAACCAGACTTTACGAGGGATTTGAAAGACCTGTATAACATAAAAAGTGGGTTATATGTAACAAATTGGAACAATGCAGATTTGCTGTTTGATACTTTTTCGTTCATTGCCTAACTCTACAACGGTTCCTTGGAAACAAAGATTCATATAGAAAAAGCAAGAGTCACCAAACCATGATAACTTTACATACAGGCACAACGGCATCAGATTTCTCTGCAGGATGAAAAATTTCTTCAAATTTGACAGATTTGGCGTGTTCTAAAGTGAAAGAATTGAAAACAGGCAAATAAATAACTCAAATAATATAGCTGCTACTCATACACAGACATTTTTCGCAATGTGGAGTCAGATAAACCATTCTTCGATAGCCGAGTTTCTTCTGCAATATCGTAAGTCTCTAGAGAAGGAAGATTTGGGTCAAAATTCAGTTAACTAACTACACAATGGCATTTACTAATATTTCTCTTGCGATTCCTCCGATGTCGACCTCTCCGATACTTCTCCGATATCTGAATGAAAAAACCTCGCTCCGAATTAACACAGTTGAGTTTCCAACGCTTTAAAAAGTCTCAGCGACAACGACTACAAACGTTTTAATTGAAAAAGCACAAAAGATTTATGATAAGTGCCAAGTGCACACAAGAATTAAGTACTGGTGAAGCTGAAAATGTCTCCAATGCTTGAAAATTGTACAAAAGATTGATTATAAGTGCCAATGCTTGAAATGTCTCCATGGTTGGAGACAATGCAATGTCGCCAATGGGAGCAATGTCTCCAATGCTTGAAAAAGCACAAAATATTTATTATAAGTGCCAAGTGCACACAAGAATTAAGTACTGGTGAAGCTGAAAATGTCTCCAATGCTTGAAAATTGTACTATAAACATTATAAACCCTACTCGAAAAGTTATAACTCCGTTTTATTACCTGACTGGAGTTTCAAAAACGAGGCAATACAGAATCCCGCCATTCCTATTGGCTAATCACACATTTCCCGCGGATTTCCCGTAGCTTTGTATAATACGATGCAAGGACGCGTTTTTGTCACCACAGCAACTGCTTTGGGCCTAGGCCTGCGAGAATTGCAGTGAACTCAAACGACATGATTGTAACAAAATGTGTTTGATGAAATGTGACTCAAGATTAGAAGATGTCAGGTAATAAAACTCATACTAACCGGTTTTATCGTTGTACAGGAAAATATAAAGCCCTCGGTCTTAATGCACAGACCTCGCAAGCTTGGTCTGTACTTCTAAGACCTCGGGCTTTATATTTTCCTGTACAACACAAAACCGGTTAGTATGTGCATAGTCTGGCTGAGTATTAAACTTTGTATTGCTAAATCATTCATTATCTAACATTCACCGTCATAATTCCACTAACGAATTCCCGAAAAGTAGCTTCCATGGGCTTTGGCTATGACATATGACATTAAGTGAATGGCTCAATTCAGTTCAATCAATTTTTCAACCATTTAAATTGTAGAAAAGTGCTTACAGCAGCAGCATTGCAATAGCTTTCTAAAGATACGAAAACTAATAAGACGCAATTATGTTCTCTCATCAATGCTCAGCATCGAAAAGGGAAAGGTTGATTGATTATCAGCATCCTATTTTGGAGTGTCTTCTCTTTGGCAAATTGAGAATTATGACTCTTGGCTAAGTCCTGACTCCAGCAGCAAATATTGCACCTATGTTTATGAGAAAGACGTCAAAAATTAAGTTGAAGCCTCAGCTAAATGATGAAATCAAACTTTTCGGAATTACCTAGTTGTATTGCCTTTCCTGAACAATTTTCAAACAGTGGATTCATTTTTCTGATTCACCTAATATAATGCTCAGCTTTGGATAAGACAGCACTTCAAGACCAATTATTTGTCCAGTTTCGTCTCAGCATGCCAGTAAATGATATTAAAACATAACATGAACCGAATGTGAACAATTCATAGGCTCTAAAATGCTTGGTATGGAGGCTTTAATATTAGGGAAATTCTAAATTCCACTCTGATGACAGTCGGTTTAATTGTGATATCTCAAGGACATGTGAAAGGAAGCTGTTGAGAAATTTCATAAAAGGACTCCCCAACCGCTCAGCCTCAATCAATGATCGATCGATCGGTCTGATACATAGTCCAAGGCATTGCCACAGAACAACTATTTTTACATTGAAAATTTTGTCAAACATCTGGCTTATTTAAATAGCGAAGGCTCAATAAGAGCATCTGAGTTGGATGCATAAGTGGCCATACGGAATTCGTGAATAAGAGATGCAAGTCAGGTTTTCGAAACACAAAACCGTAGACAGGCCTAATATCTAATAACATAATGTTGACCGTAGTAATCCCAATACACATTGGTAATAAAGAGCAACCAATACCATTCATCATGGTAATAGTTCATCATGCACCCTTTTTGGGTAGCTGTTGCTTTCAAGACGCTTCGAATTATGTGGAAGGAATGGAAAATCTGGCTCTCCTTCTTATAACATCAGCTGTATTCGATTTATAATAAATCAATTCGTAAAGATAACCGATCTAGCATGGGAACTTTCTGCCTCCTCCAGGGCAGAGAGCAGAGTCATTTTAGATATAAGCACAGGGGCCCCAGGAAGTTGTAATATTGTCTTATTCTCATGTAATTTAGTTATTTGTTAATATAGTTAATTATGAATAAATTGTATGTAGTCGAATTTAAACATATGAAACTGAAACTGAAAGTTGTATAACCCCATCCCCCCAATGATAAAGAAGCCTTCCCCTGAGCCTCATTTGTGATTGCGAAGCTATGACATATTGCCGTAAACACCTCGCTTTCGATCTCTCTCCCAAAGCATTACGTCATAGCTTCGCAATCACAAAGGAGGATCAGAGGAAGGCCTCTTTATCATTGGGGGTGGGGTTATACAACTTCCTGGGGGCCACTGTGATATAAGCAAAACAAATAATAAATAATCCCACTGGTGTAAAACAGATTGCTTTTAAAAAAGAGAACATGCCTTGAGATCTTGGATGTGATAGTTTGTTTCCTCCAATCGTATTTTCTAGTTCATCTATAATCTGCAAAAGAAGTATATGTCGAAAACATTCAAACGATGCTGAAACAAATGAAGCAATGGCAGAAATTTTACAAAGTTGTTTAGTTATTTCAATATCGAAATCACATCGATAACGGAGTCAGTTGAAATAGTTTCATCTCAGAATCGAAGCAAATTGTACTAGAAGATAAGGGAAAGAGCAGTCAATGTGCGCAGCTCTCCTTACCGTTAATAACAGCTCAAGGGGGTATTCAAAAATTGAGCACTGAATACCTAATATTCTTCATTCAAATCTTTTATAATGGAAAGAGAAATATCAATGAGAATGCTGTGCACATATGAATAAATTGATATGTAAAAATGGATGAATTGATGTTACAAAGAAAGACCCTGGCTTTTGAGTACTCGAAATGCAGTTACTTACTTTTTCTTGCTGCTTGCATGTTTTTTCAAGCAGACGATATTTTGCTATTTTTGCCTGTTAAGTTAGAAAATAAAGAATTTGATTGGCCATGGAAAATTATTTTATTAAAAATTGATCTCCGTGACCGATTTCAAAGATTCTCACTGCAAGCAACAGGTATAAGTATGTTTAAAGAAAGAATCGCATTTACGTCAATACTAAGATCTTGTAAAACAAACCAACAAATCAAGGAGGATAATTGGAAATAAAAATTCACTCCAATTTTACAAAATAATCGGGTGCAACATGTGAATGAGAAGTTGATGCTAAGGCTAAAGTGTGATCCACAAACAACTATATTCGCAACATTACACAAGCAAAGCGGCGGTTGATTTAATTAGCGATACAATAATTTTGGACTTGTTCTTAGTTCAATTTCGACTTATTCCTCACGACAGTCAACCTGCTTACATTGAGTTTTCTCGTCATCTGCTAGAGACAACTGAGCCAGCTGTCCTACAGCAGGAAACCGTATAAAAGAAACTAGGTTTTTCTTGGGCAGCCAGAACAGGTTCTTAATTAAGTGGCTGTTATTATAAACTCCAGCCTGTATAAACAGTGCTCGCCTTGCACATATTAATACTGTTTTCAGCACAAGAAATCTGGAGACTTTTTGAGAATTCCGTGAGAACTCTTGAGAAGATTTTAGGCTAGAATTATTGTTAAAAATCTGATTGTCTTTTTTCTACCATAGAAGAATTCCGACCAGAATGTCAAGAATTCTTGAAAGTGCTGAGGAATCCTAGGATATGAAACCTGTTATATAAGAGCCTCCCAGTGTCAGCCTCTGAAAGGATTCTTATTTAGGGGGTTTAAAATATTGAATTTCACCCTCAAAGTTCTTATGAAAATAGGTTCTTTTATGCAGGTTTCCACTGTATCTTAATCTCTTCTCATTGTTTGCTACAAGATGCCTGAAGCAGGTAAAAAGCTAGTCAAAACTATTACCTGATATTCATGTATAACGGATTGTTGAGATTGATGAGCTTGTAGTAATTTGAGGTATTTGCCTTCGTATTCATTCTTCTGCAAAACAAAAATAGTGAATCATATCGGCAATTATTACACAACTGAATGTGAAGCTGAAGTTGAGTTTCAAGCCCCAAAAGCTGGCAACACAGCAGTTAAGAAAATGTAATCGAGTCCACAAACCCTTGTCATGACGCTCTTGTCATGACGCTCTTGTCATGACGCTCTTGTCATGACGCTCTTGTCATGACGCTCTTGTCATGACGCTCTTGTCATGACGCTCTTGTTATGACGCTCTTGTCATGACGCTCTTGTCATGACGCTCTTGTCATGACGCTCTTGTCATGACGCTCTTGTTATGACGCTCTTGTCATGACGCTCTTGTCATGACGCTCTTGTCATGACGCTCTTGTTATGACGCTCTTGTCATGACGCTCTTGTCATGACGCTCTTGTCATGACGCTCTTGTCATGACGCTCTTGTCATGACGCTCTTGTCATGACGCTCTTGTCATGACACTCTTGTTATGAAGCTCGTACTGGGATCGAGCCCTGTCCACCTGACAGTTATGGCTGCAAAATTGAATTGATCTCTTTCCACGCCGTTTCTTATTTTTTTCTAATAAATTGAACTCTTCCAGCATGCAGCATTCACATTTACATACCAATTTCAACTTACTATCGATCATTTTACAAACAAAAGGCTCGCGTTTATGTTAAAATTGCATCAAAATTATTGAGCTAGTAGCAAGTTCGCCTCATTCTTGAAGCCACAATATCGTTTATTGACAAAGTGAATCAAATCGTTTTGATTGATGTGAACTGGGTGAATCGAAAAGGCCGGCCGGTGTTTTGTGAAGCCATGTGACATTATCATCAAAGCTTTTCCGCATGCTGACGTCACCCTGTGGTGGATGTGTTGGGCTGGGTGTGAGAATTCTGTCTCACCGTATAGGATGGAATGGGTCCGCATATTTTGGTGTTGTTTGCTGTGGAGTGGTGCATGGGTCGTAGAAATAGCTTGATTCAGGGGCGGATCTAGGGTACATCCAATGGATCCTTGGATCTACTCAAAAATTTTTGGCAACCTGTTGTTTTATTCCATTTCCTATTCTCCTGTTTGGTA
This sequence comes from Aurelia sp. 4 Dawson et al 2005, assembly GCA_964019985.1. Classification (NCBI taxonomy): domain Eukaryota; kingdom Metazoa; phylum Cnidaria; class Scyphozoa; order Semaeostomeae; family Ulmaridae; genus Aurelia; species Aurelia sp. 4 Dawson et al 2005. The sequence goes on from OZ026502.1 coordinate 11,608,825, forward strand.
CCTTGACGGTCCGTGCTTTACACCATACCATTAGAATAGGCCGGTCTTGCTGTGTCTGTCGTGTGACTAATGTTGTCGTGTCTGGATGTAGCCACTTTAGTCGCGGTGCCACGGTAAGTTAATCTGAAAGCCCCATGTGTGTCATGTATGGATGGAGGATGGATTGAGAAGTTCTTTTGTTCTCTGGGTCTGATCAGTGTCTGGATCGATGCTGCAATGAAGCAATGAGATCTAAGCATGTCGGCTGGCCCAGTGCTGAAGCGAGGTTAACTTTTGCTTTGCAAACATGTGGGAACAAACATGGAGAATGGAGTTGCGAATTGCTGTTTACGGGAAGCTTTTGAGTCAGTTTGTGATGAACAAGAGTTGAATGTAGTGACCGCGTGAACTTTCTTGAAACTAAAAGCCACCATTACTGCTGCGTCTAAGGCATGATCAAAAGGACCTGCATTGTCAATAAGGCCTACCACCTAAAGAGGCTAGACTATAATAGGCCAGATCAGCAATAATGGCACAAAACATTTGCTTTAAAAGTTAAAGGACGATGGTTGGATCCCCTGAGGTATGTTTAAATTTTTAGGACTTGGGCTGAAGGTACTTACCAACAAGGATATTTTTGCAGAGGGTTTTAGGCCTAAAATTTGTGTGCAGTTTATCTTCACTTCAAAGCTATCATTGATTGATTGATGACTTTGATTGAATCAAAATCTTCATGGATTGGTGGTGACTGAGGAATTTTATGAATCATATGTCAACTTTGTATTACATTAATTACTTGTTTTGATTGGAACTGGATAGTGATATGAACTGGACTGAGCAGTGGAATTTAAGGCACAGTAGGTTGAAGTAATAAAGTGTTTGATATTTTCCAGGGTACTTTGGCATGATTTTTATTTCAAATTATTAAGCCAAAAGCTAATGATGTGTTCTTTCAGCAAATAGATTTATGTTCTTCAGCTTTATCGGATTCACCTACAAGGTGATTGTAAGTCACCTAATTGTACATCAATGAATGCTGTCTGCTATCAACACAAACCAAGGCTTGCACCATTTCACGGCTATAAGGGATTAGGGGGAGCTCCTCCATCAGAAGCATGTAACCTCCCTGTCCGAAGAAAAATGTGAATCACTTTAGGAGTAAACTTGGGACAGTGAGTTGATAAGGTACACCAATTTCATAAAGTAGGGCCCTTCTGCTGGAGGCTCTCTCCTCCCTGTTGGATAGTGCCTGGTGCCACCCCTGACTTGAAGATTTGACCTGAAAATTTAAGAAACTCCAAAGCTGGGGCAAAATTGTTTTTTCAAATAATATCATTCTAAAAGCATAACAGGAAATAGTACAAATGACTTTGGAGATTCAGAATACCCATACTTATCACTAAGGAATATGATATCCTCAGTTAGTTCTAAAGCTGTTTAGTTTTGCAACACTGCAGTCACATTGCAACACTTAGTGCAATAACCTCAAAGGTGTGGTCAAAGAAAATTTTCCTGAAATAGTGTTTTAAGCCAATCTAAGGGGCGTGGTTTCAAAAATTTTTCCAGGGGAGTACCCCCGGATCCCCCAATATTTGTCGCTCACTTCGCTCACATGAAAATGGGTCTGGTCAAGATTTTCCCTGGATCCGCCCCTGCTTGATTACTTAGACTTTTTTATGTGCATGTGCCAGACGTCGATGGGCATTTTTGACTCAGCCGGTATATCAATTCATAACATCAAGCAGCAAACCCTCTTCCCTTTACATGTTTATTCCTTGTTAGTTTTTCATTTTACATCCAGTTTGGTTGAAATGCAAGTGCCAGCCAGTAGGGAAACAATGACCAAGCGTCCTTCCTCGCTGTGGCTGGTACATGGAAATGCATTTATTTTGCAATTTTAACATTGTTTTGAGATCCATAAATATAAGTTCGCCTCCAAGCTTTTTGGAAGGATCTGAAGACAGGACATTAAAGTTTGATCAAATTTCGACTCTTTCGCAACTACAAAATGATGAAATGGAAGAGCTGTCCTAACGGGCCCAATGGGCCATGCAAATATCTTTACTTATTTGTTATCTATTTTTCTTTCTGTAGACATGGTTACTCCGAGTGCTGTCAGTTTTGAAGCTGAAGATTAATTGAAAATCCTCATCAACAGTTCTTAAACGAGTAGTCAAGAGCAATCTCTAAACAAAGCTCGCCCATAACGAGAGAAAATAATTCGAAAAAATAATCAGAAATAGGGCATTGATTATAGCTTTAGCTCAACTTTTAAACAAAGGCAAATTGGTTTACAATTTGGTTTGGAACTTTTAAAATTGATTTAAGAGTGGAGATCCAGTCCAACCATTACGGCCAATCAAATCTGTCAGCCGCTTCATTGCAAAGAGTGATCATTTGTGTATCTAAGGTCAATGATCTGCACCTAAGTTTTCCCGAAAAAAGAATAACTAAAAAATTTACAGAAGAACAAGGGATGGTTTATCGATACGATCGTTAAGCCTGCAACTCCAAATCCACAGAAGAGGAACCATTTCAACCAAATCTACCAGCGAGGAGCTTGAAATTACCTCAAAAATATGATATTCATCTTTTTGCCCATAAAAACATGACTTTGCTTGCTGCTTGATGAAAAAACGAGCTTTCTAAGACAAGGTCCAGAGGTCTGCATTTTGTACACAGCCGAGTTTGACTACTACTCTCTGAAACTGACAATCAATTTTATACTATTCGTACCTTAAGACGTAAAATATGGAAAATCCTTTGATGCTAGAGCTTTTCCTCGTCAACGGTTTCACGAACTGAAGGTTTCAGAAAATCTATACTTTAGAGGCATTTTACTTGGCATAAAATGAAAATGAAAAATAATTAGATTCACAATAGAATAATCTTTAGGCAATAGACCTTTTAGCTATTCTACAAAAGAGCCTGGATTGAGCGTTATTTTTATACATTTTTATACACGAAATTCGATCGAGTGGCGTTAGAGCTTCTATAACTATTGTGCACATTCAAAAATTCTACAAAATGTAGCAAAGTATCGTTCGATTGAGATTCTTTTTCAGAATAGCTAAAAGGTCTATAGACTGAAGTTTACATTGCTCAAAAGGAGACAATGGTTGTCTTCTTGCAGCTGTTCAAACAGGTAAACTTATTTTTATGATAAATCAAAATGTATGAATGAATGAAGGAAAGAGAGGAAGAAAGCCTGAAAGCATGAATGAATGAATGAATGAATAAATGAATGAATGAATGAATAAATGAATGAATGGATGAGACATCGTTGGACACATCCAAATCTGTATTATTTTTGGGACATCCGGGATGACATTCGCCCAGATGCCATCAGACTCAAGAGTCGTAAAAATTCCTCATGGCTAGCATTACTATGTCTGCAAAATGCTAAAAAGCATATTTTGGAGGAGTTAATGTTTAAGTTACCTTTATCAATTCATTTTGTTGTTTTTGTATCAATACTCTTTGCTCCTCAACTTCCTCAGACTTCAACTTCATGTTCTTCCGCAACAGATCTACGATTTAAGAGCAACGGTCTCACAAACGTATACACTCTGGTAAAAGTTAGTTAGAGTCACCTAAGAAAGCAATCTACCCAGCCAATATATACTAGGAATAACTCTTGCTAGATTTGCCCGCAAGACGTGTACGTAGGATTATGGCAAATGGTGTAAGGAGGGGAAGTTTTCCCTGAATCCGGAGATATGAGTTCACAAATTCGAACCTTAGAGTGCACTTGAAACTAAAGCACTGTGATCCACAGCATCGAATTTAACCAAAATTTGAAGTTTTAGATTCCTGCTTGATTTCGCGCTTGAGACATGCACCATAACCTAGGGGTTCCTTTGCTGTAAAAATTTTCAAGATCAGACAACCGAAAGCGAGGGTATTGATTTTTTTAACCTAAATCAGATACTTGTTTACATGACCGGCAGAGGCATAGCACTGCTTTCATTTTAGTCTCATTCTGATCCTGTAAATGTGTGCTGTGAGGCAATGTAATGCATGCTAAAATATTTGCCTCTTTAGAACCGTTTTTAGACCATGTCACGATAGTACTTTTCTAAAAAATTCTTATCTTCAAAAATCAGTTGTAAAATTAAAAGCTAAAGACAAAAAAGTATGTTTCGCTATGCTCTTCAAAATAATTTCAACAAGTAGAAACGTTTTTCTAAAAAGTTTCTAACAAAGGGCTGGTGCCAATTCGAACCCAAAAATCTTTCATGACGATTTCCATTTCACAAGTCTTAATTTCATCTCTAAGATTTCTGCATATAATAACCACTAAACCTTAACAGACATCCATTGAAAGGACCAAAGGTGACCAAGCCTTACCCCTACAGGGTGTCTCAAAAAAATGATTCGACGTTTGATAAAATATCGAAAAATAAGGACAACATGAACAGGCTCATCGGAAAATAACCCTGTTCCTAAGACTATAAAATAATTTTAGAGAATAAAATCGTGCAAATCGGTTGAAAATTCACTGAGTTACGAGCTCTCGAAGATCAAAAATATGCAATAGCTGAAACCAGAGACCCTCCAGATTACTTGTATTACAAAAAGCTCGAAGACGGAGGTAAAAGAAGCTTAGCCAATCTCATACCTCTCGTTGATATAAGAGCAAACCAAATACGACTCCAAAAGTAGATTTTTTCTTGCGATTATTCTCAAAATTTCCTTAACATTGCATAAGTCCACAAACAGTGGTTCAAAACATAATCGGCGAGAGACTGAATCTGTTTCCTCAAAGCATCCATATGCTTGACAGTTATGTTATCGAAAACCTGTTTGAATCTCACTTGGTTCGCCCTGAAACAATTGAGAAATAACAGAAACGATGGCCTATGGGACTTTTAACAAAAATGCCACTTCGGGGGCTCTGGTTTCAGCCTTCGCACAAACTTGAACTTAAAAGCTTGTAGGCCATAAATTTTTAGCGAATTTGCAAGATGCTTGTGTCAAAAATTAATTCAAATTCTCAGGAAAAGGGTGACTTGACAAAGGGTTCATTCAGCGTATCGTTATCTTTTAGTATTTAATCAAACATCGAACAATTTTTTTGAGACACCCTGTACATGTTAAAACAATATAAGACTAACATTTGACACACTTTGCAAGGCATCGTTTGTTAAAATTCTTGCAAAATTTAAACATTGTGAATTCTTTTAGGGACAAATGGCCGCAAAATACCATTTTGGCCTTTAAAATGTGTGAATCGAGGCTTTAGCAGGCTAATAGGACGAATAAATGGCATACTTTTGACTATGCACCGGTTTCAAACAACTGGAAAGATTTCTCTCCGTTTCACTTAAGCTAATTTTTCGTCTACAAATGTGAAAAAATGTTAAAATCATGTACAAAACTTGTAAAATGAATATAGTTACCAAAATTTTTGGAGGCGAATTGGCACCAGCCCTTTGGTAGGAACTTGTTAGAAAGGTGCATCTAATTGCTGAAAATATTATGAAGAGCATAGCGAAACATACTTTTTGTCTTAAGCTTTTAATTTTACGATTGATTTTTGAAGACAAAAATCTTAACATCAAAGCACACATTGAGAGGATCAAAATGAGACTAAAATGAAAGAGATCGATGAAGTTTGAGCCTAGATACAAGGAATTGTAATTTTCTGTCAAAACAGTGCCATGCCTCTTCAGGTCATGTAAACAAAGATCTGATTTACGCCCAATTTAAAAAATCAATATCTTCGCCCTTCGGTTGATTGATCTTGAAAACTTCTGCAGCACATGAGCCCTAACGATGCAAAAGTGTGTTGATGCTCAAAGGAGTCACATATGAGTAGTATGCGTATAAAATTAATTGTTGATATTGGGATGAATGACTTTTACTTCCAAACTCCCTTAACAGTAAGTGTCACATAGATTATTTAAGCATATATGTTGTACAATCTTAAGTATTCTCCTCGTGCTTCCAAGTTTTGACTTAATTCACTGTACTTCAAGAATTTTCTCAGGCCAAAACGTCAAAGCTCTGGTTTAGAGATGAAGGCAAATTTGCAGGGCCGTCGGAAGCATCTCAAAATAGGGGACACGACACTTCAAGGCTACTTTGTATACACTTTTAGGACACCCGGTACATTTAATTGGTTTCAAGAGAGAATAAAATAAATTACCCAGTGGCATACTATCATTTGGCTGACCATTCCTCAATTCAAAGTAATCTGATTGATTAGAATAATATAAATCTGCTCGAAGCTGACTGTTCTTCATCTAGAAAAGAATGATTCTCTCACTTTTTGCAACATAATGATAAATATCATTGGGGAAGGGGGCGGTGGTAAATTTTTTATCATATCTACATCACCTAAAATACCAAAAATAGCTATTTGTAATATGCAACAAATTTCCATTAGAGTAAACAGAATGATCTTAAAGTTTGCAATATTGCATTCACTCATCCAATTTGCATTTCGGATGTGTCAGTGATCGGCCATGATCTCAAAACAACATTGGGAGTCCAACCCATACAGTTACATTTTGTTTCCACCTATCATATTAGGTAGTTTTAGGAACGACGAGAAGGTAAGCAAATGAGAATATTCCCAATTGGCAGCCTGTGTCTGAAAACCGAGCTTCAGAGGGTCTGGAACAAAGGCTATACCCTGGTTCTTTCTGTAGATGTGCCCCACTCTGGTGGCCAATTTGGTTGAGCCATTCCCATTCTATTCAAAGGTGTAATTTTCTAAATAGGTCGCTTGCAAATACTTGCAAAAACTGCTAAGAACATTCAAGTGCGTTGAGTTTTCTGCTCATTAGCAACAATGAGCAATTCATACTTGAAATTCAATGAATAATGTGGGGCTGTAAGGAAAAATATTTGACATGAAGACACACCTCTAAGCTTGAAATTTGACTTCTTAAACCAACTACATGTTCTCCCATTTGTCTTATAGCCTGCCGGTATCGATCAAGCTCCTGAAATCAAATCATATCGTGACAGTGGAAAATTCAAGTTGGATTTATCAACGTGATGCCCAAAATGGCATTTTAGGAAAGTGAAAGTGTTCTCAAAAATTCAAGAATGATAGTCGCCCATACTCTGTTAATATGTGCATTCGACGTTGGGTTTGATTAATTAGTTGGTTCATTATTTTAAGAGAAGGAGATCCAACTTCATTATTTGTTATTTTGACCAGAATTAAGTGAGATGAATCTTTGATTTCATTCCTCAATATCAACCATATACACTTGTTTGATACATATGAATAAGTTCACTTAAGGAATTGAGTCTGCATAAATAGTCCACTCATGAACAATATCAACTTCTTTCAACCATCAAACAAACTTGCTTTTGAAATTAAACCAAAGACATCCCTCAGAAAGATACTAGGATTAAAAAGTCGCGTTCTCGACTGATGTTGACTTTAGAATTATGGTGTGATAACAAAGGGCCGTCAGCGGTATGTAAGCAAAAATTCAAGACAGCGTTAATGCTCATTAATCTATATAGACTCAGTGTCCTTCATTGAGGCGTTTATTTGGAGCACGAGATCACCAGGAAGTTAGCTTTCTTTAAACATTTTAGAAATTTTTTTATTAGCTTTTTGCACATTTCTATAACACATGTTTTGCAATGGCAGAAGCATCTGGCGGATGTATTTCCATTCAATTCAGGTCATCAAGAGCTCTTCCTTTCTTCTGCAACGGTCTGCAGCTAGCTTGAAAATATTTTCATTAAAGTTCGATACAATTAATTTGCCTTCAGGGATCAAAGCATTCAATCCCCTTGTGATCTATTCTTCTATGCCTCCAGTGGCGTCAGTTTACATGTGTCATTCAAATGAGTAGACCTCAATAGCTGAAGATAGATAACTTCTCCTCACTAACGGTTAGAAAACGAAGCATCGAGGAATGAATGATGGATATTTGAGGCAACAATTCCACCATAAGAAACATAATAGGTGGAAGTTGATCTCCCGATAACGGTTCCCACCATAACCAAGTAAATGAACATTCGTTTTGTCAAGCCGTAACATTTGGTGTCAAAACATTTCTTTGTTGATCAAGAACCTATGAAACAGAAAAACAGCCAATTATGGCTTCGAAAAAAAATACTAGGGATTTCAAATATGTGACTGGATCCAATCAAGACAAACATCTAAATAAATCGAAGATTTTAGATTCAGGGAATCATTTGATGAAGCTTATTAGCTCTTAAAGCAACCAGGAACGCATTTTTACACGCTCCACTACCCATGTTTTTCAGAGGTACAAAACGGTGCCGGCTTGTTTGTACAACAATAGGATCCTACTTTTTAAGAAGCCAATTAACAACACAACAATACTCCTTCTGCGGATTTTATACCTTGGCTTGATACTCCAAAACAGCAATCACATTTTGATCAAGCATCTTTTTCTACAAAAGAAAGTGTCGTTACATAAGAAAGGTTAGCTTGCAGCAGCAAACATTAAATTTACAAGTTTAAGCGACATAAAAATTCAGAACATTCTACCCTCTGAGTGAAAAATGTATAGATGTCTTAAAACGCGGGGGCCCTCAACCTCCTTTCTAATGATTGTTTAGCGAACAAATCAACATAGAAAAGAAAAAACAGATCGTCAAAATCCGTAATATTTTTCTCAAATTACAGGTGATTTTATGGAAAATGATCCATCTTAAGATACTTCAGAACACCCCTAGAAGTTGATGAAATCACTCTTGAAACGTTTAGTAGCAACATAGAGAAGCTGCAGAATAGCAGAATAGTTGTATCCACTTGGGACTGTCATTCAGCCTATCTTTGTCTGCTTTCTATTTTCATAAGGCAGGATCGCTAGCAAATTTGATTAAGGAGTCTAGGCGCATTTTGAAAAAATTTGATCTTTACAAATCGCTTGTAACTTAAGACCGATACAGACCAAAGTGCTTTGCCGACAGAAGGATTTGTTTTCGCTCTGCAACTGTTGTGAAGTTGGCGCCAAAAGTTTTGGGGCTCTTTGATGGGATGGCTTTTGTTTGAGATAAAGCCAATTAGTGGCTAATGCGTTGACGTTCACGTGATTCTCAAATGTCTTTTGTTTTGTTCGGTATAAATACAGCCCAGCCCGTGTCATTTGTCTGTTCTTCGCATAAACCAAACCAGACCAAACTGATGAGCTTGCGACGAAAAGCGTGTTTGGTGTAATTACGTTTTTGAAAACTGATTACTTGATTTTCTTGCAGGTTTAACAGCTTTCTCTCCGGTTACAGGTATATCTTATATTATTGCTGTTCTTTTACAGAAGTTGATAGTGCTTTCTTACGGGATACAAGTTTATTGTGCGTCCATGGTTTATTCAGATGAGTTCGCTCCTTAAGGCCATTTTTAAAATTCAATTTTCTTCCTTGAAGTTCTTCTTTGCTAGCATATGAATAAACAACATTCACCAGTGGTAGTAAGTACTTTACAAATATTGTTTCCCTCATTAATTCAAATATTTCATTTTCTTGATGTCCTTGAGAATCTTTGGTATGAACTGGTATGGTAAACGTAATTTTACCTACAAGCCTTCCTAGCCTAATCCATAACTTACTGCTACAATCACTTTTGCTGTAATTTGCGAGTGTCTATTTCAGTCAAGTCATTTTCTTCAAACTCCCCAAAAACAGTTGAAGACCCCGTTCCTTTTCATATCGATCATTTATGACAACAATAATCATTTGGCACCTTCCCATCTTTAACCAATTCCCTTGCTATCGAAAGGCGATGATAACCGCAATCAACGAGTCAAAGCTCCCCCCATTCCAACAGAAGACAAACGTATTAAGCTGAAAATTGAAAATCAAAATGAAAAACCAATATCGAGGCATAAGGCACATGGAGAACAATTCTAGGAAAATACTTGACATGAGTGACAACGAAACAGCGTACTAACAGCGCATTAAGAAATGACTCATCAGTTTTATTGAATCGAGGTATCAGCCAGCTACAACTTTACAATTTGGTTTGACGGTCAATGAGCCCAATTTGTCACACATTTACTTGACTCAGTCGCTCCAGATGCAAAGCACTTCTGGATCACATAATCAATAATCCCTATAAAATTATAACTTTCCCCTCCTTTATCATTTTTTAATGACATTAGAGTTTAAGCTCATTTAAGTTTAAGCTTGAGCTAAGAAAACAGGAAAATCTCAGACTTTACCTCCTCCCCACCGACTTTCCCTTGGGAGAGGTCTTCACCTTTCGAAGCTTCTTCCTCTGAAGGCACGCTCCTGACCTTCGTAGGGCTATGAAATAAATGACAAAGCAACAGTCAGTATAAACGATATATTGTATTAAACAATAAGGAATTACACAGCTTCAGTACAATGCATTTTCTAGTACCGAGGAACCCTTTGCCTTTGTGTCTTACTTAGGAGGCCCCTCTTACCTTTTCCAATGCATGATCTTCCCTTAAATAAACTGCGGGGTGTACGTAAAGAATTGTGTCCCATTTGTGCGGCTGCTCTGAAAGGGCTGTAGCCTTATTTGTCTGGGCTTTTATACAGTTGCATTGATCAGGTTTCAACTTCAAGTTCAACAAGTGGTTATTGATTTATGGCAGAGGAGTGAGAAAATAAATGGTTGCTTCAAAAAAACACTTCTTTTGTTTCAAGCATGGTCAAGACTACCATAAATCCTTGAATAAGCGCCCCCTCGGATAAGCATCCGCCCTTAAATAAGCGGCCACTACAACCACCTTAAGAAAAGGGTGCGTATTCGAAATTTTAGCCAAAACAAGTTTCTGAGACGTAGAGCTTAGTCCTAAGGGAACGTGGAAGAAAGTTAGCTTAAAAAGAGTAAAAGTTAAAAGTTTGCTCTAGTTTTCATTCTTGACAGTCTTTATTTTCATCTTTAAAGCAAGGAAGCTTCTTTAATACGCCGTGAAGATAGATTTGTTGCGGAAGCATGAAAAGAGTTCTTGCAATGCATGATAATAATGAAATATATAAGATATCCCATGCTCTTTCAATACACTTAAAAGTCAACTGAACAGTTATAAAAAATTGTTCGACCTTTCGGTCCTCATCAGTCGACGCAATATTGTGATGCGCAGATAGAATGCGCAGTAGCACAGTTAAGTGGTGCAGTGACACCAAAAAGAGGCGAAAACGCCTCTCAGCTGCTATATGTGGCACATTAATGTAATTCCATTCGCTTTTATTGTTCATTGCATTTCTCTTTCCTTCTCTGTTTATTCTCGCTGCTTTCGAGATTTGTCGTAACATTGCAACCTTGAAGGGAAAGTCCGCCATGTATTTCTTTACTGTGTTTTCAAAGGGCTGAGCTCTCTTCTATCTTTGATAAGGATCTCAAGTGTTCTTTACCTCTTACATATGCACTGTGTGATGTTTCTCGTATGTTTGCCATTTCTTTGTCATGACCATTGATGGATTCTGTACAAGTGATACCGTACGTTACCCCATGAGCATCACAGGATCCTCTTCCCTCAGTACAACACACCATAAAGTCATCTTTTTCGCAAAAATTTCGTTTGAAGGGGTTTGATCTTTGCAACAGTCTCTTTAAGGAGACGCCTGCCTGTCCGACAACTCTGATCTTGAGGCCCTGATCTTGAGACCCTTGAGACCCTTATCTCTTTCGCATATCTTCTTATGTAGCTTAGATCTTGGGGTGGCAGGTACAGTATTATTTATTATTATTATTCATTTATTTATCGTTGGATACTAAAAGATAGCTAATGTAGATAGCTAATTAATTCCAACACTAAAACTTTAAAATACAAAACAAACCTTTGAAATACAAATATTGTTACAAGAGAAATGTGGATAAAATATTTACATGCCATTAAAAATATACAGTATAAAAACAGAAATCTAAAATTGTTTATCATATAAAGCCCAAGTTCGGAATAAAAGTTCGGCATAATCTGCGTCGGCAGTTTTCCCCGTACCAATTTTTAATCTTTGTTTCAAACTGACAAAGCGATTGCGAATTTCGTATCGTTGGTGGTAACATTTGCCACAACTGCGGACCTTTAAATCGGACGCTTTCTGTCCCGTTGCTAACAGATTTCACTCTGGGTTGTACAAATTCGTTATTATTGCGTAAATTGTAGTGAGTTGCATTTTCACAGGAGATTTCCTGCATAAATGAGGGGTTAAGCCGGTTTTTAGTTTTATACATCTCTGTCATAAGTAATTGCAAGCTCTTTGTGTGAATAGTAACGGCACAGTCCTTCTCTAATAGTTCACTATAAGTAGATTCGGCATCCTTGTAAGTAATTCTCAGAGCCCTTTCCTGTATTTTGTTAATCTTTTTGTTGAGTTGCCTGTTATGAAACATCCAGATTAAAGGGCAATATTGAAATTGACTGGTGATAAATGCCCTCATGAGGGTTCTTAGTTTGCTCTGATCCATATATGGCGATATTCGGGCAAGTGCATAAAGTTTATTGCTAGCCTTCTGGCACAATTTTGAGACATGATTGACAAAGGAAAGTTTGTTATCAATTTGAACGCCGAGTAGCTTCTTTTCAGAGCTATTTACAACTTCGGAATTTCCAATTCTAACAGTAACTGGATCATCGCTACTCTGCCCAAGAACCAGAAGATGGCATTTATCTGCATTTAATTTCATGAAGTTGTCGGAAAACCATTCTAAAGCTGCACTGCAATTATGTTCAAGCCTACGAGTTATATCCCTCAGGTTCTTATCGCAGGTATAGATTGTGGTATCATCTGCATAGTTGCATATATCCACATTTTTTGAATAAACAGTAAAAGTTCATTGATATAGATGTTAAATAATAGAGGTCCTAAAACTGACCCCTGGGGAACACCACGTGTAACTTCTTTGCAAGAACTTTGAATGACTCATTTACTTTGACTCTTTGTTGTCTATTTGTGAGGTAATCATTAATCAGTGTTAATGCTTTGTGAGAAAAACCGTAGGCATGCAGTTTTACAAAGATAATAGAATCATCGCCTTCTGTTTCGTACCAGCCAAATTTTCTTTTCTGCTTTTGTGCTGCTCTTTCCCTGGTTTTCCACCCTTCGGTTTGTACAAAGGTCTTTTTCCACTCTCATCAGCTGATATCTCTCATCGTATGCTTTCAAGGTAGAGTCCTCCGCGTCGTATTTGAATTTCTTACTTTATCCTGAGTATTGCATCATTAACGCCATTTCATTAACATGCTGTGTTAGAGCGCTCCAAGGGAGCTCTTTACTGCAATTCCTAAAGAGACTCCTGTAAGGGCTGTAAAGATCGAGCTCCTTTCAACGAAGGTTTTGCGAAAAAGATGATTGTAAGGTGTGCTGTACTGAGGGAAAAGGATCCTGTGATGCTCATGGGGGTAACGCACAGTATCACTTGTACAGAATGTATTAATGTAACGATAATGATAAAGAAAGGGTATACATTGGAGATACATCACGCAGTGCGTATACAAGAGGTAAAGAACAATTAACATCTTTATCAAGGAGAGAAGCGAGGTAGGCCCTTTGGAAACACAGTAAAGAAATGATGGACATTGTTAGTATTCCACATGTCAGTAACAGGACAATGCTGGAACGATACAATGTTACGACAGGTCTCAAAACAGAGAAGAAAAATGCAATGAATGACAAGGGCAAGAATCTTTCAATAGAGCCAAACCAGATGTTTACATTTGCAAGTTAGCCAATCAGATGTGAGAAAGTACCCCTCACATATAGCAAGGCGTGCAAGCGACTATAAGGTAAATTCAGAAAAAATGGTGTATTTTTCAACTTTGCACTAATGTATGGTTACATTTTCCTCTCGGGTTTTTCTACAAGAACGAGTAAATCCTGAGAAAATGGCTTTTGAGTAAGGCCTGTCATTTTGGGGTCTTGATCCTTAACAAATAAGCGCTTCAAAAACGACGTAAATTCATTGCAAAGTCTTCCTATTTTCTAAACATCATTGATAATACATTAGCAAAGTGACAGCAGCTGGCTTCAGCAGTACAGAATTGTATTACAGAGGCAGTGGCAACGCAAAACTTTGCATTTTGCATACGCGAACAACATTGAATATCCTGCATCTGTGTGAAGTAGTGTGAAACGCAGTAGATCTTCGTTTGGTTTTTACAAACCTTGTATCTAAAGTATCTTTAAAACTTTGATCTTTACTTCTTGGTGCTACAAATCCTCAAAAATATCCTATCAACTGCAAGTTTTCAAAATTATGCGGTCAGTTAAGTGAAACGTTATGCAAAGGCTCTATACCGCAATAGAATACCTCAACGAGTCCATACGGGTCCGGTAAGTTTGTGGCACCATCTTTGGTAAGGAGAGTCCCTTCGGTGGCTATTTTCAGCATTTCTTCTGAACCTTGGACACTTTTGTAGACGTTCTATGAATGAACAACTGCAGAGCGATCGTACTTTACTCATTGGCCTCAACTCACGTCAGGTCAAGAGTTTTCCCGCCACTCCAGATTTCGACCATTGACAGAAGAGGGCTAAGGTCAAGCGCAAAAATTGATGAAAGCAATTGGAAATCGAAGATGATTTTCACAAATCAAAATATTTCTATAAATAAGATGAAATCGACAAAAGTGACGACAAAAGTGAATCATCAAAGTTCAGCCAATGTTCAGCAGTGGTGCTGCTGTGAATTGATTGATTGATTGAATTGATTCCCTAGGAACGCAACGATGAGGGAGGAGCTGCGGTTGGTATCATATGCTGCCTTCTCCGTTGCCACTGCCTCGGTAATAAAAGCTCAGTACCTTTTGAAATCCAACTATTATTTTGTTAATGTATTTTCAATGATATGTAGAAATAGAAAGAAATTGATATGAATTCATTTCGTTTTTGAAGGGCTTCATTGCTATGGATTAAGACCCCAGGCCTTACTCAAAGGCCTTTTCTCTGGATTTGCGCGTTCTCTTAGAAAAACCCGTGAAGGAAATGTAACCATATTAGTGCAGGGTTGAAAAATATAGATTTTTCATGAATTTTCCTTAAAGTCGCTTGCACGACTTGCTATATGTGAAGGGCATTTTTTCCCGTCGATTCTTTTGTTTGCATGACTTCATGGTTACATCTGATTGGCTAACTTTTCTCTTGGAGCAATCTAAACCTAATCTAAATCGGTGCCAATCCATGTAAGAAATGTACAGTTGCTCATGACTGAAATTTACAAAACAAAAAGCGGTCTGAATCCATCATTCATGAAAGATATTTTCATGCAACGAAATACAGCCTAAGGCACGGCGATGGCGCTCAACTGCCAAAGTACGAACAACGTCCTTTGGAGTTGAATCCAATACTTACCTTGGAAATAAACTGTGGCAGAAGTTGCCGCAAGAAATGAAACAATCAAACAGCCTTACTATCTTCAAAAAACAAATTAGATGTTGGAATGGTGGAAAATGCAACTGTAGGCCTTGCAAAGTTTATATCCCGAAAGTTGGGTTTCTAAAAGGATATATTTTTAACAATTTATGTCCTGTAATATTCATTAATAGTTTTATTGTAAATAATGTATATTGTAAATAGTAGGCCTTAATTGGCTGTAAGTTAGCTTTCTTTTTTTCTAGCCTACTTTAAATAGATGTGTAATAATAATAATGGAAACTTCTTTCATTTTAAAATCAAAATCTAATACATTTATACCGGTCTAAAAATGCAACTTAGTGAAAGAGATGGTACATGTTACAATTCATAATTAAGGATAAAAGAGCCAGACATCCTTCTCTCTTTATCAAGGCAAAGGTATGACTGCTAGCATTCAGGAGTTTAATTAAGACAATAGAATTCTTCAGAGTTCGAAGTGAGCTGGGTCATAACAATAATAATGATAATAAACGCGATTGACTAAATATAAACACATCAAATATGAAATATGAAAATATGAACGTGCAAATGTAAACAACCGGTACCGGTACCGCGGTTCGGCTCTGTTGAAAGATTATTTATTGAAGGGTTTACTTTAATGTACCACATGTAGCATTTGAGTGACCCTTTTGCCTTATTTCAATGTCACTTCACCACTTAGCTGTTACACTGCGCATTCCATCTGCGAATCACAATATGGCGTCGACTGATGAGGACCAGAAGGTCGAAACATAATTTTATAACTATTAAGATGACTTGTAAGTGTGTCGAAAATGCATGACATATTTATGTATTCTATTACGAAGTATAGCTATTACGCTCTCGAATATATGTATTAGGAAAATATGAAGTGTGTCTTTCGAAATCCCTCCATTACTTTTTCGTCTCTGCTTGAATTGCTTTGACATCCAGAAAATCAAATATGCGTTCGCTCGAAAGTGCCCCCCTGGGAGGAGTGCATCCCTTTGAAGCTCAAAAATTAAATAAGCGATCTGGCGTTTATTCGAGGATTTGCGGTAAGTAAAATTTTAAAGAAAGGGTTCTAGTGTTGTATTAAAATTTTTCCAGCAAGTTTAGAGGATAAATAGCGTTGATTGATCGATAAACTAGAGCGGCTTCGCCCCTAAGAAGTAATGCAAGAATTTGCCTTGTTTTGACCACTTTAAGTAAATTCAAAATAAAAAGGACTTGGGACTAACTGCGAGAACAAACTCGCAAAAAAATTATCTGTTGCCATTGAGCTGACTCCTGCTCATCTTCTTTGACAATCACGCTTAAGCGTAATCATGGTGAAGTTTAAACTTGGCCTATCCAAAATGGAATCATAAGTACCTCTAAATTCTTTATCATCTTTCGTAGAGGTGTTTTTATTCTACTCGCAGAAAAGTTTTGTTTCTACCACAAATAAAATGATATGTCACCAAAGTTTGTTCCATCTCTCGGCATTAAATCTGCAGCGAAATCGACAAGTTCGTACCTTCCGTTCGTTATCCACGGAATTGTGATTAAGAAGTCAGATCGTTAGATCGTCATTTGTCACCCTTTTGAGCACCCTGAAGCATTTCGATTCCTTGTGAAGCATTTATATCATTCCATGACAATGTCACATTTTCTTACGGGAAACCTTATATTCTCATAAATTCCATCAAAAATCCCAAAATTCACGCTTTACAAAATATCGTTCGCTTTTTCGAAGTAGACATACGCCTCTCAATTTGTTGATGAAAAAAAAGTGAACTGAACGAGGTATTGATAGTACATTTCATTGCCGATAAATTTAAGATACACCACATTACATGATCTACATTACAGATATGTTCTATAGGTAATTTAAAAGAACTGCATTAGATTTAAGGAGAAAGAAAGGGATACTAAGACGAAAAAATTCAGAGAAAACGTAACATTATTTCCATGGAGAACTATCATAGAAGTAGGAGTGCTCAAAACGGGCAAATTTTGGAGAAATAGACCGTCTAGACTGCTGCATGTTTAGGTGGCTGGCAAAGTTAAGAGAAAGCTCAGGAATCTGCCATAAAGGTGAAAGAACCTCTTCCCTAAAATTTAGTTTTTTGAAACGACTTGCTTGGGAAAATTAATAGCACTGTCTTCAAAGGGTGCTCAAATAGGGCGACGCCTCTCTAGTAACTCAAATTTCATGCAAACATACAAACAGAGTCGATTTTGTGACGAATTTTTAATAAATTACGAGTTGGAAACTCATACCTTTCCCTGAGTACAGCATCTTTATCAGAAGGTTCTTCTATTGGCCTGTATGGAGCGACAGATTTTCTTTTGTTGGGTGGAGATTTAACAAGACGGTAGTATGACGGCAAGATCGACCGTACAGCATCCATTGCAGGGAAGCTCTCTTTCATCTAGATCAGAAAGCATAAACACGTGAACAATTCTGATAAACAACTATTATGCCTTGTCTCTGTTTAGCAGTATGCATTTCATATTTAATCAGTGCAGGTCGTAATTTATCTCTTAATACTTACGAATTTCGTGCATTTAACGTATCTGAGAAAAACTTTCAAGTAATGAAGAGTTATTCTTTACACCACTAAAGGTTTAGGACAGTCTGTCCCCTTCGAAGAATGGAAATAACATCGATGAAGATCACTATTGTTCATTCTAAAAGTTTGTGCTAATTTGCTTTGTCCAAAGAAATCAGGGTAATAGAGACTCAGTGATGCATGAATTTAGCTCCAGCGTAAATAAGGTAAATACGGCCGTAACTAGGGGACAGACTGCCTCTAATCAAACACGTCTTGCACTTGTTTTGTTGAATAAATGTAAAAACGCCCTTAAAATCCTCCAGATAACGCAATTTGTTAATTTTTTCAAACCCAGTTTATTGTGTTATCGCTTCAAAATGGAATCCATCTTCAAATGCGTCAAAAATTACTCAAACTGTGGAAATAATAGTTTTTATAGTATTCCGTCACAGTTGTGATGGATAAAGCTAACACTTCTTGATACAGTAAAATGGACCATTGCTAGCTAACTTGATTGAAGTGTCCCTTCGGAGTCCCTTTCAATCGCATTCATTCGACTCTTACCTCCAGAGCCTCTGCGGTGAAAAATGTCAATGAGAAAATCCATTAAATTGCGTTTATCTACTGAGATTTTCAAGAATTATTTCTTCCAGTGTCCTTACTGAAGGCACCTGTTGCACGTCGGACAAATCATGGAAAGATTTAAGCAGGAAATTTACACAAATAAGACAACATTTACTGATGTTTATCAATAATGTATATCATAGGTTGAAAAATTAACCACTACCACTGGGAAAAAGAACAAAAAAACCTTAGTATGTACCTTTGAATTTCGAATAAAAAACTTCAAAGAACTTTGAGAATGTTGAATCTAGAGCTGAGTTAAATGAATGAATATAACAAGCTGTATTTCAACCGCAATAGGTTATATTAAGCTGGGCGTACGATACTTGCAAATGTGTAAATTTACATTTTACAACTGCCAATTACTGTACGAGGAAAAAATTTAAAATAGATGAAAATTTCTCGAAATGTGATTCTATCATAACTGCTGAATTCGTTTCTGGAAACTGTGCGAATGAGCAAATGGATCTCGTAGTAATGGCACATTCTTTCTGCCGGTGACCCAAAAGACCGTGCCACAAAACCTCTATTAATGATTTTGATTTCACAGAGTAAGTTACTAGTTTCTAAAGTATTTTTACATCACGTAGTACTTAAATAGGTACAAGGTAATAAATACGCCTCTCGGAATAAAACGCTCATGAACGTACATTATTGTTATTGCTATTAAAATCAAACCAAACAAGTTGCTGAAATAACAGATAGATCAAAAAGGACTTGTTTCCAGCAACTACTGATGCCATCATCCTCTTGCGAGCGAAAACAAAGGTCTATCTACGGTTCATCAATAATATTCTGAATACAGTATACTCCATTGGATTCATGTGGAATCAATGCTTGTAATACATCTAAGTCTTGGTAGCAGAGAAATACTTCGATTAACCTGCTTTGATGGATACAACCATATCGCAGCATCAAATCAGAAAATAGTTTCTTCTTAATTGGAATCCTTTTATCAGATATAATTACACCAAACAAAGCTTGAATGTCAAATACGACTACTTACTTCAAGTACCAATTCAGAAAATACGCTGTTGGATCATCATACACTGTTCTACCAGAAAGGAATATTGACCGATCTCTACTTTTATCCTTCCTGCCATCCTAACCTTTGGCATGAATAGCTCAGGACTTTCTAATGAGATTTTGAAGGTTCTATCAATTTAAAAACACATGTCTATCAAAAGGAAGCATGAAATCCCTTGGTTTTGTCGTATTTTCCTCATTTCCTATCGAACAACAGACAACGTCTTGGTCACCCAGTCAAATTTGTTAAAGTGCAAAGCAGTTCAAAGCGTAAACAAAATTCCTACCTGCATAGAAATTGCAAGTTTTCTCTCAGCTTCTTCCGTAAATTGTTGGTGATGTATTCTGGATATCGAGTTTCTTCTTTCAAATTCTTTGGCAACAGGATCATTACCAGTAAGTTCTATACTCTGTTAAATAAAGATAATAAATGATAAATTGCAATGAAATGAAAATGAAACAAAAACATTTTGTCTAAAATACTTAAGATAATGAATTTGTAACATTTTGAAATAAAAAACCATGACGAAGTACACATGTGACATGGATGTCTTATCGACTGGCAAAGAAAAGCAAGTCGTCTCCATCTTTGATTGGACAACACATGCTGGGACTAACAGGGAGAAAAATGACCACTCATTCGTTTAAAGAGCTACATACGTAGAATTAAAACTTTATCGTTTCAAGGGTGAGTGTATGGCTGGCTTAGATCTGAGTAATTTGCCCTTATCACTATTTGCCCAAAATGACTTGCTGTCGATGTTTTCTTGAAAAACATATACACTGGTTTTTGTAAGAAATTGCCTATTGAAACAGTAGGAACAATTTTTCGAAAGCTAACATACCGTGCTACTTGGATTAAACAGGCTAACAAATTTTCGTAACTTTCAGCTTAATCTTCCAAGATCGCTCAAGCATTTTTTGACATAGAATATTGATGTAAACTTTTTGACATTGTTTTGGGTTTGATTGATGTTATGACTGGTTTAACGTGGTTTAATATCTTAGTCCTCCCCCTGCAAAATCTGTCTTGAAATTCACGATCCAAAAGGATTATCTTATCTTACTCAACTCATGGTGGTCTCAGCAAATTAAATTTCAACAAATTCAAGCATAACATTAGGGATGCCGTTTACCCAGTGTGCCCAACAAGCAATGGGATTGAGGACATGGAGCCCTTTTTGTTGTTGGGTCATTCCATATAATTTGAACAAATGCATGTCAAGTCATGTTTCAGAAACGTCTTCAAACTTTTTCATGTAATTTTCACCTAGAGGAAAGGTCAAATTTCAAATTTCAGCCCCATATCTTAAACGGTTAATTTTCTACGACAGGTTGAAGTTTTTGATGACAGCTCAATCAAAGATGAAGTGGCACTTTCAACGATTTCTAATTTCAACTACAATACTCTGCAACGAAGTCTGATCAGTGAAAAGCATTGTAAATGCAGCATATAATCAGGAGAAAAATTCATTTGCAAATTGAAGATTCCAATTTTGCTGCAGATATATGCTGCATTTACAATGCTTTTCACTGATCAGACTTTGTTGCAGAGTGTTGTAGTTGAAAGTAGAAATTGTTGAGAGTGCCACTTCATCTTTGATTGAGCTGTCATCAGAAACTTCAACTTACCATACAAAATTAACCGTTTAAGATATGGAGCTGAAATTTGAAATTTGACCTTTCCTCTAGGTAGAAATTACATGAAAAAAGTTTGAAGACGTTTCTCAAACATGACGTGACATCCATTTGTTCAAATTATATGGAATGACCCCGTTCTGCCTTTCATTTGATATGTAACGACAAGATCTTCTCACTGAAATTGTTGAATTATGACCAGTCGTACAAATTGCCGACCTCTCTAATGAGGTTTTGACCCAGCTTTCGTTATGTGGCGATCACGACCTTTCTAATGACTTGAATAGAAGTATACTCGAATCGACTTTACGTGTTGTCAACAACTGGTCGCTTTGATTGAGATCTTTGCAACCTTAGTACTAAGCACGCACCAAGTCCTTTAAAGTAAATGTTCTTTTTTCTTGTAAATTCTTTTTCAATTGCGCTTGTGACATTATTTAAGTCATCGCAAGCCTGACCTGACATCTGATGTGGAATAGAATCTAGTACATTATCCATAGTTTTTTAATCGTTTGTAGAGCAATTGCAGTTAGCTGATCGTTGCGTGTCTTTTATATTGGCCGTGGGGTAGTCGTCGTCTTTCGCTCCCTATGGTAGCGTACCTGTAGTATTGTACCAGGTGTCCCAAAAAATTATACGGATTTCGTCGACCCTAGCGGTAAGAATATAGCGCGAATCAACACAAAATGATTTTCAAAACATACCTAGATAGCTAACGTGAACAGAGATACCTCTTTTGTTGATATCGTTGCGTTGAGAGTGAAGATATTAGTCTTCAAAGGACAAATTTGCCTCCACCTCCAACCAAAGCTTTGACGCTTTAGCCTAAGCAAATTCTTCACGCACAATGAATAAATCAACAAAATTTGAAGACGGCATAACAGATGTGTTTTACAAAATACAGCTTATGTGAGACATATCGTCAAGGGAGCTGCGAAATCAGCTTATTCATCTCTCAATATCGACAATCTATTTTACACATACTGTTCATCGGTGAAAGTATTCCCTTGAGGATCAACGCACTTTTGAAATCGTAGAATCATTCCTTGAAAAGAATTTTTATCAGATCTCGCGAGATCAGGTTGATCATGACGTATCTTCGAATTCCCGGCGGGTGGGTCAACAAGAGAGGAGACATCTTCTGGCCCCCAAAAAATCTCCAGACCCTCCTGTCTTGACTCCCGATAGATATTATAACAAATTCTATTCAAGGAATGAACCAACTGTTCCAAGAGTGTGTTGATGCTCAAGGGAGAACTTTCACGGATGAACAGTATGTGTAAAATAAATGTCTATGAATGAAGCTGATTTCGGAGCTCCTTGACGAAAAGTTTCACACAAACTGTATTTTGTAAAACACATCTGTTGTGCCGTCTTCAAATTTTGTTGATTTTATTCACTGTGCGTCAAGAATTTGCTTAGGCCAAAACGTCAAAGCTCTGTTTTGGCGGTGGAGGCAGATTTGTCCTTTGAATACCAATATCTGCACTCTAAACGCACTGATATTAACAAACAAACAATTTTTCATCGATTCATGTTATATTCTAGTCGCTAGGGGTGACCAAATCTGTATACTTTTTTGGGACATCTGGTATACACGTTTTTTATATAAGAAACTTGGATCAGGCCATGGTTCTAAAAGTTTCTTAATTTCAAATGAAATTTTGTCCATGTTAGTACTAAAAGTTTCTTAATCAGTTTCTTATTTTTTGAATTCAGAATTATCAATGTGGTCGCTATCATTGCGGTAGATATGTTTCTTGACATTTAAAACATCATAAAGGGATAAACAGTGTTCTGTTATGTTGAAAACAGAAATGGTTCGATAATATTGCTCAAGAATAAAGGTTCAACGATCTGTTTGCTATAATATCCATGCTTTTAACATTGAAAAGTTTCTTAGTACTTCTTAGACATAGTACTAGAGTTTCTTAAAATTTTGACCATCTCAGTACTAGTTTCTTATAAACCAGTTTCTTACATCAAAAAAAGTGTAGTATAGTAGTATGGTATAGTGTTAGAAAGAAGTAGTTAAATGACAATACATTGTAAACTTTTATATTTGAATAAAAAAAACATCTTAGTTGAAAATTTCAGAAACCTGCAAGTAAACTTTGGTTATAAAATACCCCCAGACTTTAGAAACCAGCCACCAGCACCGGACAAACCTTCCATAGAAAAACGAGTATCGTTGAAACTCTTGTTTAAGAAGATAAAACATTGGAGCGTAGAAAATTTGAGCCAGGCTTCCAAGACCAGCAGCTAATATAGAATGTGAGACAGTAGAATTCCTTTCAGAAAAAGCAAAGTTTCCTCATTCAAAGATGTGAACGGATGTGTGTTCTTGTGAAAGAGTATCTTTATTTACAAGAAATGAACAATTCAATCTTCGCTTCCTGTTTCTCTGCTACAGATCAAAGGAAATATACCCTCGTAGCCATTGATGGAAAA
The DNA here is from genome assembly GCA_964019985.1 of Aurelia sp. 4 Dawson et al 2005. NCBI lineage: Eukaryota > Metazoa > Cnidaria > Scyphozoa > Semaeostomeae > Ulmaridae > Aurelia > Aurelia sp. 4 Dawson et al 2005. The sequence goes on from OZ026502.1 coordinate 11,632,367, forward strand.
TCAACGTGAATTGCTTTCTAGTTGATTGCTGTTTCAACGGAGCAAATTATTTGCAAGTGATTTGGTATCAACCCTTTGTTTAAGTGAATCTTTCTTCTAAAAACAGAATGAAATTGAAAGTATCCTCCTCTGCATGCTCTTGAAAGTGCTGTGGCATTTTCTGAAATTAATAAACGTTTTCTGAAACATTTGATACATCATGAATAAAAGGTACATCAAACTTCAAAATTAGGTAGGTGAATGGAAAATTGACTATACTGGTATTCCATTTGTACCTTGTTTAACTTCTCATCGATCGATACTGGAGAAGTAGGAGCATCAGATGCAATTGAAAGCACTCTGTCTGGTAAATTATCTCGTGACCTCACTCGGTCGGTAACAATTTGTGATGATTCTGAAACAGAAATTGACAAAGTGGTTTCTATTTTTTACATCATATAGGAGTCGAATCATCATAAAGAATTGCAAGATAGAGTTTGTTTTACGAAGATAGCATCAAATAAGGCAAACATACGTCTAAAAATATGGTTTTCATGCTGCAAATTTGTCATCACCTTCCTGAAGAAATAACCAAACATCCCCAAATAAACCTATTTGGTCTTTGATGAAACTACAGGGTGTCACAAAAACATTGCACAGTGTTCAAAAACTGCAAAATAAGGGAATAAAGTCGAAAAATGAAGTTTTGAATATCAAATTCTTTTTGCATCATCTTTTTTGAGCAAACCCTGGGAGTCAATGTAAAAAATATTTCAAATCGGCAAGGGATCATCAGAAAATTATTTTTTGAACTTTGGTCTAATTTGTTTGTTTGTTTGTTTGTTTACGTTGCCATTTCCGGAATGACGCTGTTTTGAGGGCAGCTTTAAAAATCCCCAATTTTCCATCTAGGAAAGTCAGAAATTCTTCATTTTTGTCTCACTTGAAACCACTGTTCATGTACTTCAAAGTAATTTCAAAATATGCTATTATGTGCTCACTTTTGATACTTTGGAAGCAATTTCATAATGGCGGGTTCTCGAGAAATTGATGGGCTTAAAAAAGTTAGTTGTGAAATTTTACGCTGAATACAAAAAAATCGTATCAAATTGCATGAAAAAAATAAATTCTATCATTTAAAGCCACTTACCCTGCATCTTTTTGCCAAAGGGCTTGTACAAATTCGTGGCCATGAAAAATCTGCAGCCATTCAAATTTTTCAGATGGTACCTAAATTGTTATGCATTTTGAAGGACTTTTGACGAAGAAATTTTCAGTTCTGAATTTTGATGATTTTGCTTGCTACAATGTGACTTTTACAGTACAACTCAATTAATCTCTTTTCTTTCAGCCTAATTGCATCCCTTTAGGTAGATTTTTTGTGCAAAAATAGCGTGTTTGCTCATTCCTCATCATAATAAAAATAGAAAAATTTGCAAATCATCAATTTATGCAACTCTGCACTGTGTGTAAATGTTGCTTTTCTTGTTTCTGGACCACGTGAATGATGTTTGGTCTATGTAAATTCATTTAGTGAGCCTATGTGCTAAGATTTGTTAAAAATGTGTGATAAAATAACGAACAAAAAAGTGGCCAGCGAAAAATTTCATGGTCAAGTATCCGCACAAGCGCTTTTGCACAAGGATGCAGTGAGGGTGGCTCTAAATCCTGAAGTGCTTGATCCACAAATCTGAAGGAAGGAAGAGTTGTCCTATTTGGTGCCATTCAATACAGTTAACCATTAAATACATTTCATTCTTAATAGTGAAACTCAAAGATATATAGCAATAATTGGGGTCTCCAAACATTAGACTCAATATTTGGGGTCCAGCAAAGAAAACTTGGCATTGACCCCCCTGTATTTAAAGTTAGGAAGTACCCCCCTCCAGGGATTTGGTCATCATTTTTCAATAGTTGATGAAGAAAAGTCGAACAATTCTTTTGTTATGAATATTTCAACAAGTCTCTCCTTACAATTTGAATTGCTTTATTCATTCGCTTCATTTTACCATCATGATGACAAAATTATCATGGTAAAGGTAAAAAAACGAGAATCTTCACTAACTCGTCATTTTAAAAAAGGATGCAGAAACATTCTCGTACAAAAATCTCTTGACGGAGTGACGAATCAAACTTATCGCCCTGTCTCAAATGTGTCATATCACTGTCTGCGATCCTAAAATCTGTGATTTTCACCATTAACTACACCAGCATTTTCGCCGTTGTACTTCTCTCAACTACTACTGGGTGATCAAAAAAGAGTGACCCGATGCAATCTGTCATAGAATAATAAGTAAGAGGCTGATTGAAATCCTTCAAGGGTTGTTCTGTCACTAAAAGACCATCCTACATTATGAGCACCTTTTGCATTTTTTTCAGCACAGTAAATTTCTCCAATTAAACATTTTGAGAAGAATGGCATGCTTCAAAAACAGGGGCAATGTGATCCAGAGCATCGAATTCAACCAAATTTTCAAGTTTTAGATTCTTGTTTGATTTTGCACTTGAGACACACACCATAACCTAGCGGTTCATGTGCTGCAAAAACTTTCAAGATCAGTTAACCGAAAGAGAAAACATTGTTTCTAGAATTTGGCCCTAAATCAGATCTTCGTCTACAAATGGCCCTGCTTTGAAAGCAAATTACAATTCCTTGTATCTAGGCTCTGACTTCATCGATCTTTCTCATTTTCATCTAACTCTGATCCTCTCAATGTGTGCTTCAAGGCAATGTTGAGCATGCTCAAATATTTTGCATTTTTATGACTGGTTTTAGACTGCATTGCAAAGGTACTTTCTAAAAAATTCCTTTCTTCAAAAATCAACTGTAAAATTCAACGCCAAATAAAGAAGATATATGTTTCGCTATGCTCTTCAAAACAATTTCAAAAAATAAAGACACCTTTGCAGCAAGCCAAATGGCTGGCACCTTATTGCTTTGATCAGAGGCTCTGCTTTGATCCGACCTTAGCCCCCAAATGCCGTTAAAATACGAAAATCGAAAGTCGACGGCCTCTAGCTACGCTTGAAGCATTTCAATCGGCCCAATACCCATTTTTCTCTAACAGATTGCGTCGGTCACATTTTGGGGCACTCGATATAGAAACCAACATGCAAAGAGCTCCTATCGAGAAGCTAATGATTACCAATGGCTGTCTGCTCTCTTGGCCTTGTTTCATGAAACTTTGTTGTCACCAACAACGATCCAAGGTTCATTCTTATTCCTCCAACTTCACTGCAACTAAAAATCTGAACTCGTTGATTGACAGTCTCTTCAAATATCATTTCATGACGGCTCTTTGAGTGGAGAAACTGCAATTTATTCAAGTCTAATTTGCCCAATCCTATAACTTGTAAAGATACCGCAGCGTCTTCATCAGATGTTGACGGCAAGGAATCAGGTTTCTCTTGGTACAGCTTGTGCGCAAGCATAACAGGTTTTGTTCCGTCTGCTGCGGAAAATAAATTAGTAGAATGCAGAATGAATACAAGATTAATTGATACCATGTGCCAGGTGCCACATTCTGGGTAAGTCACAAAAAGGCCCGGGGCGTTTAACAAGTCATATCTAGGTCAAAAACGAGTCGAATCGCATGTTCTTAGGCTTCATTTTGCAGGAGAGTATTTTAGAGTTGATAAAAGTATCTATAATACCGGAACTTTCTACTTCCTAACAATCGCAGTTAAATTGATAGTCCCCAAATGATAAGAAATAAGTTATAATAGCTTCCCTGTTGTTCGCCAACAAAGTGCAGGCCTTACCATTGTTTACAGATGCGCAACTAGGGTGGGGGTCCAAGGGGTCGGACTCCTGCCCTTTTTCAAAAGAGAAGAAATCACCTTTTTCAAGGGAAAAATGGGTTGAATTGACGGATCCTTGATCTGTTCTTCTCGGTGTCTTGGTGATCAAGTATCAACGTTCGTTGAACGTGCTCTTGAATTGCAAAGATCTTGACGTAAGTTTTAGAGTTCTCTGTGCTTGAATTAGACTCTTCGTTCCGAAATTATCAGCACCTAAACATTGGGGATTATGAATACAGCTAAATTTCCACTTTTAAATCACATGCTAAGAGACATGACTCATCTTCAAGGTAACTCTACTTTCCACTCCATTGAGCAGCGAGTAGCCGTTTTGCAAAACCACTCTTCTAAGAAAACAGTTAATTTCTCCAATAGTATTCGGTCTAGCCCAAAAGCGGTAAAAAGGACGTTATTCTACACAGTCTTGGCAATCGAAGGATATGCAAATCGCAATGTTTCCGGCAAGGCTCGCTCTGCATTTTTTTCAAAAGTTTCTGTTGTTTTCAGAAAAGTGGATTTATCTCCTAAACAACTCAAAAAATTGTCGGTTTTCTTTCGCTATATCTTTAGCTAGGTTGTTGATCTACAACTTTACCAAGTCTGATTGAAAACGCAAGGCTAGATTTGTGGCAAACGAATTTTACATTCTGTTTACTTTTCGACAGCGACGGGTAGAAACTTTGGTCAACAGATTACCAAGTTACGAATGAAGCTTCCAAACACTCAGCCTTAAAATGACTCTCTGAAATGTCCCATTGACAAAAGAACGAACGAGATCTATCGCGAATGTCATATTCAAGTCTCAATAGACATCCTTTGAGCGCTTGTGAAAGTATCATATCTTGAATGTTGCCAGCAAAACCAGCAATTTCACAACCTTGCGTTTCGTGTCCTTTGAGACTTTCATGAGCACTCAAAAAATATCAATTTCTCTAAAGCCTGGTTTTCATTAAATCGTAATTCATCGTCGATCATTGTCTTACAACATCGCCGATGATCGCCGATGCTCTAAGACAATGATCGGCGATGAAGATTTAATGAAAACCAGGCTTTAGAGTTCACCATGAGCAGAGATCTGAAACTAAACTTTTTACATAAAGGGTTTTACTCTTTCCTATGTCCTAATCTATCCTAATCAGTTGACCAAGGTTTCTACCCCTCGCTGTCGAAAAGTAAACAGATATGTAAAATTTGATTGCGACAAATCCAGCCTAGATTTTTCATTCAGACTTGGTAAATTTGTAGATCAACAATCTAGTTTAAGATATAGGGAAAGAAAACCAAAAATTTTTCGAGTAGTTTTGGAGATAAATCCAGTTTTCTGAAATCAACAAAATGTTTTGAAAATAATTTACAAAGCCAGTCGTAATGGAAACATTGCAATTTGCATATCCTTCAATTGCCAAGACTGTATAGAACGACGTCCTTTTTACCGATTTTCGCTAAACCGAATAGTATTGGAGAAATTAACTGTTTTCTGAAGAGAGTTTTGTTGCAAAACGGCGGCTCGCTGCTCACTGGAGTGGAAAGCAGAGTTGCCTTACGAGAAGCCGCTGCAAGAAACCTCTCATACTGGGTGAGTAAAAAAACTATCTCCGTTTAAAAGACCACTGTTCCCTGGATATCAACGCAATGATATTGGCGGATATTTCATTCAATAGTTCACATTTTATATCACTGAAATCGGAAACCCGTTCCAAAATTTCTCCCAAAAGCATCTTAAAGAAACTTTCAAAATAGGCTTAAAATTTTCTACCTTGCAACATTGGCTTTCACATACTTTAGCACATGTTATCCCTTTGGCAGTAGGAGCGCATCATTTCCGTACGTGTCAACTAAAGATTTCATGTCCAATCGGAAGGATTGGCTGAGTGGAAATCTACCTTACCAGGTGAGTCAGAGATATATTTCTTTGACGCACCTGGTACACCCAAATTTTCGAAGTGTATGTTTTTTTGTTACTCTGGATTTATCGTTGTATTAAATTTTTGTAATATGTCGTTCGTAGTGGGAACTCGATGACCTTGTGTCCTTTCTCGCTTTGAAATCTCTCACGATTTCAGAATGGAGTGGTAGACTTCATTCAGAAGGATTTGAACATTTCCACAATTGAAGGATCTACCTGCCAATAATATCGCCCTCTAGCTCCTTGTATTCTGGGAGCAGTCGTTTTTCAATGGGATTGCTTTCTTCTTTTCTCAACAGGTACAGGTATCGTCCCAATCGTTATAGAGTTCAGAGCACAGTTTCTCATAAACATTGTGTGCACGAGCCGCCTGTCCAGTGCTAATCGTCTCTCCTTGCCGGGTTTTTACATTCTCTTCAAGTTTTAATCACTTCTTACGATGGCCATTCCCCAACAATCTGGAGAGGGTGATTCAAGAAAATTTCCTGCAGCAAGCCCCGAACGCCCCCCTCCATCTTCTGTTACCGTATCGATAGATATGTTTTACAGATGCAAAGATTTGAAAAATATCCTTGATTTTTGCCCTCGCCTCCTGATTTTAATAACTGACATCCTAGACGACATTACTGCTTTGAAATGATCTGGAGTGTGCCTTTTTTTCTGATTTGGACCACAGGAGGCCCAATCGCGTACTATGGGGCTTGCGTAGCTTTTTCCACTGAAGCAATTTATGCTGCTGCTGCTTCTAACTCACAGTGGACTCAGAGATAGAAATAAGTAAGTCAAAGAAATTTTCTTCTATTAGCAGCTCAAATTGTTTGTTTGAAGCACAAGAGTCATGTGAACAAAATGCAAGAAACCCCATGTCAATATCTCTAGTCTAAGTACAAATACCGTATTTTGAAGTGACAGTTTTTGTCAAAGATCAGAAGTCTTGACAAATTTGGTCACATTATTTTGCAAAAGTCACCTGTCTCCACATCATCAATACTAGAGGTACAAAATTTCTCAAATAACCTTCACAATTGGTTTTTAATGGGTTAGGTAGATGGATTATTCGACATCAGTATTCAAAAGGCAAAAATTTATGAAGAAAACAAAAATTTTAGGGTTTTCGGAGGTAAAAACCAACGGTATTTTCCTTGTTTTTAAGCCATTTTTACCCAAATGGTTTCAGTTTGTATGGAAATTAGAGTCCAATCACCACCTGTGGGCTCCCTAAACCTTATAATACTTCGAAAGCTCATTCAACAAGCTTTCAAATGATGGGTAACAATTACCTACTTGGAAAGCAGTTTAGAAACGAATTATACTATATTATCGGGTCCACTTATCGATTCAGAACCCGATGATTTTACCATCGTTAGCAACGTAAGTCACAAAATGACTCCTAAAAGCGTAGAATAGCTACAGAACCTTCAAATATGATTTCAGATGGGTTACATTGATGTATTATTCAGAATCAACGTTCATATGACAAAAATTGAATAAGAAAACATAAAAATCTTAGGGTAGTCTTAAACACCAATCCACAGTTTCTCCCTGTTTTGACGCTGGTTTCACCAAAGTGGTTTGAGTTTAGATGTAAATTAGAGTCAGATCCCCATACATGGGACCCATATAAACAATATGACATTTGGAAATCATATTTAATAAGCTTTTGAATGATGTATAAAAATCATGAATTTGGAAAGCAGTTTGGAATTAATTTATACTTTTTCAAAGGCTACCTTTACCCATTAAAAAACCCAATGTATTATTTTCCTGGTAGCAACCTGAGTTCACAAAATGATTCATACCCGGGTATGAATAGCTCTAAGAACCTTTACATGCAACTTTTGATTGATTGGCTTCAGGGATTATTAAAAACTGATATGCCTTAGCTTCAGAGTACAAAAATTCCTGAGAAAAATGCAATTTTTTTTAGGGCTGTTGGAGGCAAAGAGCCATGATTTTACCCCTGTTATAGGCAATTGCATCAAATAATTTCAATTCGCATGTAAATTTCAGTCTAATTCTGGTACAACAGGCCACCTAAGCCAGACAATACTTGGCGATCTTATTTGCATTTCGCTTGGATCTTTTGAATGTGCAACAGCAATGCTTTGCAATGTACTCAAGTTTTGATGCCTCGATATTACTCCCAAAAGTAAATGAGAAAAACATGTTTTTGGCTGTAAAGTTTGTATTCCTGATCTCAGCATCATCAAGCAGGTGTCAATCAAAAGATCTCAAAGAGCGGAGCTTGAAAATTGGGAGGACTTTGAGTTTTGAGGTAAGAAAAAGGAGTTTGTTCCCTTGACAATTCTAGCAACATTTTTGTTCTAGATCATAACAATATCAATCTTACATCATTTGAAAGCCCATTTCGTCTTGATTTCAAATATGTAACTCAATTTCTCGTAAATGTCACCACTCTGGAAATATTTACGAAAGACTGAGCCCTAGGGTCAGTTACTCCCCCCAGAAAATCTATCTGTGACCTACCTGTCAAATATGGCTTATGACCTTAAAAGGACAAATGATATGAGTATGCGGTCTTCAGATTTAGCATTAGGAGGAAATGGACTCACTGGTGATGCAAGATTGATGCTGTTAAGATTTGAAACGAAGAAGTTGCTAGAATTCCCAGGGGACTAAACCCCCTTTCGTTACCTCAAAACTCAAAATTGTCTCAATTGTCAAACTCCGCTTCTTGAGATCTTTTGATCAATTACAAATCACCAACTTATTTTGCCGTATTACTGTTTTTAAAGACTTATTTCGAAAAACTTAGCATTCTGGGTCCACTGTGTAACTGCAACATAAAGACTGCAGTGTTTTTCTTTGAATTGGAGAAAATCGAAATTCATACCATTTAATAGTTGATTGTGCATCTCTGTGTCTTTCCTCATGCTCCATAATCATACCAAATACAGTATCCTGCCGCTATGACAACATCGGATGTTCTGTTACTGTTGCTGTACTACAATGACGCAACATTATTGGCTGTTTGTGTATTGTACAGTCTATAGTATTAAGTAACTTAGTTACTTAATACTACTGTATAGACTGCAAAATACACAAAGAGCCAATAATGTTGCGTCATTGTAGTACAGCAACAGCAACAGAATATCCGATGTTGTCATAGCGGCAGGATACTGCATTTGCTATGATGATGGAGCATGAGGAATGACGCAGAGATGCACAATCAACCATTAAATGGGATGAATTTCGATTTTCTTCAGTTCAAAGAAAAGTGCTACTGTCTTTATGTTGCAGTTAAAAACAGCAGAAATTGCTAATTGCTAATTGTTAGAAATTGCTTCAGTGGAAAAGCAACGCAAGCCCCATAGTACGCGATTGGGCCTCCTGTGATTTGGACCCCTTCCCCTCAAGATTTCTAGTTGCGCGACTGTTATATTTAGCACAAAAATGTATGATATGTTTGAAAAGGTTTAGGAGTTCACACGTTAGTCAATATGAATCTAACTGAAAGCCTATTCTAAGAATCTTACGAAAACATGATTTACCAACATCACTCGTAATTATTGAATAGTAAAAACGATCTCGACAAGATCAATGTCCAGATCTCTCTTAGCCTCTCTTCTACGCAATTAAGTCTGTGGAAAAGAATTTGCAAAGTAAGCTGCATCAATAAAAATCGGCAAATACCCCACATTGTCTTGCTCATCCGACTTGCTGAGAAATTGCAAAAAGAACAAAGGAATTTCGCATTTCTTTTTGTCTTTCCAAAAGGCGTTATCATTCTAATGAAAAGTTAGTTGGGGGTTTCTGTTCGTAGCCAAAGGTAAAGAGAGCATACATTGATTCCCATCGCTGGCTCCTGATTCGCTTGTTACATTTCGCAAAACCGAAAAACCGACCATTTTCAAAATACAATGGCCTTGATGGTATTCCTGCTACAGTTCCCACGTTTGGTATGCGCAAGACTATTGTAACATTGTAGGCACTTCCTTATATGACCTGAGATTTCCATTTCGGGGCACTGACTTGCTTGATTTGAAACAGTCCAGTATGAACAACGTTGCGACTAATTCAACACAAAAAAATTTCGCTGATCTTATAAAATGCATAAGATTTTGTTTCACAAACACACATTCACAGCGACATAACATCGGGCACATCGAGATGCTTCAATCAACGTTGTTTTGCTGAACAGTTTACCTATTTTGCTGCAAGATTCTTGAATAATGTTGATTCTGTTTCATTCTCCTTCCTTTATTTGACTCAAAGCAAGCAACTGCATGACAGCAGGCAGCCTATATCTGATTGGATTTTTTAAACTTTTTTGTACAATCAAAAACCATCACCTGTGCAAGAAGGTGATTGAAAATAGGTTGGTTGCAAGAACGTACTGAGAAATCATGTTGAAATCATCTCGTTGAAAGGTAAATGCAAGTTTAAAGCTGCTGTCAAGAAACTCCCGCTAGTATCAGAAAAGTCCCAACATGACCTGAATTTAAGAAATCCATAACTTCAAAATTTCTCCAAAGGCGGATACTTACAAGTCTTGCAATTGAACGACGATCAAATAGATATGAAAGAGAGCCGTTAGGTTCTGAAATAGAGCATCACTCTTTGCACCGGGAATTTACATTGTTTGAGTGTCAAATCTCTCCCAGGGCCACCTACACAATAACCTAACAGACAGAGGTGCATTTTGAAAATACAAGGATTTCTGTGCACACAGACTAAGACTTGGTCCTGAACCGCCTGTCAGATAGATGAGAACCCCCGCAAACTTTCAAGAATGGAGTGATGTCAAGGTTTGAAAGAAGCGTGTTGTAATTCATAGAAATCTGCAATTACACAATGGACCTGAAATTTGTCAGATGGGTTGGCCAATCTTTGTTGCATGATTTTTAAAGCGATCACGGATGAAAGTTTTGGTATTCTAAGATTAGATATTAGAGCATCATTGCGTACCTCGTGACAGTTTGCATACAAAGCAGATTGCACCAAAATCAACATCAGTTGAAGAGTCTGCATGCCATGGACCAATCAGCCAGGAACCATCAACTTTTCTAACATCAAACTTGCTTCCTTCTTTGTGGATACTTTCGAGGCTTTCATCATTGGAATAGAATGATATGCTTGACTGATATGTTCCTGCATTCTTTATCCACATCTTCTTCAAAACAACTTGAATCTCCATTGGTTTGGGATCTATTTCATTAAGAGACAAAATTGCTAAGCTACGCTGTGAAAAGGTACTGTGGTCTTTACTCAGTTAGTCTGCCAACTGGGAGCATCTTCAAACAACTCTGGACATATGATGTCTCCATCCCTTGTATGTTAAACAGTGTATCTAAGAAGAAAATGCCTCCTGAATAAGATGCAAAACTTTCGAAAAATAACAAGATTTGAACAGATGTAATATGAATTAATACTTGGTCATAGAAACAAAAGAAATGCAGAGGAAAGTGATGTAAAGGGGCAGAAGAAGTACAGCAAAACCCCGCAAACAAGAACATAGCAAAATAAGAACCTGCAGACTGATTTTGTGAAAAAAGACACCCAAAGATAAGAACCAAAAACAGACTGATTTTCTTATGAGATTGTACACTTAATCAAGAAATTTCATCATATCCGTGTAAACATATTCCCAACTATTGATAACTGAACGCCTCTAGCAGTTATCAGGGATATGCAAATTGTTTTATCAAGCTGTGTGATATAAAGTGCTTTGTCAACAACACAATACCATACCCTCTAATATCTAAATGCAGTCATTCTACCCTCAAGTTTATTTAAGACATACTGTATAGCTATGTATTCATCATAGTAACAAGTGTCCTCATGATAAGAACCACACCTTGAAAATGTCGTAAGTATCTCATTTATAAGAAACTAACCAGTCTGTTATTTAGAAAAATATGTTCTTGTTTGTGGGGTTTTACCCCATCACCCTGAATGGATTTAACACTGTGTTTCATCAGAATCACACACTCCTCTTTTGATGTCAAATACATACTGTAGCTCCACTGTTCCACAATTGACATCCAGTTTACCTGTTTCATAGTTCATACAGTACCAACATTTTAGGAGTAAAATGTAACACTTATTGAAACATACTGCCAATCTAAGTTGCCACTATATGAGGGCAAATAGGGGAAAAATTCACTGTGAATGGGTCTATTCTTTCAAAAGACTCCACATACAGTAGCCATCTTAGTTAATATGTATCAGTCTTGTGTCAGTTTCTATCTATCTATGCTATTAAAATGTACAGAAGCAAAATATAAGGCTATTATATGCAGGTTTGTTAGCAGTTAGTTTAGAAAGAATGGGTCCCACCACATAGTTATCTTGATACATTTTGAGGGTTTCATCAACGTTTTTGGTGCCTCATCAACTTTGAGAATTAACGCCATGGTTGACTTTTACGTAAATCTGAGCTTGATTGGCACAAGATTAGCAGGATTTGCTTGTTAAAGTCTTGCTTTGTCAAGAATGAGGAAGGCCAGTTGCCATGCGCACTTTCTTAAAGTCCATCCACTGCAGTACCAGTATGGAAAGTACGGAACTTTTTGACAAGATCTTGGGTGTGCATGAAAAAAATTTGAAGCGTGGAGTGTGCAACGGTTAGCAAGTGGATCTTGCACATACAAGTTGAGCTGGCCTACTGTAAGTAAGACTGCGCAGAAATTTGTGGTTGAGAACAAAGGTAAAAAACAAGAGATCCTTTGTTTATTGCAGCATAGGTTCCAAATCTTTAAACATACCAAAAAAGGTGGGAAAATTCATTGACCTATTTCCTTAAACTGAATGACTTGAAACTTTAGCCACTTTTCTATGATTCTATCGTTGCACTTTTCAGAAATCCTGAATATTTGTCAGAATTACAGCCTATTTGAAATTTCAGCTCATTTTATGATGAGACGTCATCAAATTTCTAAATCACGAACCAGAAGAGTGAAAGAGTCTTGCTTGATACCATATTTATAAAGCATGGTTTTCTTGAAAATTATTTGATCTTTCATCAATAGGTTTAGAAATTACGATAGTCTTAAGGTTACTGTAACCCTTCAGGCAGTGATTAAGAAACTCTGTTCATCACAGCCGTTTGTCTAGATATACCAAACAAGATTATGTATCATTCGATACATAATTAAATGGAGATTATCTTAAGAATATATGCAATTGTATTAGTAAAAGCATAAATGATTTATTTCAGATCTTAGACTAAATGGACCTCTCTTGCAAAAAAATCTTTGTGTACCCCAGCGAGCCCTGTAGGACCATAACCATTTATTTTACAATAAAGGTCCTGAACTGCAAAACCATGTCATGAATTTTTTATGAAATGTACTGTCTAGAAATAATGACATTTTAAATTTGTATCAATGTCTGAAATGTCTTTTTTAAGCTTCAAGCCTTTGTAAAAATCAGACTAGTGGATCTATTGAAAATCGCTGACACGGTTTCATAATTACATGCCTTGTGACCCTGTTGGCCAAGTTTCAAGCGATTTAGTTGGCCCGTTGGGTACACAAAGATTTTTTAGTACCCACCGGTACCCCAGAATCCTGTTTCGAGAAATCAGGCTTTTGTCAAAATGAAGCAAAAAAGGCGGGAGAAACTATTATGCATGAAAGTTTAAACAAAAACCCGCAAAGGTCAAGCAATAAAGCTTATGCTTGGTCTTGCAAAGAGTTATGCCATCAAATAGCAGCATGGGATGTTATGGATGCAGCTGCAAGGTCAAGCAAGGTTACTTTAATCCCCTAATGTCTTTTCCCGCACTTTTCAAGAAATAGGACTGCTTCTTTTAAAATGCTCATATTTCCAGATAATTTGGCTATTTCTGGAAGTGAGCTGGTTTGAATGGATCACAAATGCTATGTCGAAAATGAAAAATTGAGAATTTTTTGTCTGAAGGGTTACAGTAACCTTAAGCTTTCTTCAAAAATTTTCTTGAATTCTTTAAAAAAAGAAAAACACTGTAATTCTGAAAATATTGAAGATTTCAGAAAAGTCCAATGACAGCTTTACTATGAAATAGTTCAAGTTTCTTTGAAGCCATTCAGTTCAAAGAAATAGGTCACAGAATTTTGCACCCAGCTCTTTAAAGACCTGAAACCTATGCTGTTTATTGCCAAATGTGCCACTCAGGTTGAAAACCGCATACGTTCCTGCGCGGGTAAGATATTGCACGCACAGTGCAAATTTTCCAGTCTGGTAGCAGTGTTCATAACTGCACTCTTATTCTTCTCTTTTTTGCTCAAATCTTTGGTCGATCTATTCATCTACTGTATGGTGTTCTTGTTTGTCCCATGATCACGATCAGTTGAGCAAAAGGGGGCTCAGAGTTGCAAATGTTCACGCATGCACAAACAGATCTTGCTCTGTTGTTTTTGTCATAAATCACTCAAGCTAGACTATCTCAGCCCCCAGTGTCCACTTTGTTCATTGAATTGGATGCCGCCAAAGGTGCACAACTACAACATGTAATCAGTCCACATTCAGGCATGCAAATATGTACTCAAGCAAAAATCTTGGGTTTGCATTTGCCATACTTTCCATACTGGGTGCAGTAAAGGAAGACTCACAAATCAATTTTGGTATGCCAAACGTCAATCTGACATATGGGGGGAGGGGGTTTCAACCCATGATACTTAGAAAACGATCAAAATTCCATAAAGGTCTAAGCTAAAAACTATTACCTGTTTTCTTCCTTTTTACCACATTCTAATCATAAAGCAACAACACCTGCTGCTTGAAAACTGAAAAAACTAAGTCATCAATCACGATCTGAACCTAGCATTCAAACAGGACTAGGCTATGTCCTTATGCTGAAGAAGAAACTGATGGAACTGAAAACCGTAAAGAACTATATAACATTCATTGAAAATTTGGGGAAAAAATTGACCTGACACTTAGATGAGAGGGGAGGGGGTCGGTTTCCAAACGTCAGATTTGACATTTGGCATACCAAAATCAATTTGTGAGTCTTCCCAAACTGTAATGAGATTCCTGGCTTCCCTGCTAGTAAATAATTGGTTAACTATGTAACAAGGTAAAATGAAATCTACATCCACATATAAATAAAACATTGCGGAAAGTCATGCAGTTTTAATAAGAATATCAATTCTAATTGTTATTAGACCCATCAAGGGCCACAATATGCTCTGGGCATCATGATTTTTGAATGATTTTTGTAAAATCTGACATGCACAAAAAGGACACATATAGCAGAGCTTCTCTCCATGCACTTTTTACTTTTCCTCTTTTAGCTCTTATTCTACGAAAAACGAGGAAGAAATCCAAACGCACGACAATGGCTTTCAAAGAAAACATCATGCTTACCACAGTGTGCCTTCTTCACATCTTGAATTTGTTCTGTGAATTGTTGATGGTCTTGAAGTTGAAGTGTCTTTTTCTTTTTGGTTTCCAAGATCAAAGCTTTGTGTTGCTGTTGTGTTTTCGAAGTTGTTGTTGTTGTTTTGTTGTTGCGGTTGTTGAATAAGCTGAGCCCAGCTGTGCCATGTCTTTCCATTCGATCTTCAGTCAGCAGCAAAAAGCGGCAGGGGCCAAGAAGGACATGGAGAATTCATGGGAAATAAAGTACGTTTCATTAAAAAGGCATTGTAGTGCAGTTGAAAAAGTGAGTGAGTATAGCGTATTCCATAATCATACTGTATAAAGGAGCATGTTCTATAATAAACGAGCAACCAACGTAAACATGATCGAAGCCGTTTTCCTAGGTATTCATATGTCCGTACGCGCCAGCTCAATAAGAATAGAGTACTGTCGCCCTGAATGTGTCTAATCATAAATAGAATTGATATTCTTGTTAAATACTATGACTCTCAGAAAGTTTTCTTCGTGGATGTAGGTAGACTTCATTTCCTTGCCAACCGTTATTTAAGCCGAAAATATTTTTACTCGCATTTGCTCCCAAAACTGTGGATAACATCAGCAGCTCTCAAAACAACAGCTTGCCTCAATTTTTGTCCTGAATGGGTCTAAACATTGTCAGGGCCTCAGCAAGGAAACTTTACTAGCAGAGAAGTCATGAATCTCGCTACATTTACTATACTTAGTAGACCTTAAGAAAATGTGTATGGCATTCGGTTTTACACTATTGACAACACAAGACTTTGACAAACAGATTGTGCCCTTCCTGCGCCGATGAAGCCCAAATTTATGTAAATCCTAAACCGTTGCAGTATTCCTCAAAGTTGACAAGGCACCAAAGTTGATGAAACGCTAAGAATACATCAAAATAAGTAAAGTAGCACCCTTCCTGAGCACGTGGCCGAGTGGTTAAGGCGTCTGACTCGTAAACCAAAGGTCAGAATGGCCGTAGGTTCAAATCCCTCACTGGACAGTTTGGTCGCTGTCCGTTACTCTATCCCGGGTCGACCAGAGCCATGTGAAGGAAATCTGGTAGCTGCAGCGGGTAGCTGCGGCGGACTGATGGTAAAACATCTGTGGCCCCTGCTGGAAATAAGTCTCACAGGCTAGCCATGTAAAATATAAATATCTACCTACCTACCTCCTTTCCAAACTAACACAAAACTGGCACATATAAACTTTGACTCGCTACATAGAGTCGTTTGAAAAGAATAGACCCATTCAGGGCGAATTTTTCCTGATCTATCTGCCTCCTGAAAAATACCCATATATTGGCAACGAAAATTTGCAAGATGTTGCGATGAATGTTAGAATTTAATCTTAAAGGTTGGCTTGAACTGTGAAACAGTTTAACAGGATAGCAAAAGTGGAAAAAATACAAGCTGACCCATTAAACCAATTATCAGCGCAAACGGAAGATTTGACGAATGTTACAAGTCCACGGAAAATAGCCTGCCCGAAAAGCTTCATATTTTTTAGAAATATCCTCTTTAACAAAACACAGGCAAAGAATATCATGAAGAAAAATGTCAGCAAACCATTTTTATTGGATTTTTGAAAAATATCAAATCCAGGAGCCTTGTATTTCACGTCGAAAGAGGAGTGTGTGATTCTGACGTACAACAATATTAGACCCATTCAGGGCGAAAGTGCTCTAGATGACGGAGCAGAAACTGCGTAAAATGACATCATCGAGCAATCTGAGATAAGGAAGTGTTAGGATAGATAAGCTTTTTGAAAGGATAAATCAAGAGTTTAAGTCCCAAGGAACAAAATATCAGATGTTGCCGAATTTTGGGATCTGTTGCAGAGAGCTAGGGGGACTCAAAGCTACGAGTATTCGCGCATGCGTGCGCAGTTTCTGCTCTGTCACTCTAGATATTACTAGAACTAGGTACCCTAGCTGTTAACATTGTTACATGAGCATTTATTGCGCTCCAGGGGCGGCTGGGAGCAAGAACAAGTTGCTATTAATTGTTGGCTAAGCAGACTCAGGAGGGTTCAGGGGCATGGCCTAGGAAAAATTTTTTGGGCCACGCCCCTCAGTCTCCCGGAGAAACACCCTTTTTCTAGGAAAAGTTTTTTGAAGCGTGTTTATTTTTGTGCGAATTGAACCAAGTTTAGCCCAGGTACAAAAGATACTTACTGCAATAGTTCAGTGAAAATTCAAGGGGTAAGGTAGGATTGCTGAAATAATGAATGTTCTGAGTCACATAGTTGCAAAGTGCCCTCTTACGCTGTTTGATAGCCTGGGTGCAGACTCTTGATTTGATTGGATGTGCTAATGAGACAGTACGGCTTGTGGTGATATCTTGAAGGGGTGGGAGCTAAAACCCGGCAGTAGATTGAATCAATCATTTGCCGCTTTCAGCCTACAGGAGAGCCGCCGTGCTATTAGAATTGCAATTCTAATAGCAAAATGGCATGAGCGGTCAAAGCGAAGCGAGGAAGATCATATGCGAACCAAGATCCACGTTTGCTCTTCATCTGGAAAGGGGTTTTTATCACATTATTCTTTCGAGCTACCAGCCACAGCAAACCCAGCTAGCAAAGGTAGGTACTGTTCTCTCGATCATCATGACTTCAAGTGAACATTTTGCGTACTGATTTTCAGTTGTAACACTTGTAAACATAGTTTCAACTCTTTTCGTGCCTTCCACCTTGATACTTTTCTCTTGTTCAAAGAAATTAAAATTCTTAGCAACCCTTCCAAAGGGAAGACCTATTGAGTTTAGCGACAAAACAGCACATTTCGACGAACTAAATTCACAGGTTTTCATGATTTTTGTGCCAACTTCGGAAGACCTGCTGCTGGATCTGCCTGTGCTATTAGGTTTGGAAAACTAATAGCATGGCTGCGTTGAGGCATTGTTGAAGGATTTGACTGACAGATGAAACAAAGGGATTACTTCTCTGCGGTATCTTTGATAGGAGCGTACTGCTATTAGAATCAGAAAACTAATAGCGTGGCCAATTTCATTCAGTGAAAGCAATAGGAGAACTCTATGGGAACATCGTACGTCATTGGTATTGTTAACCGGAATTTGTATCAAAGGAGACCAACAATAAACAATTGAAAGCGTTGAGAGCATTTGTTTGTAACTGATTGTAAAGGTCCTACAACATTTCTATGCCTGACTATGGCCTACCACCCAGCCAAGTGAATATGGACAAATACACTGTGCAGTCTTTGAAAAAAGTTGCTGTTAGACTAATAGCACTAATAGCAGGGCCAGCCGCCCCTGTTGCGCTCCAACCTGGTGCCGTGGAAGCATTGTTTCTTGTTCCATTTTCCATATGTATAAAATTATAAATTGCCATAAAATTAAGATTAAAAATGCTATGAAAATTAGACGAAAGGCTACTTGGTACAAAACTAACAAAAACAAAGCTAAGATCTGATATGAAAATCTAGCCCAGACTGGGAAGTTTGTACGCACATGCAACCAGGGTCATTCCATGTAGATTGTCCTGGTCACACCACTTTTCAGAAAACTAAGAATTTCCGAGGGGTCAAAGTAGTTTTGGACGGAATTTACCTTGAAAAAGCTTCTGAACTCTTGCTACAAACCTCAAAGTGAGATCTGTACCATATCTGTTTCCTTGTTGACATGCTGCTACCACAACAAATGCAGACAGGTCTCAAACACCTTATTTAGGCTATATTGCCTTAATCAGACCACAGCAGAAGAATAGTGAATTCAACACATGAAAAGCTTTTCAAGGTCCGCATCAATTCACTAAAGTGTTTGTGCCTTTCCAAAAAACCAGAAAGTTACATGACAAATTCTATAGTTTGATTTAAAATAATTTCCAAATATTGTTGATTTCAGGCCCACTTTTGACTTTCTTATTTTTTATCTTTGTCACTTCTAACCATAAGATGCGTATATAGTTCATAGAACTAACGGGTTTCACTTGGTGGACACACCTAAGGACATCACGTCAGTTGCAGTGCTCTTCCAAAGTGAGCTGTAGGTCTCGCAATTTGACTGCAATTCTCAAAATTTCTTTGGATAAGGAAACAGAAGAGTTGGAAGAAACATTCATGAAGACTGTTCTATTTAAACTGAGGGACATATTGAGAAATGACATAAAATAGATGTGGTGTGCATGGAAAAATCAGAGGGAATGTGAATTGTACTTATACCTTTGGTGCAGGTAGGTCAACTTCAACACTCTGTTGTAACTCTTCCGAACATTAAAAAATGGCACAAGGGAAGAATTATCAATGAGATGACATCAGCAAAAGAAAAGCTAGGCCCAAGCTCCCTTCAATTGTAAGATTTTATTCAAGGCCATTGCACAACAGGAAATTGATGGTGGTCTGACTGGGCGATATTACTCTAAAATTTACGCCAAAGGTACACCAAGAACCAACTTTACTGAAAAAATGGCGTCCCTACGCCAACAAAAAAGTCAGGTCTACTTCAAAGATCTTTGGGCCTAAGTGCATTGAACGCACCCTGGCGCGCAAGATATTGTGCATGCAGGAACATAAGCAGTTTTCAATCTGGGCCATGCAATTGGCAATAAACAAAGGATCTATTGTTTTAATCTATTTATCTCAACCTTCTTAACTGTGAATTTTCCGTGCAGGCCATCTGACTTGCCTGTGCAACATACCAACTTTCCAGTCTGGAATCTAGCATAAAAGACACCTCCAGTTTAAAATGGCAGGGATAGCATTAAAAGGTCAGTGTGACCTTGTTTCCATAATTGTCCCCCCAGAGAGGTCATTGAAAGAAAAATGTTCTTGAAAAATCTTCCCCTGCATTATGGTGCCTGAGATGTGATATGATACGCATTGTAGTAGTAGTTTTACATGTATTTTATTGACAGACCATTTTTAGCATTTTCGTGAGCAGTTCAGGTATTTGGTTTTTGAGGAAATTAATTGTAGAAAATCAATGCACTCAGAAAAGAAAAAATTCTCAGATCTAATATTGTATAATAGATTTCTTTTATGATTTTATAAAGTAAGACTCACTTTTACTATAATAACAGCTCAAATTGGGAAGCTTTTTTGGGACACCCGGTACTTGAAATTGAAGTTGAAATTGAAGCAGTTAAAATGGGGTCATAGGATCATGATGAGGGACCCAGTTGTCACCAAAAAGGGATGCCAACCCAAGTTTTGATGGCTGAGGAAGGGGGTGGGGTCCCCACATGCCTCCTTAAATCGGCCACTGGTGGATAAAACAACATTCTGTCAAGGTAGGTCTAAGACCTTCTCCTTCAATGCAACATAAAATTCTATCATTCAAAGACTTGGTGCGATGACTATTTTCAATCTCTCATCCAAAAATGGGTAACTACAAATTTGCATTTTTCTGTCAAGGTGGGTCTGAGACCATCTGTACCACGCAAATTCAAATTATATTAACTATATACTGTAGCAGTTCTCTCAACATAATCAACATGATAAGCTAAGCTGACAAGCTAAAAATACATGTCAGCAGATCAACACTCCACTTGCAGATTTGAAGAAGAGTCTGTTCATTCTTGTTCATTATTAATGTTCTTGTTTCAAAGCATTCTCAGTATCATTCCATATGACTTGAGAATTCTTCTTACCAAATTTTTGTCATGTCAATTGTTACCCCCGAAATATTCATTGTGCATAATTATCATAATTATCATAACTGATTGTATATAATTTAGGCCTCGTGTCTTGTAGAGCTCTCGTTTCTCTATGATGTTGGTGAGCGTACACAGTTTTCTCTCTGTTATATTTCTATTTTACGTTAGATAACACTGGTGACAGTTGCTTTCGAACCCTGCCACCATGTCTGCACTGAATATTGTCTTTAGCAAATTAGAAAAGTTCACTGGCAATGGGACCGTTAATCTGCACCAATGGCTCAAAAGTTTTGAACGTTGCTGTGTAATAGCCGATAAAAAGGATGACCTTGTTCAAGGCCAGATTTTAATGCTTTGTGTTGATGGCCGCGCAAAAGCTTGCCTGGATCGATTCGAAGATGCCAAGAACGAACCTCAGAAATATAGCGCCCTCAAGAAGCAACTCCAAGACATTTTCGACTCTCCTTCCGATCGCGAAGCGAAAATGTCAGATTTTGAGCAGCGCATTCAACAGGTGAACGAAAGTGAAGAAGAATTCATGACCAGCCTCCTACAGACATTTCGTGCTGCCAATCCATCAGCCAAAGATGACGAAATCGATCGTGCTGTTAAAAGGAAATTTTTGCAAGGAATACCTGTGTCTTTACGACGAAATCTCTTCATTTTCTGCCAAATTCCTTATGACAAAGAAGTCACTCCACAGGATCTCCTCAAAGCCAGCCGAGACGCCATTGTTCATCTCTCCACTCCAACCTCCACCACTGATGAACATTCTCCCCCCAAAGTCCTTGCTGCCAGCCCAGTTTGCTCCCCAGCCACTCCACCACCCCTTGCCGATCCTACCCTTGATGCCATCATGATGCTGTCGTCTAAATTCGATGAGCAAGCCAAAATCACCAACATGAAATTGGAAGCACAGCAAGATCAAATAAATGCTTTGAAAAGCCAACTTCCGCATTCCCCACCTGTCAAACAATACCTTCAGCCAAGCAGACAACAGCACCCACGTTTTAAGCCGAATTCCCGCGGGCAGTTCCCACGCTCTGCTGCCCAGTTCCAGTCTGGTGGTTTTCAACAACAACCAGCTCAAGCTTCTGATGCCGACATCCGCTGTCATTTTTGCCATGGCCTGAATCATTTCAAACGAGATTGCCTCGCTTTCAAACAGCAAAGCCAAACAAACCAGCAGTCGGAAAACTTCTGGGGCTCGCGGTAGAGGGTCATACCGACCGAGCCAATCCTCCTCATTCGACCCCTCAAGCCAAGGACAATTTGGATGAAAATCAGCAACCAGCTCCCCTTCTCTGGCTGACTGGAAAATTAAATGGACAACCCATTGATATGCTGCTGGACTCTGGAGCCACTATCTGCTGCCTTGCCAAGCGTTGTTTCACTTCAAGTCCAAACCTCCGAAACCTCTCAGTTAAGCCATATTTTGGCCCTGGAATTATGAGTGCAAATGGGACATTACTTAAACCCTATGGACTTGTTAACCTGCCTATAACTGTTGGTAACCCAGCAATTTCTTATACTGTTGAATTTGTTATTATACAAGATCTGCCTTACTCATGCATTCTTGGTCTGAGTTTTCTCCACCGACTTCAGAAATGGGGTATTGATAACACCAACCAAACACTATTTCTCAATCAGTCTCATGTCAAGGTGTCCCATGATCCCCCCCATCAAGATACTTTGTCACTCACAACCAATCAAAAAATAGTGATCCCCCCTGGACAGTCTGTAAAAATTTCTGCCATCGCTAATGGGTCAGCTTTAAATTCTCTTCGTCCCGTGACTGACCTCACATCTCTTATTGAAGGACACAAGCCACTAGAAGACCGTCTAAAGATAAACATTCTTCCTACCATTCAAGTTCTCTCGCATCAACACGCCTCCGCAGAGGTTCTAGTCATCAATAATTCGCCTGTATCAAAAACAATTGGGAAAGGAACTAAAATAGCAAGTGGAACTTGTGCCTTTGAGGAAATAACGTCTGAATCTAACGACAACGTCAATTTAATTTCCCCGGGAATCCCCGTCAACTGAAAAACCTTCCCAGGACTGCATAGACGTACTAACCCCTAAAATGCAAAATCTTTCTCCTCCACAACTACAGCAAGCCACGCAGCTACTGACAGAATTTCGTGATGTCTTCTCCCTTTCGAATTCCAAGATTGGTAGAGCAAATGTACCCCCATTTGATGTGCAATTGGAACATCCCACACCTATTTCAACCCCCCTACGCCGGGTACCTCTCCACCAGCAGTCTATTGTCAAAGAACTCCTGAACCATTATCAAGATCTGGGCCTCATTGAACACACAGATTCACCCTATCGTGCCGCCACCGTTTTAGTGGAAAAGAAAAATGTTGCACACAGTGCTCATATTACCGATCGTTACCGCCTCGTTGTCGACTATCGTTTCCTTAACAGTGCCATTACTGATTCAGGATGGCCTGCACCTTCCCTTCAACAATGTCTCGATTCTGCTTCTGGATCGACATTTGTTAGCTCAATTGATTTTAACAGCGGTTATCATCAAATTCCATGTACTGATCATTGCAAACCACTACTTGCCTTCTCACCTGGCTACGGTTTTGGCCAATGGACATGGACCGTCATGCCTCAGGGCATCAAACCAGCTTCCAACCACTTTCAAAAGACCATGGAACAAACATTTTCTGATCTTTCCGACTGTATTTTACCGCCGTTCTTTGATGATGTAGTAATAAAGGAACCACCTTCGAAGCCCATCTATATAACGTCCGCCAAGTCCTTACAAGAATAAGGGACGTTGGTCTCACACTCAATGCCTTAAAGTGTTCATTCTTTCAAACAACATTGCCGTATCTTGGACATGTTATTGACCACGGTCAAATTCGTTTAGACCCTAGCCGCGTTCAATCTATTGTTAACCTTCCAGCCCCTACGACCACTCGTAAACTGAAAGAATTTTTGGGCATGGCTCAATTCTGTGACCGCTTTCTTCCACACTACTCTGAAATTGCATCTCCACTTCATCATCTCACTGAAAACGAAGTACCATTCAACTGGACACAAGAGTGTGAAACAGCGTTTAACACAGTCAAGAAACTTCTTACCGATGCCCCACTTGTTCGTGCCCCTGATAGTCGAGACTTTTTCATCTTAGAAACTGACGCATCTGACACAGGAGAAGGTGCTTGTCTCAAAGCCCGCAGTTACGCTGATGGAAAAGAATACATTGTCGCTTATGCAAGTCGCAAATTCAACACCACGGAAACCAAATGGACCATAGTTGAAAAAGAAGCACACGCCATCGTCTTTGCCACTCAGAAGTTTCGGCATTATCTTTTTGGAAAACCATTCTTGTTGCGAACAGACAACCGTGTAAACACTTATATTCAATCGAAACGTTCACCGAAGAGCAGAAAACTTCTTAACTGGGCCCTTGAACTATCAGAATTCAATTATGAGATTGAACATATTCCATCAAAGAACAATGCAATTAGTGATTGCCTTAGTCGTATGCATTCAGTCAATCCTATTACCATGGATCTGCAACCAGAATTTAGCAGCGAAGAACTCATTGAGCATCAGTCAAAAGACCGATCAATCTGTGCAGCTAAAGAGTATCTATTATCCAAGCACAATTTTGATATCAATCGACTGGGTCCTCTCAAAAGATACCGTAAAAATCTCACCCTGTCTGCCGAGGGCATCTTGAAATGGAAATCCTTTCCTGTGATTCCAGAACAGTTACGTTCAACAGTCCTTAGAATCTGCCACGATCATGCCTCATCCGGTCATTTTGGAATAGATCGCACATGGACACGTCTCTCCAGTGCCTATTTTTGGCCAAATGCACGCAATGACGTCACCAATTGGGTGAGAAGTTGCCTTACTTGCTCCTCATTCAATTCTCCTCCGCAGGGATACAGCAAAGCACCCTTACAACCAATTGACTCATCTGAACGATTCCAAATTGTCTGCTACGACCTTGCTGGCCCTTTTATGCCTGCATCTGACAGTGGAAACACTTACGCATTAATCCTGGTTGACCATTTTACAAAATGGCTCGAAGTTATTCCATTAAAAGACACACATGCCCCTACCATTGCACTTGCGATCCATGATCAATGGATTTGCCGATACGGATTGATGCAGCGTCTTCATAGTGATGGTGCCACAAATGTAGATGGCTGCATAATGCATGAAGTTTGTAACCTACTTGGCATCGGCAAATCCAAATCGTCGCGTCTTCATCCTCAAGGAGACGGCTTATCCGAAGCGATGGTGAAACAAGTTAAATCATGTATCCAGAAACAAGTTGACACACATGGCCGTAATTGGGACCACCATTTGCAAGCATCTGCATACGCTATTCGCACGAGTGTGAGTACAAGTACTAATGTCACTCCAGCTGAATTAGTGTTTGGTGCTAAAATATCTACACCAGTACATTTACTGACCACACCGTCACCAATACCTGTTACATCATCACTGCCCAACCACGTCAAACAAGCAAAAATTTTTGCCAATGAACTCGGTGACAGCATAAAGAAAACCGCCTCTCAGGTTCAAGCCTCTCTTGCAGCTTCTCGAAACAAGATGAAGAAACAGTATGATACACATGCAAAGGAACATCACTATCAAGTTCACGACAAGGTAATGTTGTGGCACCCTAACAAAAAGAAAGGAATTTCACGTTGCTGGCAGCCTAACTGGTCAGGTCCATGGACTATAACTCGATTGATTGGGGATTTGAATTGCCAACTTTCTAATTCCCAAAGCAATGCAACCCCTGTCGTTCACGTCAATCAGTTGAAATATATTGTACCTCGATTTGATCATTTAAAAGCTGGCCATGTATCTGTCAAAACAGCAACACCACAACAAAAGACAACCACTGACATATTTGAATCCCTTGTTCCTGAACAGACACCAACAAATGAACGAAATAAGGACAACTTGAATATCAACAGAGAGGAGAATGAAGAGACAGTACAAAATAGAGAAGTTACCAGAGAACAACCGGAGAGAGGGGCACAGGTTGATGAGGACACTCCTGTCATAACAGGAGGGTGGTGTAACTTGAATCACGGAAACATTCTCCAACAAAGGACAAGATCACAATCAGTGACATAAAATTTATTATTGACAGGAGGGGGGATAGTGTTACCCCCGAAATATTCATTGTGCATAATTATCATAATTATCATAACTGATTGTATATAATTTAGGCCTCGTGTCTTGTAGAGCTCTCGTTTCTCTATGATGTTGGTGAGCGTACACAGTTTTCTCTCTGTTATATTTCTATTTTACGTTAGATAACACAATATGTGCAAGGGCAAGGCATAACTAATATAGATCTTTACATCTTGTTTAGCACAATCTAAGGCTGATGAACAGAATATACCATGTTAAGAGGATGACCAAGAGAGCACAAAAGGAAAGGAAGTGAGTTTATATCAACAATCATTTTGATCTATACTTGGTATCACATAATTCCACAGAGATTCATTTTATCTGTAGGTGTAACCTTCCAATGTAAATTTTTGTGGTAAAGAAAAAGAACACAAGTGGAATAAATTTGATAAACCATGACAGTGAACTTTTCATTGAGTTGTTTACTGTCTTGTGCATTGTCTTAAGTGTAGGAAGTATTGCAGACTATGTCTTCTGCCTAATATCTTTTTTTCCGAATCTCAGGTCTTAATTTTGTATTTGTTGCCACTTTATGAAAAGGATTTATGTTGCAAAGAAATAATCAGAGCTTTGCTAAACAGCTGAAACAAATTGTTCAAAGAAGCTGAAATGATCATCTATTCCATTTGTATCAAACCAGTCATCGAATAGATGGTATTCTCGTATGAAGAGTAATAAGAAACCTAGGCCAAGCACAGGCCAATCTAAAAGGAAAGGGCAGAGCTGGAGATGCTGGATGCAGTCAACAGCCCAGCAATATTGAACATGATGAAAGCAGTGGCGAAGCTAGCTGAAAATAGTCAGTCACGATCATACAAAGCGCGGGGGTCCGGGGGCGGAGCCCCCGCAAATTTTTTTGAACCACGCCCTATTTTCCACCTGGAAATGCCTTTTTAGACCTGGAAACACCCCTTTTTGAAAGAAGATAAAAGAACTCCAATTGCGGCAGAGAGGAAAATGCACCTGTAAAAGCAAAGAAAACTTTTGTTTTCACAAATTACAGGCAAAAATGCTTTCCTAAATTCTTTCTTTCAAATTTGATATTTCAGTAAAAACTTTGTGTATATAACTGTTTATTAGATTTAGCAGGCACTACAGTAAGGCTCCACATTTGAGAAACCACCTACAAGAAACTTTTAGGCTACTGAGAAATGATTAGGCCCCTCTACTTATAAGAAACTGTTGAGGGTCACACCCAAAGTAGTTTGTTGTATCTTGACTGACTCTAAATTATTGTCTGATGATGTGAGGATATTCCATTTCATGCAAGGTTGATAAGAAATTGCTAGCAAGATATCTTGGATTTTAACAGATTTTTACCTTAATTTTATTGATGTTCTTGACGATCAGTGATAACATACACATAAGCTAACATATCTATATAAATAACCCCATTCTGCCTTCACATGATTTTCTAAGATTTTCCAGAAGAATTAGAAACTAAGGTAACGTGAGCCTAAAAATTGAAAAAAATCATACTGCAAGGCCTTACTGTATATATGTCAGGGCTTCAGATGTCATGCAGTCATGTCAGTTGAAAAGTTCCCAGGCATATTTAGTCCCCAAGATCATTGAGTTAAGCTCAAGCTCTGCGTCACGGGTATGCCCAGTGCTTGAGTTTTCCATTTTTAAGCAGAAGGAACCCTACCAGATCATTGGCCCCAGTAAAACTGGCTCTGCAAGAAGATTTGGCTGTTGTTGGAGGAAGTTCTTCTGTTCTGTGACAAATTATGATAATACTATACACCTGGAAAGATCTCTTGGAAAGTTCCTTTAATCAGCAACAAATTATGAGCTGCATACTTCCTTTGCCAGTGTGGAAAGTTCATTTTTGTTCCGCCAAAGGTTTATGCCACACCAATTGTCTAAAAAAATAGACCTATTGTTCCTCCACTGTTCTTGATGTTGCTCTACTCCAAAATTATTTGGTGTAACATGCATGTTTTACAGTGTGGTTCCTTTGCAAAAGTTTCTTTGCAGTACAACAAGAACCTTCTCTTGGAAAGTTTCTTTAATCAGCAAGAACTGAAAGAGTCAAATAATGATCTGATTGAATGAATAGATATGATCTTCGACCAGCAACAAAAAAATGATAATACTGCAAAAAGTTCTCTTGGAAAGCTTCTTTGATCAGCAACAAAGTTATGATAAAACTCACAAGCAGGACAATGCACCACTTTCACAGTGAGATCACTTCTTTTGAAATTCTTCCAGGAACATCACTTTCCTAAATTTAATTTGGATCAACAGCCTGCATTGCTCTCAGCAATGCACAACATTGCTATTTGCTTTGTACATGTAGTTGCAACATAATGGTATAATGTAGATTTCTTGCTGTACAGGGGTCACATCTTTTGCCTGGAATTGAATTTAATTGTGAAATAAGTCTATTCTCTTGGAAAGTTCCTTTTTCAGAATCAGCAAACCTCCCATGAAAGCGGCGCTCAAAGACGGAATCAAATTTTGCCAGGCATTTTATCATGGCTCCTAAAAGGAAAAGTTCCTGCTTGGCTAGACAAAGAACAGCTTCAGAAAGAGTTCTTAACATATCTTCGTTCTGCCTCACCTCTTCGTTGTGCCGTTCAATCTCCTCTCTTCTGGCTCTCGAAAATAGGACATCCACCCTCTCCGACACATCAAAGGTTTTCCACATCTTGTAGGCCTAAGGCCTGCATATAAGACCTGGCTCTCTCGTGCCCTCGTCGGGCAGTCAGACAGGAAACCTTGCATGTTGCTGTAGCCTGTTTCAGCTCGAGTTTTTTTTTTTTTTTTCTATATGTTCAATATAAAAGTTTACAATAATGAGATTACCGACGACACTACTTACGAACTACTGTACGACACTACGAATACGGTACCAGGAGGAGCAATATATCATGACTACCCCCTGGCATTTAACATAAATCTAAGAAATACAACTCATACAACTACAACTAAATAAACTCTTAAATACAAGTACTAAACATGAAAACTTTTTACTAATAATTACTTGAGCCGGTTTCACACTGGACGTCAGGCCAACATAGGTGATGTTAGAGGACGAATTAGACGTTGATTTTGCAGATACTTTTTGTAGTCAAGATCGATAATCGTTTAAACTACGTAAGCCTAACATCAAGTGTGAAACAGGCGTACAAAAGAAAACAGGAACGAGACTTTACGAAAAAGACTTTACGAAAATGGACTAAGTGACGGTTGGTGGTTAAGTGAAGGTTTACAAACTCTACTGTGATATTAATTGAATCGACCAGTTGCGTGGATGTATTGTAGGGTCAACTCGAGTATATTTCTGTTGAGGTTATTTGGGAGATTTTTATCACCATACAATAAAAGTTGTGCCAAAACCTCATTGGAAAAATCGATATATCCATATGGTCGTAGCAGTTCAAACACTCTAGCGAGAAGATTTCGACGTTCAACCCCAAAGGAGGGGCAGAGCAACAGAAAGTGCTCCGTGGTCTCAATACCATCATTTGAAGGGCACATTGGATTTATTGAATCTCTAAAATTGTGCTTGAATTTATGGAAGCATAATTTACTAAGACCCACTCTTAGCTGAGTCAGATAAGATAATCCTATTGGGTCGTGAATCCCAAAGACAGATTTAGCAGGGGGACGGATTATGGAAATCAGCTTTTTCTTAAAGATACCAACCGACGGTGCAAGTCTAATCTCTGGATCTAGTTCATTCCATTCAGCCAGGCAATTGGGATAGAAACTAGATTTGAATTTTTCTGTTCTTGCCCATATTCGCCCAATGACATCCTGATTGCGAAGAGAGTAATGCGGCTGTTGAAGCTGAGGGACTGGATCCAATGTATATTCTGGCAACAGGTTATTTATCATTTTGTAAAACAACATAAGACGTCTACTCCACCTTCGGGAATTCAGTGACTCCCAACCTAGCTCCGCATACAGCTTCTCTCGTGATGTACCCCTCCATGTTCCCGTAACGGCTAGAGCAGCAGAATACTGAACAGACTCCAATTTTTCCATCAAGCTTGGCAAAATGGTGTTTCCACTAAATTCACATACTTTGGCCGGAATATGAAAGATAACATCTCCGTATTCCAGGTGGGGTCGCACATAGAGTTTGAATAGTTCGTTTAGGGTATGTCTGGGAAGGTACTTGGAGAGATATTTCAGCAAACCGACGCCCTTTCTTGCTTTAGAGATAGCTGCTTTGATATGAGCCGAAAAAGATAGCTTCGAGTCCAGAATGATTCCCAAGTGTTTATGTTCGTCAACTTTCGTCACTGGTATGTTATTAAAACGAATTTCTGGGTGATCTATTTCAATTCTTTTCGTAGAAAA
Organism: Aurelia sp. 4 Dawson et al 2005; assembly: GCA_964019985.1. Taxonomy (NCBI): domain Eukaryota; kingdom Metazoa; phylum Cnidaria; class Scyphozoa; order Semaeostomeae; family Ulmaridae; genus Aurelia; species Aurelia sp. 4 Dawson et al 2005. The sequence goes on from OZ026502.1 coordinate 11,662,500, forward strand.
TATTAATTCAACTGCTTGTTTTTGTGGATCAGGATTAAAGGACATTCTCCAATCATAGGCCCACTGTCTCCTAGCTCGAGTTTGGGAAGCTCGAAGGGGTCGAAATAGCAGGCATGGCCAACAGAAGAGGCGTTTCATTCCTTGGCTCCCACACAGCCAATCTTTCTTCACGTACCAGGCTTCCTGGATTGATCTGTCCTTCGTCTTCAGCTAAAGCTTCGGAGTTGGCTTTGATCACCTTCTGCTCGCTGGCATTTCTTGCTGCAAAAGACTTCTTCAACAGCTGGGTGATTATGTCTCCTTCAGGAAGGGTTGCAAATGACTCTTCATACTCCATGGTAATCAAAATTCGAATAATAATTCTCCGAAATGCAATGTAGACTTTGCTTGAGCTGTGTCTAGGCCTGTCAGTCTGACTGTGCGAAACACAAGACAAAGGTAATTTTCATCATATTTCTATTGTTTCAACGAAGGTCGTGCTCTGAAAACAGAGCACGCCTTAGAGTTGAAAACTGGCGCAATGTGCACGCGTAAGATCAGCCCTAGCCAATCAAATCGTTGCTATCATTATTATTATGATGACTTTGGTCCAACTTTCTCAGATGAGCATGATGTAACATAGGGAACCAGTATGGGAAACAGAAACATTAGACAATCACTGCAAAGTGGAAGCTGCAAAATGCTGCAGAGTTAGTATAGAAACCCTATGATAGGTTTGCTTTCGAAAGCCAACAAAACTTAACACAGGGGACCAAGGTATCAATCTGCATGGAAGCGAAGGCTATGTGAGATGTGCAATGATATAAATGTTGCTATTTATGTTGCGATTTCTGCGAAACTTTCAGCAAAAACATGTTTTTTTGGTTGAAAAATATTCATATCTCTGAAAATTGTTACTCATGCTGAGCATGACCAGCATGACCGCTAGCTTCGCCACTGGATGAAAGTATGAAACAGCATTGCAAGTTATCTGAAAAGAGAACAAAACTGATTGGCATTTTGTACATCCCTGAGATAAAGTGAAGGACTTTGCTGCATCCAAGATTGTAGAGCAAATGAAAAAGTGATAAAAAGATTTGATTCAAATTCATCTCCATAACCAAGCCATATTTAACAGAAAACTTGTTTGATTTGAAGGAAATTTCAGGTTAAGATTTGTTAACATGGACTAGTTGCTCCATCATGTACCAGGCTTGAGCATCATTGTTTTGAAGCAAAGAAACTATTACATACATTTTTATATGTGGAATCGGAAGTAGTTTCTGCGAGGCCAAAGGTTCATATTGTCTATGATAAATGTTTATTGCATACATTACTTTCTAACTTTTAGGACAGAAATGTCCCACACTTTATCAAAGTTTCCTTCATGTGATGCACTGAAATAATTTAGGTTCTAAGATGATATGTGTTGAAAACTTTACAGTCACATTTTTGTGGAAATTTTGCGCCTGCAGGAACAAAAATGTTTTGGTCATGTCTGACCAAAACCTGTCTGGTTTCAAGGGAATCAGTAGGCTTTAATGAGGGTCAAAAAGTCTGAACTTTGAGCTTAGTTGGGCAAGTTAGATTTTTGCTGTGACATGAGTGTTTGAGAGGTGTTGCAGTAAGAAGTGGAGTTCATAAGTTACAAGCATTGATTTAGAATAGCATAGAAAATGACCTATCACCCATTCATCCCCTTACAAACCAAACAGTTTGGTCAAGAAAGGAAACATCGAAGCAAATTGAGAAATTGAAATTCTTAAAAGTGAAGTTAGATTGCAGAAATCGGCATATTATAACATGCATAAGCATGCGTAAGTTACGCATTTTGCAACAGAATACGTAAGAAGATGAGTGAGATAATGCGTAAAATTATATTCCTGCGTAGGATAATGCGTAAGATAGCTTCTATGCGTAAGATGATGTGCAAGATTAGGTTTATACGCAGGATGATGCGTAAGACAGCTTTCATGCGTATGATGATGAGTAAGATAGCTTTCATGCGTAAGATAATGTGTACGATTACATTTATGTGTAGGTTGATTCGTAAGATAGCTTTTATGCATAAGATGATGAGTAAGATTACATTTATGTGTAGGATGATCTGTAAGATAGCTTCATTCATAAGTTAATGCGTAAGATTACATTTCTGTGTAGGATGATGCGTAAGATAGCTTTTATGCGTAAGATGATGAATAAGATAGCTTTTATGCGTAAGGTAATGCGTAAGATTACATTTATGTGTAGGATGATGAGTAAGATAGCTTTTATGCGTAAGGTAATGCGTAAGATTACATTTATATGTAGGATGATGAGTAAGATAGCTTTTATGCGTAAGATGATGAATAAGATAGCTTTCATGCGTAAGGTAATGCGTAAGATTACATTTATGTGTAGGATGATGCGTAAGATAGCTTTTATGCGTAAGATGATGAATAAGATAGCATTTATGCGTAAGATAATGCGTAAGATTACATTTATGTGTAGGATGATGCGTAAGATAGCTTTTATGCGTAAGATGATGAATAAGATAGCTTTTATGCGTAAGGTAATGCGTAAGATTACATTTATATGTAGGATGATGAGTAAGATAGCTTTTATGCGTAAGATGATGAATAAGATAGCTTTCATGCGTAAGGTAATGCGTAAGATTACATTTATGTGTAGGATGATGCGTAAGATAGCTTTTATGCGTAAGATGATGAATAAGATAGCTTTTATGCGTAAGGTAATGCGTAAGATTACATTTATGTGTAGGATGATGCGTAAGATAGCTTTTATGCGTAAGATGATGAGTAAGATAGCTTTCATGCGTATGATGATGAATAAGATAGCTTTCATGCGTAAGGTAATGCGTAAGATTACATTTATATGTAGGATGATGAGTAAGATAGCTTTTATGCGTAAGATGATGAGTAAGATAGCTTTCATGCGTAAGGTAATGCGTAAGATTACATTTATATGTAGGATGATGCGTAAGATAGCTTTTATATGTAAGATGATGAGTAAGATAGCTTTCATGCGTAAGGTAATGCGTAAGATAGCTTTCATGCGTAAGGTAATGCGTAAGATTACATTTATATGTAGGATGATGTGTAAGATAGCTTTTATGCGTAAGATGATGAGTAAGATTACATTTCTGTGTAGGATGATGCGTAAGATAGCTTTTATGCGTAAGATGATGAATAAGATAGCTTTCATGCGTAAGGTAATGCGTAAGATTACATTTATATGTAGGATGATGTGTAAGATAGCTTTTATGCGTAAGGTAATGCGTAAGATTACATTTATATGTAGGATGATGTGTAAGATAGCTTTCATGCGTAAGGTAATGCGTAAGATTACATTTATATGTAGGATGATGTGTAAGATAGCTTTCATGCGTAAGGTAATGCGTAAGATTACATTTATATGTAGGATGATGAGTAAGATAGCTTTTATGCGTAAGATGATGAGTAAGATAGCTTTCATGCGTAAGGTAATGCGTAAGATTACATTTATATGTAGGATGATGCGTAAGATAGCTTTTATGCGTATGATGATGAATAAGATAGCTTTCATGCGTAAGGTAATGCGTAAGATTACATTTATATGTAGGATGATGCGTAAGATAGCTTTTATGCGTAAGATGATGAGTAAGATAGCTTTCATGCGTAAGGTAATGCGTAAGATTACATTTATGTGTACGATGATGCGTAAGATAGCTTTATGCGTAAGATGATGAGTAAGATAGCTTTTATGCGTAAGGTAATGCGTAAGATTACATTTATATGTAGGATGATGCGTAAGATAGCTTTTATGCGTAAGATGATGAGTAAGATAGCTTTTATGCGTAAGGTAATGCGTAAGATTACATTTATATGTAGGATGATGAGTAAGATAGCTTTTATGCGAAGATGATGAATAAGATAGCATTTATGCGTAAGGTAATGCGTAAGATTACATTTATGTGTAGGATGATGCGTAAGATAGCTTTTATATGTAAGATGATGAGTAAGATAGCTTTCATGAGTATGATGATGAATAAGATAGCTTTCATGCGTAAGGTAATGCGTAAGATTACATTTATATGTAGGATGATGTGTAAGATAGCTTTTATGCGTAAGATGATGAGTAAGATTACATTTCTGTGTAGGATGATGCGTAAGATAGCTTTTATGCGTAAGATGATGAGTAAGATAGCTTTCATGCGTAAGGTAATGCGTAAGATTACATTTATGTGTAGGATGATGCGTAAGATAGCTTTTATATGTAAGATGATGAGTAAGATAGCTTTCATGCGTATGATGATGAATAAGATAGCTTTCATGCGTAAGGTAATGCGTAAGATTACATTTATGTGTAGGATGATGCGTAAGATAGCTTTCATGCGTATGATGATGAGTAAGATAGCTTTCATGCGTAAGGTAATGCGTAAGATTACATTTATATGTTGGATGATGCGTAAGATAGCTTTTATGCGTAAGATGATGAGTAAGATAGCTTTCATGCGTAAGGTAATGCGTAAGATTACATTTATGTGTAGGATGATGCGTAAGATAGCTTTCATGCGTATGATGATGAGTAAGATAGCTTTCATGCGTAAGGTAATGCGTAAGATTACATTTATGTGTAGGATGATGCGTAAGATAGCTTTCATGCGTATGATGATGAGTAAGATAGCTTTCATGCGTAAGGTAATGCGTAAGATTACATTTATATGTTGGATGATGCGTAAGATAGCTTTTATGCGTAAGATGATGAGTAAGATAGCTTTCATGCGTAAGGTAATGCGTAAGATTACATTTATGTGTAGGATGATGCGTAAGATAGCTTTATGCGTAAGATGATGAGTAAGATAGCTTTTATGCGTAAGGTAATGCGTAAGATTACATTTATATGTAGGATGATGCGTAAGATAGCTTTTATATGTAAGATGATGAGTAAGATAGCTTTCATGCGTATGATGATGAATAAGATAGCTTTCATGCGTAAGGTAATGCGTAAGATTACATTTATATGTAGGATGATGAGTAAGATAGCTTTTATGCGTAAGATGATGAGTAAGATAGCTTTCATGCGTAAGGTAATGCGTAAGATTACATTTATATGTAGGATGATGAGTAAGATAGCTTTTATGCGTAAGATGATGAGTAAGATAGCTTTCATGCGTAAGGTAATGCGTAAGATTACATTTATGTGTAGGATGATGCGTAAGATAGCTTTTATGCGTAAGATGATGAATAAGATAGCTTTCATGCGTATGATGATGAATAAGATAGCTTTCATGCGTAAGGTAATGCGTAAGATTACATTTATGTGTAGGATGATGCGTAAGATAGCTTTTATGCGTAAGATGATGAGTAAGATAGCTTTCATGCGTATGATGATGAATAAGATAGCTTTCATGCGTAAGGTAATGCGTAAGATTACATTTATATGTTGGATGATGCGTAAGATAGCTTTCATGCGTATGATGATGAATAAGATAGCTTTCATGCGTAAGGTAATGCGTAAGATTACATTTATATGTTGGATGATGCGTAAGATAGCTTTTATGCGTAAGATGATGAGTAAGATAGCTTTCATGCGTAAGGTAATGCGTAAGATTACATTTATGTGTAGGATGATGCGTAAGATAGCTTTCATGCGTATGATGATGAGTAAGATAGCTTTCATGCGTAAGGTAATGCGTAAGATTACATTTATATGTAGGATGATGCGTAAGATAGCTTTTATGCGTAAGATGATGAGTAAGATAGCTTTCATGCGTAAGGTAATGCGTAAGATTACATTTATGTGTAGGATGATGCGTAATATAGCTTTTATATGTAAGATGATGAGTAAGATAGCTTTCATGCGTAAGATGATGAGTAAGATAGCTTTCATGCGTAAGGTAATGCGTAAGATTACATTTATATGTTGGATGATGCGTAAGATAGCTTTTATGCGTAAGATGATGAGTAAGATAGCTTTCATGCGTAAGGTAATGCGTAAGATTACATTTATGTGTAGGATGATGCGTAATATAGCTTTTATATGTAAGATGATGAGTAAGATAGCTTTCATGAGTATGATGATGAATAAGATAGCTTTCATGCGTAAGGTAATGCGTAAGATAGCTTTCATGCGTAAGATGATGAGTAAGATAGCTTTCATGCGTAAGGTAATGCGTAAGATTACATTTATGTGTAGGATGATGCGTAATATAGCTTTTATATGTAAGATGATGAGTAAGATAGCTTTTATGCGTATGATGATGAATAAGATAGCTTTCATACGTAAGATAATGCGTAAGATTACATTTATATGTCGGATGATGTGTAAGATAGCTTTTATGCGTAAGATGATGAGTAAGATAGCTTTTATGCGTACGATGATGAGTTTGATAGCTTTCATGAGTATGATGATGAATAAGATAGCTTTCATGCGTAAGGTAATGCGTAAGATTACATTTATGTGTAGGATGATGCGTAAGATAGCTTTCATGCGTATGATGATGAATAAGATAGCTTTCATGCGTAAGGTAATGCGTAAGATTACATTTATATGTAGGATGATGAGTAAGATAGCTTTCATGCGTATGATGATGAATAAGATAGCTTTCATACGTAAGATAATGCGTAAGATTACATTTATATGTAGGATGATGCGTAAGATAGCTTTTATGCGTAAGATGATGAGTAAGATTACATTTCTGTGTAGGATGATGCGTAAGATTACATTTATATGTAGGATGATGCGTAAGATAGCTTTTATGCGTAAGATGATGAGTTTGATAGCTTTCATGCGTAAGGTAATGCGTAAGATTACATTTATGTGTAGGATGATGCGTAAGATAGCTTTTATGCGTAAGATGATGAGTAAGATAGCTTTCATGCGTATGATGATGAATAAGATAGCTTTCATGCGTAAGGTAATGCGTAAGATTACATTTATGTGTAGGATGATGCGTAAGATAGCTTTCATGCGTATGATGATGAATAAGATAGCTTTCATGCGTAAGGTAATGCGTAAGATTACATTTATATGTAGGATGATGCGTAAGATAGCTTTTATGCGTAAGATGATGAGTAAGATTACATTTCTGTGTAGGATGATGCGTAAGATTACATTTATATGTAGGATGATGCGTAAGATAGCTTTTATGCGTAAGATGATGAGTTTGATAGCTTTCATGCGTAAGGTAATGCGTAAGATTACATTTCTGTGTAGGATGATGCGTAAGATAGCTTTATGCGTAAGATGATGAATAAGATAGCTTTTATGCGTAAGGTAATGCGTAAGATTACATTTATGTGTAGGATGATGTGTAAGATAGCTTTTATGCGTAAGATGATGAGTAAGATTACATTTCTGTGTAGGATGATGCGTAAGATAGCTTTTATGCGAAGATGATGAGTAAGATAGCTTTCATGCGTAAGGTAATGCGTAAGATTACATTTCTGTGTAGGATGATGTGTAAGATAGCTTTTATGCGAAGATGATGAATAAGATAGCTTTCATGCGTAAGGTAATGCGTAAGATTACATTTATATGTAGGATGATGTGTAAGATAGCTTTTATGCGTAAGATGATGAGTAAGATTACATTTCTGTGTAGGATGATGCGTAAGATAGCTTTTATGCGAAGATGATGAATAAGATAGCATTTATGCGTAAGATAATGCGTAAGATTACATTTATATGTAGGATGATGTGTAAGATAGCTTTTATGCGTAAGATGATGAGTAAGATAGCTTTCATGAGTATGATGATGAATAAGATAGCTTTCATGCGTAAGGTAATGCGTAAGATTACATTTATATGTAGGATGATGAGTAAGATAGCTTTTATGCGTAAGATGATGAGTAAGATAGCTTTCATGCGTATGATGATGAATAAGATAGCTTTCATACGTAAGATAATGCGTAAGATTACATTTATGTGTAGGATGATGAGTAAGATAGCTTTTATGCGTAAGATGATGAGTAAGATAGCTTTTATGCGTACGATGATGAGTTTGATAGCTTTCATGAGTATGATGATGAATAAGATAGCTTTCATGCGTAAGGTAATGCGTAAGATTACATTTATGTGTAGGTTGATGCGTAAGATAGCTTTTATGCGTAAGATGATGAGTAAGATAGCTTTCATGCGTAAAGTAATGCGTAAGATTACATTTATGTGTAGGATGATGCGTAAGATAGCTTTTATGCGAAGATGATGAGTAAGATAGCTTTCATGCGTAAGGTAATGCGTAAGATTACATTTATGTGTAGGATGATGAGTAAGATAGCTTTCATGCGTAAGATGATGAGTAAGATAGCTTTCATGCGTAAGGTAATGCGTAAGATTACATTTATATGTTGGATGATGCGTAAGATAGCTTTTATGCGTAAGATGATGAGTAAGATAGCTTTCATGCGTAAGGTAATGCGTAAGATTACATTTATATGTTGGATGATGCGTAAGATAGCTTTCATGCGTATGATGATGAGTAAGATAGCTTTCATGCGTAAGGTAATGCGTAAGATTACATTTATATGTTGGATGATGCGTAAGATAGCTTTTATGTGAAGATGATGAGTAAGATAGCTTTTATGCGTATGATGATGAATAAGATAGCTTTCATGCGTAAGGTAATGCGTAAGATTACATTTATATGTAGGATGATGCGTAAGATAGCTTTTATGCGTAAGATGATGAGTAAGATAGCTTTCATGCGTAAGGTAATGCGTAAGATTACATTTATGTGTAGGATGATGCGTAAGATAGCTTTTATGCGTAAGATGATGAGTAAGATAGCTTTCATGCGTAAGGTAATGCGTAAGATTACATTTCTGTGTAGGATGATGCGTAAGATAGCTTTTATGCGTAAGATGATGAGTAAGATAGCTTTCATGCGTAAGGTAATGCGTAAGATTACATTTCTGTGTAGGATGATGAGTAAGATAGCTTTTATGCGTAAGATGATGAGTAAGATAGCTTTCATGCGTAAGGTAATGCGTAAGATTACATTTATGTGTAGGATGATGCGTAAGATAGCTTTTATGCGTAAGATGATGAGTAAGATTACATTTCTGTGTAGGATGATGCGTAAGATAGCTTTTATGCGAAGATGATGAGTAAGATAGCTTTCATGCGTAAGGTAATGCGTAAGATTACATTTATGTGTAGGATGATGCGTAAGATAGCTTTTATATGTAAGATGATGAGTAAGATAGCTTTCATGCGTATGATGATGAATAAGATAGCTTTCATGCGTAAGGTAATGCGTAAGATTACATTTATGTGTAGGATGATGCGTAAGATAGCTTTCATGCGTATGATGATGAGTAAGATAGCTTTCATGCGTAAAGTAATGCGTAAGATTACATTTATGTGTAGGATGATGCGTAAGATAGCTTTTATGCGAAGATGATGAGTAAGATAGCTTTCATGCGTAAGGTAATGCGTAAGATTACATTTATGTGTAGGATGATGAGTAAGATAGCTTTCATGCGTAAGATGATGAGTAAGATAGCTTTCATGCGTAAGGTAATGCGTAAGATTACATTTATATGTTGGATGATGCGTAAGATAGCTTTTATGCGTAAGATGATGAGTAAGATAGCTTTTATGCGAAGATGATGAATAAGATAGCATTTATGCGTAAGGTAATGCGTAAGATTACATTTATGTGTAGGATGATGCGTAAGATAGCTTTTATATGTAAGATGATGAGTAAGATAGCTTTCATGCGTATGATGATGAATAAGATAGCTTTCATGCGTAAGGTAATGCGTAAGATTACATTTATATGTAGGATGATGAGTAAGATAGCTTTTATGCGTAAGATGATGAGTAAGATAGCTTTCATGCGTAAGGTAATGCGTAAGATTACATTTATATGTAGGATGATGCGTAAGATAGCTTTTATGCGTAAGATGATGAGTAAGATAGCTTTCATGCGTAAGGTAATGCGTAAGATTACATTTATATGTTGGATGATGCGTAATATAGCTTTTATATGTAAGATGATGAGTAAGATAGCTTTTATGCGTAAGATGATGAGTGAGATAGCTTTTATGCGGACGATGATGAATAAGATAGCTTTCATGCGTATGATGATGAATAAGATAGCTTTCATGCGTATGATGATGAATAAGATAGCTTTCATGCGTAAGGTAATGCGTAAGATTACATTTATATGTTGGATGATGCGTAATATAGCTTTTATATGTAAGATGATGAGTAAGATAGCTTTTATGCGTAAGATGATGAGTAAGATAGCTTTCATGCGTAAGGTAATGCGTAAGATTACATTTATGTGTAGGATGATGCGTAAGATAGCTTTTATGCGTAAGATGATGAGTAAGATAGCTTTCATGCGTAAGGTAATGCGTAAGATTACATTTATATGTTGGATGATGCGTAAGATAGCTTTTATGTGAAGATGATGAGTGAGATAGCTTTTATGCGGACGATGATGAATAAGATAGCTTTCATGCGTAAGGTAATGCGTAAGATTACATTTCTGTGTAGGATGATGAATAAGATAGCTTTTATGCGTAAGGTAATGCGTAAGATTACATTTATGTGTAGGATGATGCGTAAGATAGCTTTCATGCGTATGATGATGAATAAGATAGCTTTCATGCGTAAGGTAATGCGTAAGATTACATTTATATGTTGGATGATGCGTAAGATAGCTTTTATGCGTAAGATGATGAGTAAGATAGCTTTCATGCGTAAGGTAATGCGTAAGATTACATTTATATGTTGGATGATGCGTAAGATAGCTTTTATGCGTAAGATGATGAGTAAGATAGCTTTCATACGTAAGATAATGCGTAAGATTACATTTATGTGTAGGATGATGCGTAAGATAGCTTTTATGCGTAAGGTAATGCGTAAGATTACATTTATATGTTGGATGATGCGTAAGATAGCTTTTATGTGAAGATGATGAGTAAGATAGCTTTTATGCGTATGATGATGAATAAGATAGCTTTCATACGTAAGATAATGCGTAAGATTACATTTATATGTTGGATGATGAGTAAGATAGCTTTTATGCGTATGATGATGAATAAGATAGCTTTCATGCGTAAGGTAATGCGTAAGATTACATTTATATGTAGGATGATGCGTAAGATAGCTTTTATGCGTAAGATGATGAGTAAGATAGCTTTCATGCGTAAGGTAATGCGTAAGATTACATTTATGTGTAGGATGATGCGTAATATAGCTTTTATATGTAAGATGATGAGTAAGATAGCTTTCATGAGTATGATGATGAATAAGATAGCTTTCATACGTAAGATAATGCGTAAGATTACATTTATATGTAGGATGATGTGTAAGATAGCTTTTATGCGTAAGATGATGAGTGAGATAGCTTTTATGCGTACGATGATGAGTGAGATAGCTTTTATGCGGACGATGATGAGTAAGATAGCTTTCATGCGTATGATGATGAATAAGATAGCTTTCATGCGTAAGGTAATGCGTAAGATTACATTTATATGTAGGATGATGAGTAAGATAGCTTTTATGCGTATGATGATGAATAAGATAGCTTTTATGCGTAAGGTAATGCGTAAGATTACATTTATGTGTAGGATGATGCGTAAGATAGCTTTTATGCGTAAGATGATGAGTAAGATAGCTTTCATGCGTATGATGATGAATAAGATAGCTTTCATGCGTAAGGTAATGCGTAAGATTACATTTATGTGTAGGATGATGCGTAAGATAGCTTTTATGCGTAAGATGATGAGTAAGATAGCTTTCATGCGTAAGGTAATGCGTAAGATTACATTTATATGTAGGATGATGTGTAAGATAGCTTTTATGCGTAAGGTAATGCGTAAGATTACATTTCTGTGTAGGATGATGAATAAGATAGCTTTTATGCGTAAGGTAATGCGTAAGATTACATTTATGTGTAGGATGATGCGTAAGATAGCTTTCATGCGTATGATGATGAATAAGATAGCTTTCATGCGTAAGGTAATGCGTAAGATTACATTTATATGTTGGATGATGCGTAAGATAGCTTTTATGCGTAAGATGATGAGTAAGATAGCTTTCATGCGTAAGGTAATGCGTAAGATTACATTTATATGTTGGATGATGCGTAAGATAGCTTTTATGCGTAAGATGATGAATAAGATAGCTTTCATGCGTATGATGATGAATAAGATAGCTTTCATGCGTAAGGTAATGCGTAAGATTACATTTATGTGTAGGATGATGCGTAAGATAGCTTTTATGCGTAAGATGATGAGTAAGATAGCTTTCATGCGTATGATGATGAATAAGATAGCTTTCATGCGTAAGGTAATGCGTAAGATTACATTTATATGTAGGATGATGAGTAAGATAGCTTTTATGCGTAAGATGATGAATAAGATAGCTTTCATGCGTAAGGTAATGCGTAAGATTACATTTATATGTTGGATGATGCGTAAGATAGCTTTTATGCGTAAGATGATGAGTAAGATAGCTTTCATGCGTATGATGATGAATAAGATAGCTTTCATGCGTAAGGTAATGCGTAAGATTACATTTATATGTTGGATGATGCGTAAGATAGCTTTCATGCGTATGATGATGAATAAGATAGCTTTCATGCGTAAGGTAATGCGTAAGATTACATTTATATGTTGGATGATGCGTAAGATAGCTTTTATGCGTAAGATGATGAGTAAGATAGCTTTCATGCGTAAGGTAATGCGTAAGATTACATTTATATGTAGGATGATGCGTAAGATAGCTTTTATGCGTAAGATGATGAGTAAGATAGCTTTCATGCGTATGATGATGAATAAGATAGCTTTCATGCGTATGATGATGAATAAGATAGCTTTCATGCGTAAGGTAATGCGTAAGATTACATTTATATGTTGGATGATGAGTAAGATAGCTTTTATGCGTAAGATGATGAGTAAGATAGCTTTCATGCGTAAGGTAATGCGTAAGATTACATTTATGTGTACGATGATGCGTAAGATAGCTTTATGCGTAAGATGATGAGTAAGATAGCTTTTATGCGTAAGGTAATGCGTAAGATTACATTTATGTGTAGGTTCCGATCCGTTATATCCCCCTTTGGATGACGTTATCTTCATCTAACGCATCAGTCATTAATATTATCCTACGCATAATTTTACGCATAATACTAGGTGAGTCAAAAGGCCCTGCGCTTGAAAGACAATTGGCCCCTTAGTATGTCAGCAGTAATATTGTGCAATATCTGATTGAATAGCTGACATGTTTAATTGTTTTTAAATTTTTCCTGGCTGGAATGGGTCCCTCTGCTCAGATTTTGCAAGGGACTTTCTGAAAAAACTCCTCTCGAGAAATCTTCAAAGCATGCCAAGATTAGGAGCGAGTTGCCCCAAAATGCTTACCTCACAGCGATGACCTGAGCACGCTTTATACACGCTTTTAACAGCACGTGCCATGTCCTCGGGGAATGGAAAGGTCTTCCCCCTAGCATGAATAGCTTGATCAGAGGGATTCCATCTCCCAAGAAGACGAAAAAGCTTCATGAACACACGCAAGTGTCATCATTGCTAAGAAGGAGAACAAGGGGAAATCTTGCTTGTTGTTGTCACTCGTTTTGCAGGTTTTTTGAAAGGGGCTTTCTGCAGAAAATCTCCGATTTCCACGGGAAGGAGTTGTCGTTTAAAGCCCGGGTAAATTTGTGAACCTAACTGGACACATCAGGAATAAAACGATAAAGTTTTCAATATCATTACTTTGATTTTCAGGAAACAAACAATTTTCTCAAAGGCCGGCCCTTTTTGGCTCACCCGTTAGAAGCTATCTTACACTTCATCTTACGCATAGAAGCTATCTTCATCATACTCATAAATCTAATCTTACCGATCGTCTTACGCATCTTCTTGCGCATTTTTTTTTTGTTATAAGCATAGCTTACGCATTTAATTAGTTAAGCTGTGATCACAAAAGAGTAACTGTATTTTTTATAGTTAACAGTTTATAAAATCTATTCCTGTTATAGTTTCGTTTAATTCAAAGGGCACTCTTTAGAAAGGGCGAAGGCATCTCTTTACAACCATATCTATAGGCAACTTTACTGCCATAATTACAGGCAACCATCAAATTTACAGGAAACTTTGCATTTACATCCTCTTGCTACAGGGATGTATCACCGCTGGAGATCTTACACCACTCTTTCAAAAATCTGGCTAGAAGTTTTAACTGAAAGATGAAATAAAAATGTTTGAGTATACCTTTTTACCCCCAAGTTGGAAAATTGTAGACTTTCACCCCCTCACTAGTTTTTTCTTGCTCCGCCTTCTGCTGTTGTGACATCCATATTGTGTTAGACAATGATTAACACATTTTTGTTCTTTGCATGCCTTTGTCTTAGCATGTGTAAAGCATTTTAAGTAATCTTAATTTGAACGTCGATAAGAACAGACATCTCTTGCTTTTTACGTTGGTGATGAAAAGACAATCCAGTTACATGAAGATGTGAAAAACTTTTGACAGTGCAGTCGTTATGAAATAGTTAAGGTCACATCCAAGGCACACTCCAGTTACATTGAGATGAAAGAGATCGTTTGACTGTCCAGTTGAAAGTAAGTTAAGGTCACATCCAGGATACAAAAGACTTGGTTTTTACAAAAATTATGACATAATTAATAGGTTTCGATTCTAGCTAGAGTCATCCTCTGCAAGGAAATAAGTGCACCAGGGCCTTTTAAACTAAAACAAAACACGTCATTCGCATAATAAGGTAAAGTAGACATTTTTATTAAATTGCCTTACATTAGCATTGGCTGTAATCATCAAATGGTTTATTTTTTTTACCATCAAACTTTGACAATGCTTGAATTTTAGAGCAATTATGGACCGACTCGATGTGCACAATGACAACTTCAGAAGCTTTGATCTCTTCTTTGATGTGAGTTTCAAACATTATTCTTCTTAACTTTGCAAATATTTCGTTTATCAGAATTTATACAGGACCTGTTTGTCTGAAAGTTTGTTCCAAGTGAAAGAAAAGGTGTACTGCCGTTAAGCAGTAATTTCATGAAGGTGATCACAACATGTAAAGACAAAATTCTTCCATTAAGTCTATCATTTACCTTTCATAATTTTGCATGAGCAGTGAGAAATTTATATAATCCGAGGGAGAGGGAAAAGAAAGCAGTTGCAAAGGGGCATAGATTGAAAACATTTCCATGCATCTTTACCCTACGTTACTTAGAGACGAAATCAAGATGTCGAATTTTCAAAAAGCTAGATTCTCTTTCTCAGTCTTGAGTACTGCTCAACCTTTTTGCAAATGTTAGCACCAGTTATTTCACATTTGCCTATTGATAATCGACGAGAGTCTATTGATAATTGACAATCGAATTTGCAGATTATCCTGTTTGGTTCTAGACCTATAAAGCAACCCATGCAATTACTTTATTTGATTGCCGGCTACCTTCGCTTGTATCTTTATTTTAAGTTTGTATTTCATAATTCCTTTTTCTGTAATAGTTTTATGTGGTTTTATGTAGCTCTTAATTACTTTTAGAATTACAGCAGGGTAGACATAGTATTTCGCTCCCTGTGGCATCGTCGTTGTAGTATGGTAACGTAGTTTGTAGGTATTGTAGTTAGAAATATGTTTATAAAATTTATAATTGAGTGTAAAAAACGATAATCGACTGAGTAATCTATCTAGCTTTCGTTGCTGAGTAGGCTACTCTATTTTTGGGTGTGTTTGATTGGTAATTCCCAACCTACCAAATTCTGAAAACGGTAGACTTCGCAGAGACGGAAACACAGTGTCCAATCAAACACAAAATTCATTAAAACAGCAAGTTTCAGATTCATCCTGGCGAAAACGAGGTTTCCAGTTGAAAAAAACACGAAGATGAGTCCGGTGCATGGCAACAAAGACTAAACTGACTCTATTACCATAGCAGCACGAGCAAATTCGCCTCGTTTTCAGAGTTGTGCAAATGAAAACGAGAAACTCTCTAAAGTCTGCCAAGTCTTCTGCCTGTTGAAGCAGAAGGTTCGGCAGGCCTTCCAAACCTGCCAAATCTGCCGCTTTCGGAATTTGGTTGTCAGTCAAACACAAATTCCGAGTCTTTCAAGTCTACCGTTTTCAGAATTGGCACCAATCAAACACGCCCTTAGAGTTTTATTTTGGAAAACCTAGCCCCCTAGCCAAGATTCTGCCTTAAAATTTGGCATATGTCTCTGTGAACACATTACGTCAGAGGCAAAAATTTATGAAATTACTTAGCTAACAGGATTGATAATGAATGGAACAGTTCCAGAGAAACAATCATTGTCTCGTTTTGAACGATGTAAACAGCAATTACTTGCTTAAAGGCCAACTTAGATCCACATAATTTTTTCTAATTTTTGGCTCATCAAAAGGCCTCCAAAATATGGATTTTCCAAGAACCTTATGTGGGGGAAACCCTCCAAAAGGTGAAAAATCTAGCGCTGGAGATATGTTCCATTCCTTCCATGTTTTACCTCGCAGGTGTGAAGGCAAACAATAGCTTGTCAATTTCATAAACTGTTATTCAAATTTTGCAATATGGTCTCCTATTTTGTGTAACATACTTTTACTTCGAATATCAAGAAAAATCGTGCTTTCTACTTATCAAACAGACAAGCATGATTTTCTTGACTCCCTGTATGGAGTTTACGCTCCATACTGTTGAAATTCAGTTAAAAAGTAGAATTTCGGTGGACTTTGAGGCGCAAGATTAACGATTTTGTTAATAAACCGTTGTCCGCATTTTCTTGAGCCGTTTAGGGATGCCGTTTTTCAGCAAAAATAGTAATAGAGGATCAATGCGCGCAGATACAGAAACGAAAAACTACTCAGGTTGAAGGGGAGCATGGTATGATAGATTCCTTTGATAATTTTTATCAAATAACAAGCACTTAGCTCAAACCGGGAAACTTTTTTGGGACACCCGTTATACGCTTCAAAATAGGCATGGTGTAAATTTCTTGCTACGCTGGTTTTGCCTCATTCGCCTCGAAGTTTATATTAATTGTCTATAAGCTCTGTTTGCTTATAATTTGTAAAATAGCCCCACCCCCTCCCCCAACCTGGAACATAAAGAAACCAAGTGATTTATAAGATTTGGCAAAGGTTAAATTATAAATCATTGCTGGCATCGTAGCGATTACTTTTAACATTATTCTAACGACTATTGTTTTGTCATGGCCAATTTGTGACGTATCATTGGTCTGGAAATTCTGTCATTTCATGTTACAGGCTGACGTTCTTAAGGAAAGTACATCGCTGAAACCACTGAAGCAATTCAAAGCAGAGCACGAAAAAAGTGAAAGAAAGCCTTCATCAGCAAGCAAGGCAAATGACCGGACGGAAGAGAGCAACAGCGCTGGTGTTGTACCATACAAATCAATGAACGCATATCTTGTGTTTTGCCAGTTTGCGCGAAAAGAAATATTGCAAGTAAAGCCGGATATCAGTCAGATTGAGCTCACAAAGCTCCTTGCAGAAAGATGGACTCATTTGAAACCCGAAGAGAAACAGGTGCGTATTCTGTTTTGTTCCTTAAATAACGGAGGGAGGAGGGGTTCGACTTCTCTTGGGCCGATGGATTCCAATTTTCAAGCCCTTTGGGTGGTTTTGCAGTGTGATTTTTCAAATTGCATTGGTATTTTGATTCGCCAATCCATTTTATTTCAGGAGTATTACGATACATATGAGCAGAACAAGAACAGTTTCAAAATGGAGCAAACAGAACAAGTGATTCAAGAATTCAGGTTGGAGAGATCGCATCATGAAAGAAGGATGATAGATCCCGTCCCGGGAAACTTGTCAATATCATCAGCACTTAGTTCATTTGGCGATAATTCAAGTTTACCAGCGAACATTTCCTTGGCAGAAATCCCCTCGCCTACTTTAGCGGACGTTGACACTCCTTATGGAATTTCTAACATTCCGTCTCCTTCGTTTCATTAGGGTACTACTTTGTATGCGAAGGTATTTGCCGTTGCAACTACATTCGGGAATCCTAGTAAGCTGGGTTAAGATTTTCTCATTTTCAGCATCTTAGTGCAAGAATTTTAAATTTAGTTAGACCCTCCTTCCCACCCCTCTTTAAAACTCTCCCCTACTTCCTTATAACAATACGACCCATCCCTATTCCACTGTCTTTATACCCGAACAGTCATTCACTCGAATCTTTGTACGCTTCAAAAAGTGAAGTAAATCATCAATTTTCGATCATGTGATGATTCCTTCGATTTTCATTTGGTGTGGTTCGCCTAGTTCTTTAGGAGAATGATGAAAACGCTTTGTAACCTTGTCTTCAGCAATATCATTTTATGAAATATCGTATGTGTCAAAATAGCTACATGTTGCAATTTTATATGAATGTTTGAGTCCTACCAGGTGCCCCAAAAATGTTACATATTCGATTAGCGGTAGTGATAGCAATTTATCTCAAATCAATCCCTAATGACTGTTGAAGTTATCTCGATAGCTAACTTCAAGCATAGTCTTTTGTTCAATAAGATATTCTTCAAGAGAGATCACTCGTTTGTTGATATTGGTGCATTGAGAGTTGAAATATTAATCATGAAAGTCCATATTTGCCTTTACCTCCAAATCGAAGCTTTCGAATTTTGGCCTACACTACAAATGCGCTGTTTTTTTTAAATCTCTTCAATCATAGACACAAAGTGATAGTTCGAACAAGGAACTGTTTTTAGCAGCTGTCGTCTGTGAGTCAAAGAACGCTCTGAAATCATCTTGTAGCAAAGTAGTTGTAGGTTTAAAGTTGCTGTCAAGAAACTCCTGCCATTGTAAAAAGAAGTTCTGACGTGACCTAACTGAACAATATCCCTCACCGTCGAAATTCTATTGAATCGTAGATTTTTACAATTCTTACAGTTGAACGGTAACTAAGTACTCATAAGAACAAGTGCAGTTAGTTGTAAATCACAGCTTTACTTTTTTTCGTTGTCAACTTCCAAAGCTTGAGTGTCAAACTTCTTCCGATGCCAATCTATTCGGTATCCCAAGGTGATGTATCGGTCATTGTCGAGGCATACAGTCATGAACTATGCAAAATGAGCTGTCTTTTATTTAGAAGTAAAAAGTCTAGCTGTGCAATTTCAATGTTTGGTCATTTGTGCCGCTTAGCATACGGCTCAAATCTTTCAAATCTCTAAAAAGGTGGGTATAAAATTGCATCACATTTTTCTTTGAGTTAAAGTGCTTGAAAGGAACTTTGGGTAATTTGCTGTAAATCTACCGTGGCAATTTTTTGGTATATTGATTATTTTCAAAATGGGCATTTTGACTTATTTTGCAAAAATTCATCGAAAATTTTGAAGAAATTAAAATCGTCGTAAATCTTAAATTAATTGAGAGAAATTGATACAATCTTCAGGATAACCATAGTTTATGAAGGTCTACAACGTGGTTGCAAGCAGAAATCTGTTGTTCTTCTGGTTAAGGATTTAGAAATTTGATGACGTCACAGCCTCAAAATTAATAAATGCCACCATTTTGAAAGTAGTCAAGGTATCAAGAAATTGCCACGGCAAATTTATTGCGAATTGCCTGAAGTTCCTTTCAAGAACTTTAATTCAAAGAAAAATGTAATAGAATTTTACACCCACCTTTTTAAAAGATTTGAGCTCTATGCTGTGCCGCTTTCTTTACCATTTGTACCTTCCTTGAAGTACCTTCATTGGTTCTCTGAAGAACCTTTAAGAGTTCCTTGAAGTAAATTTATGGATTCCTTTTTTTATAAATATAACATTAAAAAAACTACAATACAACAATCTGAGCCAATCATAGCGGGAAAGACACATGGTCATCTAGTCCCCACTATGAATGGCTCTCACAATGAATTTTAACAATAATCTAAAAATCAACTAACAAAAGAACACAACGTAACACTACACCACTCTTTATCAATAACACTACGCTACATTAAAGGTGATCTGAAGCGAAAATTTTTATTGATGCAAATGGATATCACTTTTGAATTATAAGGAATGTCGTTTATCATTTTGTGATACCTTCTTTCATTTTCTATTTATACACTATTTTGTATGATTGGCTGATGACATCATTTTGTTTGCAAAAAGTAATGAAAATGTATGAGGCTGGCTATGTTTCCTGAAGGAAATTGACCCCAAGAACATTTCTTAAACTGGCATGCCTTTCTAAACATCATATCAGTCCATGAAACAATTTCTATTACATTTATTCAGCTCAACTGAAATGTCTCCGACAACTGTAACCTTTCAAAGCTTAGATACAGCTATATTCCAGTACATCATCCTAGCAATTTGCAAACAAAATGACGTCATCAACTGAAACTTGATATCAGTAGATAACTTGAAAACGAAAAGAGATATCAAAGAAATTTAAACAGGAGTCCGTATCATTCGACAGTGCCATTAATTTGAATCAATAAAAATTATCGCTTCAGATCACCATTAAGGGGGCAGACAAGGTAAACAGAAAAAGAAGTTATTTTTTGGTGGATGCCTGATGGAGATGGTTTACACAAATTACCAAAAGTTTTCAAAAATTGGCATTTTATTACCTTACCTGGCCCCTTAAAGTGCAACGAAAAACCATGAAGAACGAAGCTGCCACCAGCAACCCACAGAACACCATTCCTTTTACATTCCATTTTCATTTTATCATTAGATACAGTTAAACGCACCAGATCCCACCAAGGGAGCCCAGCAAGCGGAACCCGAATCCAGCCGTTGCAAGATTCAAGCACCACCCACCAAACACCCACGACGGCACCCAGCCCGCCGCACTCCAAAAATCAGCGGCAGCCCCACGGCCAAAAGAAGGCAGTCCCACTCCACACGGCCCTGCTTCGCGCCTCACACTACAAAACAGTACGACAATCTCACACATTACACTACAGACAACATGGGGTGGCTGCTTATGTTGGTATCTAGTCAAACCGTATAGATCTTTCAATGAACAACATAATAAATTTCCAATAATGAATCTTGAATCTAAATTTCCACAAATTCAAGCACAATTTTAGGGACGCAGTTAACCCTATGTGTCCAATGAATGACGGTATTGAGGATACAGAGCACTTTTTGCTGCTTTGCCTTTCATTTGACGTTCAACGACGACATCTTCTTGCTGGAGTTTCGGTACTATGACGACAATTTGTTGAAATAAACAGCCTCCCCAACGACGCTCTTGTTCAGATTCTATTGTATGGTGACAGAAACCTTTCGAATGAAATCAACAAAAGTATTCTCGAAATGACACTAGTTTTCATCCACAATACTGGTCGGTTTGATTAAATAGATCTGAAAAGTTTGTTTACTCCATTCAGCCACTAAGTCCTTTTCACTTATTTTTATTGTTCACTTGTTAACGCCTGTTTCACACTGGATGTTGGGAATTCAGTGTTATATTAGTCCAGATCGATAGCCTAGCTCACTTTAATTTGAAAATTTCAGTTAAAATTTTAGCATCTCATCCCACGTCACTAATGGGATGCATCTAAAACACAGCAATTGCCCACAATCCAATGTGAACCCGATTCAATTATTTATCTGTAGAAATTGCGTAGCCTTTAGTGCTCTATTTGTATTTGATTGTATATTTAGATTACATGTCTCTGTGTTATGGCCATGGGGTAGTCATGGTCTTCTGCTCCTCATGGCATCGTTCTTGTAGTGTAGTAAAGTAGTTTGTAAGTGCTGTTCTAGGTAATCTCGTTATTGTAAATTTTTATATTGGATAAAAAAATGAAGAACATAGTTGCTTCTAGGATTATTCTGTTGTCGATTATAGTCAACTGAGGGCTACCATAGAGAAGCAACTCACACAATGCTTTTGAGTCCATATTGTGAGATCGAGACCGGAGATTTCAGAAAGTTGACCAAGGAGATCACTACGCATCTCGTGAAACCGATGGCAGTGCAGGAGGAAATTTGCGTTATCTTCATTGCCCATACCACACAAGCACAGTTGGCTGACGCAGTCAAAGTTATGACTGAATCTGTGTTCATTGAGCGCACTAAACTCAACACGAAGTTTCGTCAAATGCTTAATACCTACGATATCGCGAATACCATACATTGTTCTGTTCAACTGTCGTATGGTCGATAGTAGCTTGCTCTTAAACATTGAAAGAGATGTGGCATTTTTTATATCATCAGCCAGCTGATTCCATTCAAACAGTGCGTTCTGAAAGTACGTGTTCGTAAAACGAATTGTTCTACCTACATTATGGTCATAAGCCCTAGTGTTTCGAAGATTGTAAGATAGCTGGCGCTTACATGGAATCTCGGCAAACAAGTATTCCGGAGAGCTTGTCAGTCTTAAATTGTAGAAATGGCACAGTCTCCTGTACCGTCGCCTGCTATAGAGATCCTCCCAACCCAACTCATCGTATAAACGTTGCCTACTTGTACCTCTTCAAGTACCCGTAACTGCTAAAGCCGCAGAGTACTGGGTCTATTCAAGTTTTTTAGTTACATCTAATTTCATTTCAGGATCGTACTTGTGATAGACAATGTCACCATAGTCGAGATGGGGCCTGACATAAAGCTTGTAGACTTGATCAAGTACTTCCCTCGAGACATATCTAGAAATGTGACGAATGATACCTATACCACGTTTAGCTTTGACAACTGCTTCTTTTATATGGCTTTTGAAATTTTGCTTTGAATCAAGAATAACACCAAGGTGCTTATGCTCAGGTACAATGGCTATCTCATCACTTCCCAATTTTAACGATGGATGTTGTGGTCTGAGTCTTTTAGTCGAGAAGATAACCTCTTCCGTTTTTTCAGCATTAAACTGCATCTTCCATTGCCACGCCCATAATCGCACCTTTTCTAAGTCCCTATTCAGCACTTCCGCAGTTTCAGTTTCATTTGTTACAGTAATGAATAGGAATTTATCGTCAGCAAATAACTTGACATCAGAATTTACATTATCAACTAAGTCGTTTATATAGACCAAAAAGAACAGAGGACCCAAGACAGAACCCTGAGGAACACCTGTAGAGATGGTACTCCATTGCGAGGCCTTGCCATTCAGTACAACACGCTGCTTGCGATCAGATAGGAAACTCATAATGAGGGCGAGGAGATCGCCAGATATTCCACAACATTCCAATTTATACATCAAACCATCATGCCAAACTCTGTCGAATGCCTTAGAAAGATCTAGGAAAACTGCCCGAGTTTCCCTGCTAGGATTTTCCTCAAAAGCGTTATAGATTTATGGGTTATTAATGATAGCTGATTAACCGTTGAATCTCCTGGGCGAAAGCCTGATTGATTTACAGACAAGAGACCATTTTCACAAAGATGAAGGTAAATTGCATCAAATATTAATTTCTCAAATATCTTTTCAAAGATCGGCAAAAGTGAGATTGGTCTGTAGTTCTTTTTGCTTTGTCTGCTTTCTTTTTTATGGATTGGAATCACGTTTGCTTTTTTCCAGATAAACGGGTATTTACCAGTCGCAAGACATTGTTCAAAAATT
Organism: Aurelia sp. 4 Dawson et al 2005; assembly: GCA_964019985.1. Taxonomy (NCBI): domain Eukaryota; kingdom Metazoa; phylum Cnidaria; class Scyphozoa; order Semaeostomeae; family Ulmaridae; genus Aurelia; species Aurelia sp. 4 Dawson et al 2005. Next base: position 11,685,957 of record OZ026502.1, read on the forward strand.
AGACACAGTGGTTCAACGATTGAGTGATCACAGATTTTTATCATTGAGACAGAGATCTCATCACAGCCATGGGCTTTCTTATTGTCCAATGAACGGATGATTTTCAGAACTTTTTCCCTATCAATCGTCAAAGTTTCCAGAGCATTATTACCTGTAGAGGTTCTATACCTTTAGGGGTTCTTTGAAGTACCTTTATGGATTGTTTGAAGTACCCTTAGGGGTCCCTTGAAGTACCTTTGGCGGTTCATTGAAGTACCTTTATAGGTTCTCTGAAGTACCTGTATGGGTCCTCTGAAGAACCTTCAAGAGAAAAGACTGTGAAACACCGAAGGTAATGAAAAGGCGAACTAAAACGATGGAAGACATAGGTCCGTATACCCATCGTAATTTAAAGTCTGCAATTGTAGCAGTATCAATGCTCTGAAGAATACCGTAAAATAACTAGCAGAAGCAGATTCGGCATTCTCCCTACATTGGATGGAAGTTTGCCGAAAATTGTTTTTCGTGATCTCCTAAAAAAGGTAAAAAGCTACTAACAAAGTTTACGACAAATGCTGGTTTGAGCTTGATTTGCCGACGACAGCTACTTTTTCAGGGGGGGGGGGTGTCAGACCCATAAACCCCGTGACGGCCGTTAGCAGCCCATAGACAACGATTCTAAGCACATGCTTGATTTCTATTGGCTTGTTCAGCTTCGAACATGTGCCAGAAACACTGTAAAATCTGTGATGCAAGAAGTTTCCTTGAGCGATCATTATATGATCATTATATGATCATTATATGATCATTATATTATTATATGATTATTTGATTGCGGAAGTTCGCGGAAGCTTCAACATGCGGTCTCCAAAGTTCAAAAAAGTCAAGACTAAAAGCAAGCAAAGTAAAGCAAACTCACTTACAAACTTAGAATTTAAAACCTACAATAGCGGAGGCACAATCTCGTTGCCTAATAAGGAAACATCAATCCAACTGATACAAGCTTGTGATCTAAGATACTTCCATCATTTAGCCATCTCTGAAGCTCACAAAGACTCAGTCTTCGTGCTTTGGGAAAACGAAAAAGGCGAAGCTCCAAGTCGCGATTCAAATGGAGATTTCGTTTACTCAGAGATCCAGCAACTTAGGCTTGAAATTCATCACAATGAGGGTGGAAATAAATATCGCAAACTACTTGGAATCACATTTCATCTGAAAGGCCAAAAGAATGCTGTGGTTGTTTCGTGTCATGCTGCACATCAATGGATAGACATTGAATATCCAGTTCTCAAAGGCCTCATTAAACTGAAAGAGAAGGGTCTAACAAGAAGCAAATTGATTGAACAGTCACAAAAGGATGAATTCATTGCTCAAATAACATCAAACCCTCTAAAGAAAGGAAAATTGATCACTATTCATTTTGAAGATGACGCAAGCACAGGTGATTCCCCTCCCACTAATGCCTCGAAAACAGACAAAAAGGAGTCTGGTGAAACTCTCATGATGGCGTCAATGTCAACCAGCAACAGTGAATCAGATGATTCTGCGGATTCTGATTGTGCCATTGAAGACTCCTTCTTCTTGAGCAGCCCTAAAATATCATCATTACATTACAAAAAAGTCCTGACAGATGTAAAAAAATTAGGCAAGGAAAACGCGATTCTCAAACAAGAGAGAGTTGACCTGCAATGCAAAATTGATCAATTAACAGCAAAGCTACTTGATCAGGAACAAAAGATAGAATACCTCTTTAATAAGCTGGGTTATCCTCAATTGCAATCCTCTGCAAATGCATCAAATACTCATTCAACGAACGAAGCAGCTCCAAATCCAGTTCCAAAACCAAAGAGCGAAACAGCAATCAATCAACATTCGCCTCCACAGAATGCCCCCAAAAGGAGAGCCTCCAATGTTGATCATAACAAAGATCCCCATGCTCCCCATGCCACCACCAAAGCTGCAACGGAAAGCCCTGTCCCCAACAACACAAGGCGTCCATGGTCAAATATTTGCAAGAACTACAATAGAGGAAGCTGTCATCGAAGTGACTGCAGATACATCCACGAATTCGTTACAACATGCAGATTCTACAACACTCCGTCAGGCTGCAAAAAAGGCCAAGAATGTAACTTCCTCCATTTGAAGAAACCAAGTGGTGGTAATAGCCCAACAAGAGATCCCCAAGTTCAGAGAGCAGCAAATGATACACAACAATTGGAGTCCATGAAAAATAGCATTCATTCTTTTTTAGAGAATGCCCTCGAGTCGAAATTAACAAAAGTCCTACAGCCAGTTATCAATGCTACTCCGCGCCAACCCATGCAGTCAATCCCGTCCTATCCTGTCATGCCATCCACCAATCACACGCCGCAGGAACAAGTTTACCAGTTCCCAGTATCGCAACCCATCTACGAACCAATCGACAAGAAATAAATCGACAAGGATTGTACCCAGTGCCACAGTATTAGAAAAAAGTGCATTGAACTGCCTGTACACAAACGCAGATTGCTTAAGCAATAAACTACAAGAACTTGAAATTAGATTGATTCAGTCAATTACAGATTTATGTGCAGTTACGGAGATACTACCAAAAATGATATCTACCGAATGGACAGAAAACAATTACGTTATCGATGGATATAAAATATTCACAAATTTTGGGAAATGCGAGTCAAGGGGTGTATCTCTTTATGTCAAAGATGACATCAAGGCACGGCAGTTGGACTATAATGTACCCTCAGTTGAGTCAGTCTTTGTTGAAATATCAATAAACAAAAATGATAAGATATTATGTGGTGTTGTTTACAGAAGCCCCTCACTCGATAACCATGAGTCACTGATTACTCCAATGAAACTGGTTGCATCTAGTGACTCTTATACGAGAATTTTAATTTTTGGTGACTTTAACTACCCGGAGATTGACTGGGAAAACCATCTAACCAATACTGACATAACTCATCCAGCCTACGCGTTCCTGGAGGCAATTGATGACTGCCTACTTACCCAGCACATAGATAAAGCGACAAGACACAGACAAGGCCAAAGATCAAATTGCCTTGATTTGATATTTACTAATGATTCCTGTTCTGTCCAAAAATTACATTACAAAGAACCCCTGGGTTCCAGCGATCACCTTTCCATTGAGATGGAATATACTGTTAACGTTATTAGACAACATAATCTAGCATCAGATTCGAAGAGATACGCTTATGATCGAGGTGATTACAAGTCCCTGAAAAATGAATTAAAGAGCGTCAATTGGGACAAGGAATTCAAGGATATGACTCCAAACTCCATGATGTCGTATCTAGAATCTAAACTAAATTCGGCTATGGACAAATTCATTCCTGTATATAGTACGTCAAAAAATCTCAATAAGAAACAGCCACTTTGGATGAATAGATCTATCCTAAAATCGTTGAAAAAGAAACATAATGCCTACAAACGATGGATTACGACCAGAAACGGTAAAGATTATGAGAGATATAGAAAACATAGTAATACTATAAAATCGAAAGTTCGCAGCAAGATAAAGGAATTTGAGAAAAACATCGCTACGGCGATAAAAACCAATAGCAAGAAATATTGGCAGTATGCAAATTCCAAATTAAAAACAAAATCACAAGTACCCGATCTGAAAATTAATGAAACTAATTACACCACATCTGAACAAGAAAAAGTCGACATCTTGAATGATTTCTTTACCTCAGTATTTACAAAAGAAGACTTATCAAACCTTCCGAACGCACCCAATCTCAATCACACTGCGGTGCTTACAGATGTTGAAATTACGGAAGAAGCGATTCTCGAGGTAATTAAATCCTTAGACACATCAAAATCACCTGGACCAGACAATATACATCCAAGAGTATTGAAGGAAACAGCTGATGTTATTGCCTACCCTTTGCATTTAATTTTCAAAGGTAGTCTTAACGCCGGACTTCTTCCTGATACTTGGAAAATAGCTAATGTCTCTCCAATATTCAAAAAAGGCAACAAACACGTTAGAGAAAACTATAGACCAATTAGTCTCACCTCAATCGTATGCAGAGTGATGGAAAGAATAATAAAAAACGCAGTCGTAAAACACTTAGAAGAACATAGCCTCTTTTCGCCTGACCAATTCGGATTCCGTAGCAAAAGATCGTGCGTGTTGCAATTGCTCCATTTCTTCGAGGATGTAACTTCTATGTTAGACGAAGGAAAATATGTCGACGTTATCTACTTTGATTTTGCGAAAGCATTCGACTCTGTACCTCATCAAAGATTGTTAGTTAAAATTAAATCTTATGGAATCGACGGAAAGGTCCTCAATTGGATATCATCCTTTCTAAGTAATCGACAACAGCGCGTTGTTCTAAACGGTTACAAATCAGCTTGGACTAACGTTTTAAGTGGTGTGCCACAGGGAAGCGTATTAGGCCCATTGCTTTTCGTACTCTACATAAATGATTTGCCTAAATGCTTGAATAAATGCAAAGTGAAAATGTTTGCTGATGATTTGAAACTTTATTCATCAAATGATGGAAATAAAATCGAAATCCAATCTGACGTTTCAAACATTGGAAAATGGTCGAAACAGTGGCAACTTCCACTAAACGCAAATAAATGTCACGTGCTTTATCTTGGCAACCAGACAGACACATCAACAAGATATCATCTTCATGATGAAAAAAAGAATTGCGAAGCAGACATCTCAATAGCCGTTGATGTAACAGACCTTGGTGTTGTCGTTGATGATAAGCTAAAGTTTGATAAACAGGTTGCTGAACGTGTAAAAAAAGCAAATGGAATCCTTGCATCCATTAAACGTACAATCAAATTCATTAACAAAGAGGTATTCTTAACTTTATACAAGAGCTTAGTTCGACCATTACTAGAGACGGCTGGAGCTATATGGAGCCCTAACCTAATTAAACAAGTTAAAATGCTAGAAAATGTACAACGTCGTGCCACGAAATTAGTGCAAACAATCAAGGACGAATCGTATGGGAATAGACTACGAGCATTAGACTTGCCGTCACTCGAATACAGAAGAAAACGCGGAGATATGATCTTAACATTTAAGCTGTTAAATGGTTTTATGGATACTGATCCATCTTTACTCTTCGAATTAAGCCAGAATAAGACAAGAGGACACAAATTAAAATTGTTCAAGAAACGGTGCAACCTTGGCATTCGTAAAGCATTTTTCACGCAAAGAATCGTTAATGACTGGAACAATTTAACAACTGAAGTCGTCAACTGTTCAACAGTGCAACAATTCGAACGAGCTTACGATAAGCTAAAATACGCAGATAAATTCACGTACACATAGATGCAGACTAGTAGTAGATAGTAGCTAACAGGGCTTTATAGGTCTTCCTGACCTTCTACTCCCTTATCTCCTTATATTATTATTATTATTATTATTATGGTCTTCTGCATTCGAAAATTTAATGGTGTGATCGAAAAGGGCCATAAAATCATCGAAAGAAGGAAGTAAAAAAGTTCAACGAAGAAGCTTTTCTGGCTGATGTGTATGACATACGTTGGGGACAAATGCTCACTGAAACAGATGACATTGATGTTCTAGGAAAAAGTGGTCAAAACTTGTTTGCTTTGATGATAGGAAGAGCATGCCCCAGTAACCAAAATGCTTTATTATTATTATTATCATTATTGATTTATTTAAAGTAAGCAACATGCAAAAATAGCTATAAAACAAGAGCTAATTCAAGCCTACTATCTAAAAAAGTAAGATTTGTAAAAAAATCAATCAAATAGAGAATAATTATCTACAAATACATAAGTTTACAGATATTTACATTGTTTCCATATTTACAATGTTCTTTTTCCCTGGTATTTACAAAGCAGCAAATTTAGATCAATTCAAGAGCCCAACCTGAGCCACGAAAGGTCTACATAATCTACAATTTGCATTCTACTCCTTTCCAGACTTTGATTCTCCTTTTAAAGCTGGAAAGGGTTGCTGACTGCTTTATGTCATTGGGAAGTGCCTGCCCTAATCTACACCCGCGAAACGATATCGTATCCAAGCCATTGCACGTAGTGCGCACTTTAGGCAATAGTAGATCATGGCACAGTCTTAACCCATAAGAACTGCGTTTTTCAACGAAGATCTCCTTCATGAAACTAGGATTAAGCTCCCATTTTGTTTTATAGACCTCAGTCATCAGCAATTGTAAATTCCTTATGTGGATTGGGACCGCATTGTCTTTGAGTAACATTGTATCATAATCTGATGTCATATCTTTGTAGGTTATCCGTAATGCCCGCTCGTGAATACTGTTAATTTTATTTTTCAGTGATTTGTCACAGAACATCCAAACAAGAGGACAGTAGTTGAACTGGGACAAGATGAATGCCTTCATTATTCGTTTTAGTTGATCAATATCAAGAAAGTACGAAATTCTTGAAAGGGCATGTAGCTTTTGACGAGCCTTTTTGCAGATGGATTTTATTTGCTGTTTGAAGCATAATCTTTTGTCAAGAATCACTCCTAGCAATTTTTCTTCTGTACTCTCTTTTATCGTTATCCTTCCGATATTTAATGACACATCATTACTTTTGTCTCCAAATACCATTATGTGGCACTTGTCCTCATTCAGCTTCATACAATTGTTTGGAAACCATTCTGCAATTTTAAGGGCATCGCCAGGGGCGTCGTGGGTACCAATTGACAGGGAGGGCATAACTTAATGATTTTCCGACAAACAATGACGTCAAAACTAATGACGTCATCACATCATGCGCATGCGCAGTTTTCTTAGGAAGAATTGTTCCGTTTGACGTCATCTGTTGTGCAATCATATCATGAATTTAAAGATACAACACAAACCAATAGTTGTAGCTGAGTTTCAACAAATAATTTGCTGACCGAGAAAGCAATACTTTGATTTACAGAATATTTAGTCATAACTGCTACAGCGGCGTGGCCAGGGTAAATTAAGTGGTGACAGCGAACTGTGGGGTTTGGGGGCGAAGCCCCCAGAAAGGTTTTTGGGATCACGCTCTTTACTTTGGCTTAAAATGCAGCTCCCAACGTAATACTTGCCAATGGGGATGAGGAAATTTGGATAATTTGGTGACAGTTATTCGGTAATTCAGAATGCGAGGAAGATTTTGAAGAAACATCCTTTGCTTTGGCTTTCAGTGCATGTCCCAATATCATGCTTGCCATTTAATTTGACGCAGAAGACATCTCCGAACATCATGCTTGCCGTAAGTGCTGGGGCGGGCAAGTACTGTAAAATATTTGACCCCATGTTTGTCCGAAGGAATTGGAAAAATAACCGCTTCGTTTATGACACAGCATGACTTTCTTGCCCAAAACTACCAGTTTTTGGGACAAAGGTCAAATTTTAAAATCAATCATCTTTGTCCATTAATTTCTCACAAAAATCAAGTTTCCTCACCTCCTATTTGGCCTAAAGCTTGCCAATAAGCTGGTTCCACCTTTGTCCGCCAAGTTGAAGCTCAAAAGACCAGATTTCAAATTTCCACATTATTATTATTATTATTATTATTATTATTATTATTATTATTATTATTATTATTATTATTATTATTATTATTATTATTATTATTATTATTATTATTATTATTATTATTATTATTATTATTATTATTATTATTATTATTATTATTATTAACACTTTATTTACAATGTTGGCATAAAAAAATAAGGTATAAAATAGCTATACATGTATATAATATTTACAAACATAGCTAATAAAAGCCAACTACTTCAATTTACAAGAAAAGAATGGATAAAAACATCATATAAAACCTAAAAGTGGTACATAATTTCGGCAGAGCCTACATTGGCATTGGCATTCATTTCCTTTCCAAGCTTTGATTTTGCTTTGATTTGATTTGATTTAAGTGGTTCTACCTTTGTTCGGCAAGATTCATAAAAAAAGACCTGAAATTCCATTTTGTGCACTAAAGTGGTTCTACCTTTGTCCGTCAAATGATGATAAAAAGACCGGTTTTGGGACAAACCAGGAGAAATACCAAAATAGTTTTTAGAACCAAGGAACTATCTCGGAATTACCGCTTGAAGACTACCACTTTTGGGACACTGCTACTCTCTAGATATAATTACGACGATAATGATGCCTGCAGGATAAACACTGGATTCACTGCGAATGAAGTGGGATTTTGGTGAGCAAGAAAAACCGGTTTTGGGACACTTGTGCCTTCATGGCTGCGGGTACCACTTTCTTTCGAAAAAATGGTATTTGACCGAAACTACCGGTTTTCGGGACAAACATCGCCGGTGATTAAATTCTCCATTAAATCGAGAAAAAATAACAACGTAAATGTGTCATCAAAGAAGACCAGTTTTTGGGACTAAGATGGTGAAAAAGTTTTTCGTGAACTACCAGTTTTCGGACAAAGGTAGGACCATTGTCCTCAGTGTGACATGCCCGCCCTTGTAAGTGACAAGAAAATTTTGATAATTTTGTGACAGTTATTTGGTAAATGAGAGTGTGAGGAAAATTTTTGAAGGAACGTCATTTACTTTGCCTTAGAATGCATCTCCCAACATCATGCTTGCCATTGGCGACAATGATAATTTAATGGTTTTGTGATACTTATTCAATGAACAAGAGTGTGAGGAAAATTTTTGAAGGAACGTCATTTACTTTGCCTTAGAATGCATCTCCCAACATCATGCTTGCCATTGGTGACAATGATAATTTAATGGTTTTGTGATACTTATTCAATGAACAAGAGTGCGAGGAAAATTTTTGAAGGAACGTCATTTACTTTGCCTTAGAATGCATCTCCCAACATCATGCTTGCCATTGGCGACAATGATAATTTGATGGTTTTGTGATACTTATTTAATGAACAAGAGTGCGAGGAAAATTTTTGAAGAAACGTCATTTACTTTGCCTTAGAATGCATCTCCCAACATCATGCTTGCCATTGGCGACAATGATAATTTAATGGCTTTGTGATACTTATTCAATGAACAAGAGTGCAAGGAAAATTTTTGAAGAAACGTCATTTACTTTGCCTTAGAATGCATCTCCCAACATCATGCTTGCCATTGGCGACAATGATAATTTGATGGTTTTGTGATACTTATTCAATGAACAAGAGTGCGAGGAAAATTTTTGAAGGAACGTCATTTACTTTGCCTTAGAATGCATCTCCCAACATCATGCTTGCCATTGGTGACAATGATAATTTGATGGTTTTGTGATATTTATTTAATGAACAAGAGTGCGAGGAAAATTTTTGAAGAAACGTCATTTACTTTGCCTTAGAATGCATCTCCCAACATCATGCTTGCCATTGGCGACAATGATAATTTAATGGCTTTGTGATACTTATTCAATGAACAAGAGTGCAAGGAAAATTTTTGAAGAAACGTCATTTACTTTGCCTTAGAATGCATCTCCCAACATCATGCTTGCCATTGGCGACAATGATAATTTAATGGTTTTGTGATACTTATTCAATGAACAAGAGCGCGAGGAAAATTTTTGAAGGAACGTCATTTACTTTGCCTTAGAATGCATCTACCAACATCATGCTTGCCATTGGTGACAATGATAATTTAATGGTTTTGTGATACTTATTCAATGAACAAGAGTGCGAGGAAAATTTTTGAAGGAACGTCATTGACTTTGCCTTAGAATGCATCTCCCAACATCATGCTTGCCATTGGCGACAATGATAATTTAATGGTTTTGTGATACTTATTCAATGAACAAGAGTGCGAGAAACATTTTTGAAGAAACGTCATTTACTTTGCCTTAGAATGCATCTCCCAACATCATGCTTGCCATTGGCGACAATGATAATTTAATGGTTTTGTGATACTTATTCAATGAACAAGAGTGCGAGGAAAATTTTTGAAGAAACGTCATTTACTTTGCCTTAGAATGCATCTCCCAACATCATGCTTGCCATTGGTGACAATGATAATTTGATGGTTTTGTGATACTTATTCAATGAACAAGAGTGCGAGGAAAATTTTTGAAGAAACGTCTTTTAGGTTGGATCTCATTACAATTATTCGAATCAAATGAGCGGTACAAAATGTCATCACGAAATTCTACAACGGTACGCAATCTCCTCCTTGCCTGGAAAAAGCCATACCCCACCAACGTACAAAACTTCCAGAGACGACTTGAAACAAACCACAACCGCTCATTTCAAAATATCAACGAATCGTTCAAATAAGAAACACCGTCCAGTCAGTATCCCAGGTGGAATGATTCGTTTCTACGATGTATGAATGAAGTTTGGACGAGTAGCCAAACACCTAGTTTGTGCCAAAAGTCAAACAGATAAAGAATATCCGAAAAATTTCCGAATTTCCGCAATTTTCCGAATTTCCGACGCTAGGGGGAGCAACTGCCCCCCCCTGCCCCCGGCCGCGACGCTTCTGGGCATCGCTCTCTAGTGTTGCGATAACACCTTCAATATTGCTATCGGAAGCGTACATCGTTGTGTCATCTGCATAATTACATATTTGAGCATCTTTCACAAACATCTCCAAGTACTGAATGACCCAATTATCTTTACCCACTGCTTTCTCTCACTGAGATAGCTATGAATCAACCGCAATGCAGAAATACTGCCCTTGGATTGATCATGACCTTGAAAAACTTTTACTAACCAGGGATACGCTAAAAAAAGGCTGCAGCCAAAAGAAAGTGCCCAGAACTTATGAACTCATATAGACAGGTCGGTAACAAGGTCAATGTCCTTAACTTCCAAGTAAAGAAGCAGCATTATTACACAAATAAGATCTCTGCTCGTCAAGATAAAATGATAGAATCATGGAAGGCAATCAATGAACTTCTCAACAAGAGATCCACATCTAGCAACAAAGATTCCCTTAAATAGTCTGGTTCAGAATCTGTTCATAAAAAAGGTAATTGTACTGTAAAGAACAGTTTTCTTTGCTCAGGATAAAGGATCTTGGTGACAAAATAGATCCAGCCTCAAATGCCTCTCTTGCAGGTGACTATGAAATTAACCAACATAAAACAACATTCCCGAGATCAGGCATGCAGTTATCGAGGTGCAAACAGCAAAGAGCCTTGGGACAAACAATATCTCCAACTGCTTTTCATTGAAAACTCGCTTGCTTTTTTTGTGTATCCATTCAAACAAGTCTTTCTCCGTCTCATTGAACGTCGTTAGAGTTACTCCAACTTTCAAACGAGGAAATTGGGCTGAGAAGTCTAACTATACTATGAACCAATACCAGTCTTGTCTGTCATCTCAAGGCTCTTCAAAAAACTTTGAACGAGCCAACTGTATCAGTACATGAATGATAACGGTCACTTTTCATCTTGCCAATCCGGCTTTGTGCACCTTCGTTCAACTGTAATATTTGCTGACTTTGAAATACCGATGACAGGTACAGCGGTTTGGATCTGGTAAGCTTGTATTTCTAGTGTTCATTGACTTCAAAAAGGCATTTGATCAGCACAGTATGGCGTAGATTCAAAAATTGGGGATTGGGCACAAGATTCCAACTTTCTATACTTGTGATGCTAACCAGTCAGCTCAGCTCCAGTATGCGCTATTCTGTTGACCATAGCTTCTCTCTTCGATGTCGACGATTAAACAGAAACAAGAAATTCCATTGCAGGAAATCCAGCCTAGCTCTTCAACCAGGCTTGGCAAAGGTTTAGATCAACTACCAAGCCAACGATGTAGCGAAAAAAATAAAAAATTTTCGAGGACTTTTGGAGATAAAGACACTTTCCCAAAATCAACGAAGTGATTTGAACTGGGATTTACGAAGCCGGCGTTGACTTAAACCTTGCTCATTTACACATTTTTCGATTGTTAAGACTATACTGAAAAACATGCAGGTAATGTTAAGCATATTCAAACATCCTTCCATTCTATGACCGTGTTAGACAATTGCATGCTGGTACTTCCCAACAAAAATGTAAAATCCAAGCCTTGAAGAAAGTTTCTGCCAAAGGGCTCGTGCCAATTCATAGGAAAAGCTTTCTGTGACCATTTATGAACAGTATATAAGAACTAATATTTCGCCTTGGCATACAAGGGTTCTTCGGAGCTAACGGAATGATCAATGTACAATGATTTGAATAAAAGTAAACTGTAACGTGATTGGTTAAGGTGTGCTGTGGGTAGATGTCGGGTACGTAGGTGGTGATATGTGCAAACATGATATTGTGAAGAAGGAACTTTGAGTGGTGATGGTTATGGTATGCAATAGCTAGAATAATAGTGAAAGGTAGAATTTATTAGAAAGGAATAAACAGAGGATATCTATTTTGTGATCATTAGGGGATCATTAGTTGCAAGTTGCAGCAGATTGGTATTATAGTAGCGGTCAGTGGTCCTTTTCACGCAAGTTTTGCATCCAATAAATTTGCCATGACAGAACTATACGATAATGATAATGAAACTTTGAGGCATTGTGCAAGGCATCATTTCTCACAAACACCAGTACAATTTACAAATTGCGAATTCATTCGGGACAACCGCCTTGGCAGGTGTAAAGTAGGAAGAAACGGCATACCTTAGAACTTAGATCGTTTTCAAAAAAATTGACAGTTTCTGCTTTACTTCATCTAATCTTTCATCACGAATGTGTTGAAAATGTAACAATCATGTACTAAATTTGTGAAATGAAAATTGCAACAGAAATTTTGGGCACGAATTAGCACGATATCTTTGGTAGAAACATGCAACAAAGGTTTAGCCAATTTTTTACTATTTTTGAAGAGGGCAGCGGAACATATTTCCGTATTTAGATTTGAGGCTACAATGGAGTTTGACGACAGAAATTTGCTAGAAAAGAACCATTATGCACTTGTCGAAAGCGGTCATAAAAAGAAAACTATATTCAAGCATGCCTGAAATCGTCTTGAAGGATTCCTTCAGTGGGTCAGAATAAAACTAAAATGAGGAAAATCGGTCAAATAATGTGCTATTCCTCTAGAAATTTGGGAGACAAAGGTAGAATTAAGGCTTGAATTTAAGATTGAAATTTGCACTTTCTGTTGAAATTGCTGAAACTTTTGCAACAAATGAAACTCCAGGTTACGCTACACGATAGAAACCCAAAACCTACCGGATGAGTCAATAAAAATGCCCGTCGTCTGAAAAATCCTGCTCCCTGAATATCAAAGCAATGATATTGAAAACTGTCTTATTCTATCCCCGATATGTCAAATTAGGTTCAGTAACTTACCCGCTTTTAATCGGACATTCCTTCCCGTGGAAAGAGGAGATTTTCTGCAGAAAGCCCCTTTCGAAAACCTGCAAAAACGAGTGAAAACACCAAGCAAGATTTCGCTGTGTTCTCCTTCCTAGCATTAATGACTCTTGGATGTGTTCATGTATTTTGTCCTCATGGGAGAATGGAATCCCCCTGAATAAGTTATTCACACTAGGGGGAAAACTTTTCAACCCGTTCAAAGGAAACACGAACTAAAGCGTGCTGAAAGTCATCGCTGCGAGGAAAACACATTAGGGATTCTTGCTTGTGATTTTAACGTGCTTTTTAAGGTTTCTCAAGGGGATTCGTTCTAGAGAATCACCTACAGATTCTGAAAAGAGTGACAGATTTTAGCCGGGAAAGTTTCTAAAAATAATTGAACATGTTAGCCATTCTATCAGGTACTGCAAAATATTATTGCTTACATACTCAGGGAACGGTAGCCTTTCAAACGCCGGGCATTTTTTTGACTCACCCGGTATTTTCGAGACTTTGTCTTTTACCATAAGAAATAAGAGACATGATGCAGGAGACATGAAAGCAACAACTGATGATTATTCAAGTTAAACCATCGCATGATACAATCGATGTTAACACAGAGTTAGTGTTCATTGCTTTAACTGAATGAAGCTGCTAGTTGCACTTTGAATGAACCGTCATACTACCTGCCACTTCTACGAGAAATCCCACTAAATTTACTACTAAGCTAACAGTTAAAATTATTTTACATGATAGAATATACAGCACACTAAATAAAACCAGTTATTTCAAGCGAAGGTAGGTATTTCTATTTTCTAATCTGGGTCATTTATTTGTTACTGATAGCATTTTTCTTATTTACAATTGGAGATCATGATATATGAAATGAATACATGAAATTAAGTAAGGTAAGAAAGACAATCTATGGACAATCTATTTTGAAGATCAGGTGAGCAGGTAAGTAAAAGAAGTTGCGACTTTTCAAAAATCCGGTCAAATTTCTGTTTCTTCAGTTACATAAAGGTGAAATCATTTTTAGACTACGGTTTCACAACACATTACTACTTGCCCAATTTGAAGACGGCGACCATTGTCACGGATAGATGCTCCGCTCACAGGAAAACTGCACATTTTTGCCGGCAGAATTTGAACACGGTAGAGCTTGAGGATGGATCCCTCACCGGCACAATTGAAAACGGCATCGTTCGGGCACTCCGACACACACAAATGGAACGTTTTTCAACGCATTCGAGATGAGGCTGGTTGACTCCTTGGACCTAAGTAACTTCCTTCGCAATCAGAATCCAATGTCTTTGTCGCAAAATTGCAACGAGATTGGCGTCATGGACTTTGCCATCGTTTTCAAATTTTGTCGTCATCGAGTGCACGCCGGATATGATTTTGGTACCATCGCAATTTCGCTGTTTAAGTAGCTTGCGGGGATAGTGTGAACGTAGTCCACAGGAATCCCAGGCAGTTAACTGAACAATAATAAGTGTACAATCTTAAAATCGTTAATTGTATAATACCTTTGTGTGTTATTTGTTGCACCCCTCCACAGACGTGTTGTGTTTTATTGAGTTCTGCATTGCACTGTGTAATTGTTCAAATGCGAGAGCTCGATACGATGTAACTTGCTGGTATTCTAGTTTACATTGTGGAACATTTTGATATATTGTCTTGCGAATTTGGAGTATGGATGCCGGATCACTAGCGAGGACAAAACAGTTTATTGAATTTGGCTTGAAGATAACTTTCAGTCTTTGTAAACTAAATTAGAATACAAGGAAGTTACATCGCATCAAACTCTCGCAATCGAGTAATTAAGCAGTGCAATGCAGAATTCAACGAAACACAACAAACGATTGACTTACTGATTGCTAAGTTACATGCATACGGATTTAGTCGTGACGCTTTATTGCTTGTCCACAGCTATCTGGAAAATCGGCAACAAAGAGTAAAAATCAATGGATCTTTCAGTAGCTATAAGCATCTTCAGCTTGGTGTTCCCCAAGGATCCGTTCTTGGACCTCTCTTTTTCAA
This sequence comes from Aurelia sp. 4 Dawson et al 2005, assembly GCA_964019985.1. Taxonomy (NCBI): domain Eukaryota; kingdom Metazoa; phylum Cnidaria; class Scyphozoa; order Semaeostomeae; family Ulmaridae; genus Aurelia; species Aurelia sp. 4 Dawson et al 2005. The sequence goes on from OZ026502.1 coordinate 11,701,195, forward strand.
TATCTACATCAATGACCTTCTGTTATCGATTCAGGAGACAGATATATGTAACTATGCGGACGATACAACCATTTATACGTGCGATACGCGTCTAGAAAATGTAGCCTCCGGATTAGAAAATGACTCCAAAATCATAATAGAATGGTTTCGAAGTAATTACATGAAACTTGACGAAGAAAAATGCCATTTCATGAATTTTGGTGAAGGAACAAATCAAGATGTTGGCATAAATATTGGCAACTGTACCGTCAATAATTCACAAGAAGAGAAACTTTTAGGGGTTTTGATTGATTCAAATCTCAACTTTGAAAAGCATGTCAACAATATTTATGAAAAGGTTGGAAACAAACTATTTGCCTTGTCACGCATGTAGGAACTGATAAGTTAAGACTGTTAATGAGAGCATTTGTAACTAGCCAGTCCCAATACTGTCCTTTGGTATGGATATTCCATACCAGAGAAATGAATAACAAGATCAATAGACTGCATGAAAGAGCCTTACGAATTGCATATAAATACTATACTTCCAGCTTCGTATATTTGTTGGAAAAAGATGGATCTGTAACAATACACCAGAAAAATGTGCAATTGCCAATGACTGAAATGTTCAAAATTTAAACCCCAGTTTTATGGACGAAATTTTCTTGAAAAGAAGTGTTACATATAATTTGAGAAATACCAATACATTTTTACTTCCTATGGTACATACAGTTAATCATGGTACTGAAACAACCCAATACAGAGGGCAGCGTATTTGGCGCTATCTTCCATAGGAAATTAAGGATTCAAATTCTGTGCAACAATTTAAGAATAACATCAAATATTGGAAAAATGAAGGCTGCGACTGCAGACTTTGCAGGCAGTACATTCCTTGGCTCGGATTTTTATAGACTTTTCATTATTTTTAA